>CM031239.1:533578863-533937318 GCA_018340775.1 Taxus wallichiana var. yunnanensis | reverse complement strand
AGAGGGACGCTTAATTCATCCATCAACATGGCGACGGCGCCACTGCTTACCCCGTATGCGGCGACGTCCGCCGCCGCCGCCGCAGCATTACCACGGTTACCCTCCTGCGCTAGCTCCTCAACAGGTGGAGCCGCCGAGGAGGAACGGAACGGGGGTTGGATGGTTGGCGAGGACCCTCGGTTTGGTTACGATTAGCGCCCTGGTTGGGGATGTCTTCGATGGAGACTTTGATGATTATGAAGGATTTTGGTGGCGGTGATTTAGAATAGTTAGTTAAGATATTAAGTTGTAGATAGAGTCCACAAAATCACTTTTCATTGCACGATATTTTAAGGCTGCCATTCATCAGAGTCCACAAAATCACTTTTCATTGCACGATATTTTGTCAAGAATCATACTCATCTTGTGTATGATTCTTCTTCTTCCATACATGTCTACCATGGCACCTACAGCTACATTTAAGAAAAAACATCTTTCTATTATGGTTTCACTAATGTCCATCCCTCGATCCAAAGCTCCAATTTTGAGACATGATGGGAGCATGCGTTCAAAATGTCTATCAAGAATTGGAATTAGTAAAAAAGTCACCTTTATGTAGCCAACCCTATATGTTTGATATATTTTCGATAATAATGACGGATCTCTGATAGGAACCGCCTACCAAGTGTGATGAGCAAACTAAAGCATGTTGTTAGCCATATGTGGAAAAATGGACATGTTCTTCCAATTAGCTTTTCCCGATATATTTAATATTGAACAACTCAAAAAAAGTTTGCACATGTGTGTTACCTCCTTGAATAAAACTTTTTCCCTTAGAAATGCACAATGCTTCTGAGTTAATGGACTTATACTTCTTAACATATTCACAACTTACGATATGTTAATGGACTTCTCACAATAAGTCTATCAAATAAAAACAAGGGACTGTACTCACCGATTCCTTTGACAATTTTATATATCAAGTGTAAACCATCCATATTTTCCAAGTCTTCATATATTTTGAATAACTCTAAAGGATTTGAAAGAAAGGTTTAGAGCAAAAAAATATCTTTCAATGAAACAATGAACAATGATGATAAAAATGCCACATCAAATCCAAAATGGAAAATGCATACACAAACATTGAGAAAAAAACATGGGAAGCAATAAATATTATTGAGCCACAAAGTAAAACAGTAGAAATGTTAATCAGTTAAAATTTTGAATCTTTCATAATATTGTACAAATATCTCAACAAAATTTATAAAAAAACAATTCCTATTATGGCTTTGCATTTGGTGAAACAATTTCAATGGCCCCTACTTGGCATTTATTCAAATACTTTACATGACTACAACAAGGCTTCCCATGACATTCAACTACAGTTGCTCGGTTTGGGCATTGGTTTTACAGAGTGGGCAAGTCGAGGCTACCAACAACCTTTTTCTAGTAATTTGACAGAGTGGGAAGGCAACTATAATGCCCCTCGATTTCAAACATCGAGCCTCCTTTGTCAGGGCTGGCATGTGGAAGGGCCTGAAAACTGTCATTTCGTTGCATATTAATACAAACACTTTATTTGAGGTCCAGAAGAATCAACCCCAAGCAACCTAGGTTAACATTTGGAGTTTAGTAGTGATCAGATAGTTGCAGCAAGAGTAGAGTTATGTCCTCTAATAATTCAATAAAGAGAAAGCTACAGGGAAAACTGTGCTAAATAGGATTCTCACCAATCACTAGTTCTAAGATCAGTACCATCATGGGTTAATTCAGCCTTACATGAGGAGGATAATATAGAGCCCAAATTCCTCCTCATTTTACTTTATACAAACTGATTGACGTGGGTTTGTATCTCAGAGGAAGCATGTTGTTTTTTCTCTGAGACAAATGAAAACTGTTGCATGCCGTTATTTTGTTGTTGTATGCAGAAGAAGGAGAGGATTTAGGATCAAGGAGGTGCTTCAGGAAAGCATAATGTTGAGCTGTTCTATTTTGGCTTCTTCTTCTTCTGATCTCCCATGCTATGTGCATTGTATCCTTTGTTCATGCCAGTTCACTTTCCTACTCTTTATCTTTTATTTTGAGTATTGTTTGTATTGATTAAGCCATTGAAAGTGCCCTTTTCTGCTATCCCACTTATGGGTAAGTGCACCAAGCTGGGGGGCCATAAGGGGGTCTTAAGTGGACGCATTTTTCTAAAATAAAAACTTCAATTTGTACAAGTTTTTCGAAATAGTTACACTCAAAATTGGAAGATGTTGTAGAAATATGAATCGTAGCATTTTAAGTCTAGTTTCTAAGCTACTAAATTTTATTGAAAACGGATGAGTTTAAGTGGGTCAAACAACTAAGTTTAAGTGCGTCAATTAGAATCCCCTTATTCTTTTCCCAAGATGCTAAGTCTTTTATGATTCTTTATTCATTAGAGAAGTGTTCTCATGGGCGGAGAATAAGCGTAGTATGGGGTGATGTTAGGCCCCTAAAATATTGACTAAGTGCACCAAGGCACATGGGCGCGCAAGGCCTAGGTTGAAGGATAGGTGCGCAAGAAGAAGGCATGCAAGGCATGGTTCTAGGAGGGTTTTAGAAGGGACGTGTTGTGCACCCGCATGACAAGGTCTCGGGACTTAGCCATATTTGGCATATCGGGCAGGACACAAGGAAAAATGTGACTAGACTGTGCATGCGGAGTGGATAAGGTACCATCCTGAGACAGGTTAGCCCAGGAAGGAATATGCCCTACGATAGAAGCTTCTAGAAGAACATCATGTGAAAAAGTGGAGAGCTCAGGCCTAAAGGAGCATGCTCCCATGGAGGACCACATTCAGAAACTTGGCGACGAATCTGAGGACACTAAATGATGAGTTGGCACTTCAAGATGCCTATATATACAAGCGCTCGTGGAAGAAAAAGAGATGATGAGATGAGGAGATGATCAGATGATCGAATATAATAGGGAGATTAATAGAGAGCGGAGCTCTGCATAAATGCTACAAGGAACTCTGTTTGGGTTGGGTAGATAAAACATAGGAGAAGGATGTATCAAGGGATTGGGGTTATAAAATTTCTTTTGAGAGCTAAATGATATGGATCCAGTTATGATGCATGACTTTGGTCTTCCTTTCGCGATGCTCTATAATGAATCTAATGAATGTAATGAGGTTACCAATTTATATGAATATGATCAATAATGATTCTGGTACATTTACATATCTTCATGGTTCTATCTTATCCATGTTTATGGAATGAGTCTGAATCCTTGCACATTTCCCTTTCTATTTTGGTTCAGTTCTTGATCTGTTAAGTACTTTTCTGTATGGAATGACTGCATTGATCTAGAAGTCATTATGAGCTCTATGATGCTTGCATGTCTCATTTCTACTCAGTTTCTTTAAAGTTTGGATCATAGATGATGTTTTCCCTCTTAATTCACATAAAAGAGAGACTCGGTACCCTCGCGTGCCTCGGGTGAGTGCCCAGAGCCCGCTGGGTGATAGACCGATGCGCATGGGATTCCCTTGTTCTTTGGTGGGTGTAAAAATGACTACAATCGTTATGATGATAAAATTTCTATGAGGGCTCACCAGAGCCATTGTTTCCACCCTGTTATTTGTTGTCTTTTTACGTATGTGTCAAAATTGGATTTTGCTTCAACTTCTTTACCCATTCTTCCATTTCTATGCAAATATTTTAGGTGCAAACATTGATTATCTGTCTCAGGTTCACTAAAATCATTTTTTCTATCCCATTATTTGTTTTGTCTTCTTATTTACGTGTCATAATTGATTTTACTTCATGTTCTTTGCTCGTTCGTCCATTTTTTAAAAATATCCTAGATCCAAACACTGCTATGCACTTGAAACTTGTTGTAAGACATGTTATAGCTAGGACTTGAACCTAGGACTTGTATCAACACTGTCGGGTGCTCTCCAACCACGCTTCCAGCACTTCAATTTCATAGTTTTTGCCTTTGGCAGAGTGGGAAGTAAACCTTCAAATAAATTCTACTCTAATTTTGAAGAACTACAGGTGGTGTCCTGTAATTTGGATCCTTTATGGACATTGTTACTTGTTGATGTCTTCAATTTGGTGCCTGGCAGATACATGTTTTCTCATTTTACTATTTGGTCACCCTGTTTCCATGTATATCCATTTTTTTTGTACATATTGGAATTATGGTCCACTGTTAGCATGTTATGTGTTGCCTTTTGATCCCTCCAGTATCTATGGTAGCCAAACAATGGTAAATCTACCATTTCATGAGGCATCTTCTTTAGTTTCTCCTCCAATTGTGTAATTTTATTATGCCTGACGTAGATTTAGTTTTGCTTCATGTATAGGAATATTAATCACCAGATTTATGAATCTTTTCATCTTGCTAGAGAAAAGTACTATAGGAAAAATCAGAAAATGATTCGCAACAATGTCTATACCTTATGAGCACATCCATGTCTATTCAAAGCTTCAGTTATGATATTCCAAGAGGCATAGTCATACAAGTGAAAATCCACTAAACATTCAAACTTGGCATGTGTGTGTGTGTACACACGTTTGAGGTGAACATGACACACATGAGGTGTTTGAAAAAAGGCATCAAACCTTGGCCATCATGAGAGCTCAGGAATGATGTCTCGCCAAGTGTTTGACTGAATGTCCGTAACCAATTGCAGCATCTTTTAATACCACGATTGTTGGATATGCACCAAAGGATGATAGGGAAATCCTCATTCTATGCAAAACCTCTAGGTTTTTCCCAACTATTGGTTTGAAGTTTAGGACATTACTTCTGTAATGGGTAGAAAATCCAATCACATGATCATAAGGAGATATACATAGCCATTTCAGATACAAGGGTGTAACCCCTTCCCTGTAAAGTAACAAACCTAAGAAAATATTCAATTCCAGACAACTATAGTTGGAGTTTAAATGAGGTTGGGCATTTGCAAATGTTTTCATGTTTGTTAGCAAGCATACTTGGGAACATTCCTTAGAAATACCTTCAAATTTGACCTTCTCTAGTTTTTCCCCTACAAGGTCAATATGTTGGCTGGGCAATAATTAGGGAAATTTAGATTTAGAGGTGAGAACTACATCTATAGCTTTCCCATCGACCTGCTCAACGATGTCACAAAACCTTTCTATTTAGGTATTTAATATCTTTGTTTTACTATTTGTTCCTTTTCACTTTTTTCTATAGCTTAAAATTTATCACCCACAATACTCTACCATACGAGAGTAAGAAAATGCACAAATAGGTCAGAAGCCAGATTACACATAATAATGATGAATACAATGAGGATGTAGACCTCTCAAGGAAAGTAGCAAAGTTTGAAGTTGGGATCTTGTAATGACATTTTTGAGAAGGAAGATCTTCCGCAAAGGAGATTCTAACAACTTGAAACACAAGAAAATATATCCATGGAATATTTTGATAAACTTTGGAGACATTATTTACCCGTTGCCCTTAATAGAGGCAATTGATGCATCATCCTTTTTACATATTGCAAGCCTATATGCCAAAGGTGAATAGGATGTTCCAAGGGTTGCAAATGTTGAATAAGATCTGATGGAATGATAGGAGCAATTGTGTCAAAGTAAAACTAGAGAAAATGCAAAAGACATTAAATCATAAGATCATTAGATTTCATAAGCTAAATTTAGAGGATTCGGAGACAAATGAATAACAAATACGATGGAGACTTCAACCCCATGACAGAGGCAAGAGCTAGGAAATCTCAATTCAATGGTGGATCTTTCCTACTACACCTAGTGCACTACACAACTACGTAACCATTACATAGCAGAAAATTTGGATATGATTATTGTCTTTTATCGATGGTTCAATTATCAAATATAGGCTAGGATGGGTGAATTTCACTCATTTGTATCATTGGTATATCGTTTTGCATCTACAAATTAGGCAAACTAAAAAAATATGCTCCCATTCCATATTCGACACATCAGAATGTGGACATGTTCGTGGAAAATCTCAAACCCCTGACACAAAAAGGAAAAATTTCAAATAAAAAGCGTTAGCATATATTTTCCTAAAAACATTCCTATTCCAAAAATATCAAAAGCTATAGGTATGAGATGATATAGCACACTTGATTTATACAATATTGTATACATGATCATTTCCAAATTTATGTTGATTACGTTAAAATGTTTTCTCTAACATATAATTACTTCATCTCAGTTAGTCTTCGTCCTAAGAATACAATGCATTCTAATAAAATAGATCACTTCCAAAACTTTTTGACAGATGCAATTGAATATTGATCTAAGATACCCTCTTGTTTTTGGCTTCAACCCTTCTTTGGTTTTAACTATATTTATTTTCTATATAATAAATATAGTTTAGGGTCAATACTATTCTTGGATTATGATTCTTTCAAATACACCCACCTCATTTATTTTAGGAGAGATGTGTAGTGTGTAAACCTTATTGGAAATAACATGTTAGTGGAAACTTAGACTGTAATGCATTCCTTAAAAACAATTATGTTTTGTGTAGTTTTTCCTGTTCAACAGTCGGTCCTCCTCACGTGAAATCCCAGCAGCATACATGAGTTTCTGAAATCTCTCTTTTACTTATTTAAAGGGCAATGCTAATAGATTTGATTCTTATATTTACCAACTCCACCATGTAGTTCGTCTAAGTTAATTCTTAATTTTGCAATAACTAAATAATTTTGAAAGAAAACTTATATTGTTAAGTGGGTGTGTGTTTTATTAAAATTGATGATATATATTTATGGATAACCCTTGCAATCCAAAATTATATTATATTATTATATTATTTATTTTTTTGGTTGAAATTGAAATAATGGAAAAGAAGTATTTATCACAATTTTATAGATAGACATCATAAATGAACATCAAGATGACAAAGATCCAACATATTAATTTGAATAATTATCTTTGTTAAAACAATTTTAATCCTCTTTCAATACCTTAATAGTTTAGTTTAGGCAACTCTCAACTGCAGAAAATATAATTTCACAATTTTATTTGTTAATATTGGGGATCTAAAAATGTTACTCTATTTGCTTAAATTCTTTGTGAATTTTCAGGAAACTTGTTACCTTCCTTCGAGCCCTAACAAAGTAGCTTGAATATTTTTAGGAACATATTTTAAATAATGAGGTCCATGCTTTTATTCACCTATGTTATATTGTCATTATTATCATGCCCCTTGTTGGAAATAGTTTTTTGAATCGAGCACATCAAGTATGATGCAAATGAATTATCAGTCTAGAGTGTACATAGTGGCACAAACACACAATTCATATCACTTTCAATAATCTAATCGATATTCCAACATAATAGATTTATAAGATGATCTTTAGATTTCTAAAAGTGTTTGAATGATACTCTAAATACTTGTAATTACTTTTGGCATAAGGATTCTTCTATATTATTTACTTCTTAATTTATCAACATTGTCCTTGTTTCTTAATTTATGTATTTATATATGTATTGAATGCAAATTATAAGCCTATTGGTGTGTATATCGGCACATAATAACAAGATAAAGACAATAAAGAATGAAAAATGATCAAAAGGACTCAAATATAGGATATAAGAACTCACTTGAAAAATGTCTAAATTAATTTATAAATACAATTACGTGAGACCCAAAATAATGCATGTATATATTTGGAGGAAAAACGTAGAACCATGAAAAAGATAAAGAAGAGTGAAAAAAATAGAAGAGAGAATAGGCGGGGAAAAGGAAAGAAAGAAATGTGTTAAAAAATGAAATAAAATAAATAAGACATGTGCCAATAAAAATATAATATGGTTCAATAACCAACAAATGTTAAGTACAATGGGGAAAGTACCCTATAGTTGTGCAAGCAAAGGCTACACTTCACTCAATTTTCACCCATCCATGTGGGTGCAAAATCCCATGTTTCCATGCAACCATACCATCCTCCTCTCCAGAAAGGAGCCCACTACCAGAAAAAAAAACATGAAGTGACATGATGGTCCCCCCACCTTCCTCCGCTTGATGTGGCTTGTTTGAGTTGATGTGGAAAATTTGAATTATGGTAGTATGTGCCCCCGCGCCCTTGAACCAGCGGCCATACCTCTGAATCATTCCATTCCCTCATTGATACAAGTGAACCTTTGAAACTATCACTATCTCCGAGCTTGTGTTCATTCACCTTGTTGTTAAGGTTCATTTTCTAATTATGGGGGTCAAAGCCAAAGGCTAGAGGAACAATTTGTAGAGGAAAACGCCACAAAAATGGATCCCAAAGAGGCATAGACGCAAGCAAGAGATTCGGAGATGCATGTAAGGGATCCTGCCCATATCCAAAGCATTTACAGTAAGTGTAGATCCATATTCACTTACGTTTTCACTTATCCAAAGCGTCTTCCATGTAGCTCCATTCTCATAAATTGTTTGACAAAATGTCTCTGCAAAATACGGTCTCTAGGGAACTATTTGACTGAATGCCTCAATTTGCATGTTGTGAAATGTTTGATAAAATGTCTCTAAAAAATGTTTCTTAAGATGTTTTATCTCAAAATGTTTGAGAAATGGCCTACACAAGAAATGTTTGAGAAATGTTTTATCTCAAAATGTGTGTTTTATCTCAAAAATATAGGCAAATCACAAGAAATGAATGATTAAAAGATGTTGAAATGCATACCTACAAAATATATTCTAACCAATATCTATAGTGGAACACTTTTGAAATGTAAATCTTTCACCTACTTGTCCCACCATGCGTACTAAAACTATTATGTCAAAATTACAACACCCCCTGATTTTCTCTGTGTTTGGGGCAATTGGTGTAATTATGCTAACATGGGGTTATCCCTCAAGATGTGGGACTTGCGAACTTGAGATAACCCTCTGAAGAAAGATGGATCCTCTACCTATTATTACTACTAGCACTATTCATAGAAGGAAAAATGCATCTAACTAAGCCTATCCTAACAATTCCTAGGAAATAGGGAGAGAGAAAGTGCATGAAAAGGGGAAATCGTATACTGAGGGGGTTGATAACACCAGAAAAGGGGTGAGGTACTATGTTGAGGGAGGATGAAACTAGGAAAAAGGGGCTAAGGGAGGTTAGAAAAATGTGATACAGACCCAGAATCTTAATCCATCATCAAAACTCCATGGAGCACAACATCATAAACCTAGAAGTGAAATAACATGCACAAAATAAAGAAATAATAATGGGGAGGCAAGAAAATATAATAAAATGAGCTAGGGTTAAACGAACACCAAAAAACACAATTTTTATTATTTCAAATTATGCACAGACCATTACATTTCATGCACAAAGGCATAATTACATTCCTAGGCCCAAGAGAAGGTTCACATCTCAAATGGAGTTGAGGGAAAATTTGTAAGAGTTTTCCCATCTCCTGAATGTCTCCCCTTAAAAATGAGGGGTCAACTACATTATATAGAAAATTTGTCTCACCTATCGATAGACCTCATTAATTGAATGTACAAAGGTATGGGTAGCCATACCAGTTTGCTTTCCAATGGTACTTTTCTTGCACAATGAATAGGGGTGCCATACCTCATTAAACCGATTGTTGAACTACCTTGTACGATAACATTAATTCCCGGTCTATAGCTGGCATTCCTTGCTGACACCCAACAAGAATGGAAAAACTTATCCACCAACAAGGAGGAGGTTTGTGGCACGACAAGAAGAATGGTTGACACGTGACAGGAAGGGATGGCTAAGACACATTAGCAAAGGGCATTGATGCATGACTGACATGTGATAATAAAGGTGTTGACACATGACAGGAAGTCGATTGACACCCGACATGAAGGTGGTGGTTGACACAAGATAGTAAAGGTGTTGATGTGCGATAGGAAGGTGGTGGTTGACGCATGCTGCAAAGAAAGGCGTTGACACTTTTGTGAAAAGGTGACATTTGACGCATGAAATTAAAGGGAGTTTGTTAGGATAAAATAATTATTATCCTATTTAATTATGCATTCCATAATTAATAAATTTATTAATTATTGTTTTATGGTTATATTTAATTATAACCATCCTTTTGTTTGTATTTGATTATTTCGGGAGTTGTTATATTGTTTTGAACAATTTATTTGTTGTTATTTAATTGTTGCTTCTCGGATGTTATTGGAAGCTTGTGTATTTTGGAATTTGGTTGCACCTGTGCAACTTAATCTCCTGTTTGTATTTGGCTGTGCAATATCTATAAATATTGCAGCCCATTCTCTGTAAGTTTGGTTGATCAAGATTAATAAAATTTAATCAGGCTTCCTTGTTCTTGCTGAATCAACATTTGGTACTAGAGAAAATTTAAGCTCTGGAAGGTTGGAGAAGGTTGTAGAAGAAGGAGAATTCATGGAGAAGAAATCTGCTTCAATGGAGAGCCAGTGTTGTCTCCTGCAGCTTCCCAGAACCCCCTGCAAACTCACAACCTCCTGTGTATTCTCTAGGTAAATGGAAAGAATTTTTTTGCCTTGGTGCTCTCTGCACTAGGAAAATTTTCTTCTTAAGCATTTTCTAGTCTATAGCAATTAGATTAAAAAAATTAAAAATATATTTTTCCCCATCAAGGGTTTTGCCTCTAAATTGTCTAGCTACAGATAATATTGTCTGTTTACTATCAAAATTTGGAGTTGCATTTGGTGGTCTGTGAAGAACATTACTTGGAAGACCAAGGTATATTGAGACCTGTGCACCAAATTCTGGGCCATTTGAGAGCATTTGAGAGCCTGTTCCTGCTCTTTTTCACGCACCCTGCACCTACATCCAAAGAAACCTGCACCTACCTCCTCCTCCTGCGTGGACTGTGGTCTCTCCTCCTAAACCAACAGCGGCCTAGGTGGGTATGCAAATCCAAAGGAGGTGGTGTGCAAATCATTGCAAAAGCATCTCCCTCCACAACAACCTGCGCCTCCATCCACGCACAAGTGGCCTGCACAAAAACAAAAAACGGTGAAGAAATAGCAAAAGAAAGCAAAAAAAAATAAAAAGCATTCAAAATAGCAAAGGTAGGGAGAAGCCTGCACCTTCACACCGGACATGCGACCTTCACACAGTCATTTTCCATCCACACCAAGAGCCCACCGGCGTATCCT
The DNA here is from genome assembly GCA_018340775.1 of Taxus wallichiana var. yunnanensis. Taxonomy (NCBI): domain Eukaryota; kingdom Viridiplantae; phylum Streptophyta; class Pinopsida; order Cupressales; family Taxaceae; genus Taxus; species Taxus wallichiana. The sequence continues at coordinate 533,926,238 of CM031239.1, read as the reverse complement.
ATGACCTGCACACAAACAACAACGGAAAACACATTAAAAAGCGGCCAAAGCAAAAAAAAAGTGACCAAGCAAAGATCAATGCAAAAAAATGGCGGCCATAGGAGAATATAAAACAATACAAAGGCGTGGAGATTAAAAACATGTCTCAGATCCATTTTTCTTGCACGAAAAGAACCCTAAAACTACCTCATATCAGCTGCAGACACGTGGAGCCCATGCCATGTCACATTTTCAAAAGGTTAGTCGATTTTACCTTTGATTAAATACAAGTTTGCTCATTTCCATAACAAGCGCCCTTAGGTGGCCAAGTTGGATAGAGGGAAAGTCTTAGAAGTGTGAGGTGCATGGTTCAAATCCCACCCCCAACTTCTTTTTTCGAATTTGGTGGAATTTTTGGTGGAACCGCCAAATTTACCAGAAATTTTGAATTTAGTTATAACTAACTAAATTTAGCGGAGAAATCCCTATTTTAGGGTTTTTTTTTTCTCCCATTCGGCCTGGTTTTTCATTTTAGACATTTTTTGCAAAAGGAGACCCATCTTAAAATTTCATTTTTAGTTGGTTTTCTACCATTATTTGCATTTTGGGTTGTTTTGGGCTCCAGAGGCCACCAGGGCCCACAAAACAAAAAAAATTGCTGTCATTCAAATTTTCTAGATTTTTTAATGTAATTTGTATACTACTTGATATTGTACTAATTTGCAGGTTGCCATAGTCAACTGCAAACTTTGTAACTGCTCAGAAACTAGTAGAATTGTAATAAAAAACAATAAAAAGTTGGTTTTGTAACACTCACGAGATCCTAGATCTCATTCGCAACGTTTGGTATATACGGTGCCTCTGGGAAGCGCTTACGAGTAAAGCCATCATGACTACTACTACACTTAATGCCTAATATAGCTGCAACAATGTCATCTAGGCATCGTCCCTATAAATCGACGAGGAGTAATAAGGTCACAGTGCACACACTATGAACCATCCCATCCGTCTGTGAACGATTGGAAAACATAAATCCGGACTAAGAAATTATCCGAGTATATAGTAAAGTTACACGTGCATATGAGGATATTTCTTTGAGCTGGTGTCAATAATCACACAAACCCCATCAGTACTGTCTTTGTACCACATATTGAATTCTTTCACGTACGTTAACGCCTCTTTCACGTACCACCGGGTATATAGAAAGGGTGAGCTTCTTCCACGTACCAAGGGTATATTCGAAGGGTGCGTATATAGAAAGGTTCAGTATATCGGACTGATGGTATATAGATTGGGAGACCTAATACTTGGAGTGATAAGAGCCAAACCCTATCAATGATATTTGTAAAATGGGCACCAATGCCCCAAAATTTTTCTTCCGGATTCACAATTGCTCAGAGGAAGAAACTATGCTACATGGAAGACAAAAATAAAGACACAACTTGAGTTTGAAGAGATCTGGTCTGTTGTGAATGGTACTCTGACCAGATCAGCCACTGATACAACACAACAAAGGCATGATGAGTTGATAAAGTAGATCAGGAGGCAAACTCATCATCTTGTTTGGAGTGTCCGATGATGTGCAACCCCACATTCGAGATGCCAAAACAGAAAAAGAAGTGTGGGATAAATTGAGCACATTATACGAGGCCAAGAACAAGAATGTCATACTAAATTTGCAGAGTTAGTTACATACACTGAAGTTTAAACAGAATGAGAAAATTGGAGCTTTTTTAAGAAGAGTTGCAGAATTGAGGGCTTCACTTTTAGCCCTAGGGAACCAGTCACAGATGATGCTCTCATTCCCATTGTTCTGAGAGCACTCCCCTCTTCTTACCGCATTTTTTCACAACACTAAATGTGACAGATACGACAGTTGGTTTTGACAAACTGGTAAACCTACTGCAACAAGAGGAAGCAATGAACAATAAGGATGATGAAGAGGAGCAGGAAATGTCTTCACATCAAAAATGGAAAGGAAAAGGTAAAGGAAAACCTAATTCCTATAAGAAGTCCTGTTATCACCGAATCACTGCACCCTGTTTATACAAGTGCATATACTTAAACTCACGGTGTGATTGGATAACATGGGTACTATCTCCAAGTTGTGGGACTTGCTACTTAAGATAGACCTCCGTGAGAAAGTTGGTCCTTGCTCCTAAACTACCTACCACGGTCTACTCTAATACGAGAGAAACTAACTATTATAATCTTAATATCCAAGGGATCAGGGAGAGAGAATGCATAAAATGAAAGCCTACGCTAAAGCGGTGATACACCAGAAAAGGAGGGTGTGAGAGTAGTCTCCAAATGCGTGAAATACAGAAGCAAAGTGCACACTAGAAGAGGTGATGACAGTTCTCCATAATCTAGCAAAATGCATTCACAACGATATTCCAAGCATACACAATGATAATGGATCCCTACAAGAACATAATAATAGACACAATATTCTTGTAGAAAGATTAAAGGGGCAAGAAGAATGCAAGAAAACACAGCAGGGGAAGATACATCCACAAACTGATATTTTATTGCTTCATGATATGCACAGTTCAATCTATTACAAGATAAGGGCCTGGATCACCATGCAAGGAGTCCACTACAAGGGCCTGCAACACATTGGCTTCACAAAGCAATTTTGACAGAGCTTTGCTATCTGAAAACTCTCCCCTTTACAATGAGCCCAACACTCCAATTTATAGAAAAATGAGAAGGGAAAGAGAAGGGAAAATGAAAATCCTGAAATCTGTCCTTCAACCACTTGTAAGAGGCATTAAATGGAGTAAAATGATTATATATTACTTTCAAAAAAGCCTCCCCATGCTGTCCCATGTGCTGCAGAGAGAGAAAGATTGATGACCATGCCTCTTAATGTGCACTCCAACCACCAAATAAAACATTGTTATGAACCCAGCCACATTTTCTAAAAAAACTTGACCAATTTCTCATCAAATCTGTAATTTCTTGATTTCTATGCATCGGGCTCGAGCCAAAATTCCAACGGTACCAATTTTGTGTGATTTCGTTGAGAAATGCAATTTATGGCCTTCGAGTGCGGGAAGCTATTTTGGGTCCGGCGGCGTTTTCGTCATTTGAGACGGAATGAGCATTAATCGATTGGAGCCGAATATGTTTCTCTTAATTATGGCCATCAAAATCGAGCTCGAGTCAAAAGTTATGGCCATTTGAAGTTTCACGGTCAAACGTTGACTTTTGTTCTTTCTTTGTCGGCTCGTTTGCTTTTCAGTCCGCGCGTACTTTCATTTCCGATGTCCCAAACGAAAATCTCATCTTTTCTGGCCATTCGGGCTTCCTTGTTCCTATTTGAGGTGAAGACACGTGGTGAGATTCCATTCGCTGGTGGCTCTTTCGGCTTTCTGCGTCCCACGCGTACTTTTGGCCCAACTGTCCCGGACGAAAGTCCCTGTTTGACCATCCTCGCTCGCTTTTTGGTTCTTCTTGCCCTCCATGTACTTTTGTCCCAACTGTCCCAGACCACCTAGGACAAATATCTCCGAACCACCCGAAATGGAATGACTTGCGCCAAACCGGCTGATCCGCGTCCCTCGCGTACCTTTGGCCCGGATGTCCCAAACCGCGCGAAACAAAAGACTTAGACATTTTTTTCCTCTTTCGATCGATTCGGCTTTTAGTGCGTCCCGACGTCCCAATTGTCCCGACTGCTGCGTGGACCACCTGGTGGCTTTTCGGCTGATTCACACCCCGATGTCCCAACTGTCCCCAATGCTTGTGACTTTAGGACTAGGACTTAGCCGATTTTCTTCATTTTTTTGGCCCAAGCTTTTTTTTTTTTTTGCAATTTTTCACCTTTTCTAACTCGTTGGGCTTTCTTGGATGGAGGTTAGAAAGAAGAAAAAGGAGGGGCCCCAAAAACATGATTTTGGGCCTTGAATCAATCTACTTGCTCGGGATTGAATAATTTGATGCATGTTATCAAAATTACCTTGACGGGTGAATTTTGGATAACAAGTCCCAACATCAAAATCAGTTTCACGGGGACAATCAACAGAAGAAGCAATGTCCTATCTGCAAAAGAGGACATGACTTAAAAGATTGTTGTTATAACACTTACAAGAAAGGTTCATCCAGCAACTCTAGACCACAACAACAAAAATCTTACAAGGGACATTCTAACAAAAATTACGGGAAGAAAAAGGGGAAAAGAAGACCCCACCAACAAGGTAATATTGTTGAGCAACAAGACCAGTCAAACAATGAAGACTTCTTGTTCACTTCTCACTCAAGTGAACCATCCACGTCATCTAGTGATGTCTAGTATGTTGATTCGGGAGCCACTTGACACATGAACATCCATAGAGACTGGTTTATTTCAATGAGGTACACACCATCGAAAAATCATGTTTCATTGGGAGATGATCCTTCATATACAGTTCAGGGGATTGGAAACATTTCTCTACCCCTTGGTTCATGTAAATGTAGACTATCGATGTCCTATATGTCCCTAGGTTGACAAAGAATATTCTTTCAGTTAGTCAACTCCTAGTTCACAACCTGAAAATTGACTTTGATAGTCAATCCAGCAAGAAAACGTGCTTGATTCGAGATAAATCACGAGGCTCCAAACTAATTGCAAAAGCCTCCAATGTGGGATTCATGTTCCAACTTGATTTTGTTCACAAAGATGATCAAGAACTTGTGGCTAAAAACTCCACCTCAACACAGTTGTGGCATTGGAGATTTGGTCATGTAAGTTTCAAATATCTCAAAACACTTCACTGGTGTAATATGGTACATGGGCTACCATCTCTTCAGAAGGATACAAAAAGTGTCCTCACTACCTAGTAGGTAAACAACACAGAGTTTCATTCCAGAGGAGTACATTTTGATCTCATGGTAAACTTTACCTAGTTCATACCGATCTTTGCGGTCCAATGCAGCCAAGTCATTCTAGGTTCCAGTACTTCATGCTTTGTGTTGACGACTATTCGTGGAAAATGTGGATTTTCTATCTTTGCAAGAAAAGTGAAGCATTTGAAACCTTCAAAAACTTCAAAGTTACAGTTGAGAAAGAAACTGGTCATCACATCAGAACTCTCCGCTCAGATCGAGGGGGAATTCACCAATGATGAGTTTAGAAACTACCTACAAACTCATGGGATTCATCGACAAATGCCTCCTCCACACACACCGCAGAAAAATGGTGTTTTTAAGAGAAGAAATCATACTATCATGGAAATGGTGCGATGCATGATCGATGATTCTGGACTTACAAATACATTTTGGGTAGAAGCAGCAAAGACAATAGTGTATTTGTTGAACAGAGCACCCACAACTGCTCTTGATGGAATAACACCACAAGAAGCATGGTCAAAAAGGAAACCTTCCATTGCACACCTCAGAGTATTTAGGTGCAAAGCAAGCATGCACATACCCAAATAGAACAGAAAGAAATTGGATATGAAGTCACAAAACTCATCTTCATTGGGTATAGTGAAGAGACTATTGGGTATAGATTGATGGATCCTAAGACCAGAAAAGTCTACACCATCATAGATGTAGAGTTTTTCGAGAAGAAGGAAGCAGAAACTCCTCCTCCAGACTCACAAGATGTAGATTTTCACCTATTGTAAAAATTGAAGCTGATGTTCCCTCAAGATGATAAGTAATGATGGGGATGATGGTGTTAATCAGATAGAACCACGACCCATGGGAATAGTTCAGTGTATGCCTAAATGGTATACAAGTACATTACAAGATGCAAGATTGGATGCTCCACCGGATACATCCACCCTGGACCACGGACTCACAGTAAAGCAAGAGAAGAAGTTAAATTTTCTTTGATGAGTAGAGTTATTGAATCAGATGAGCCCTCTATAGTCCAAGAAGCCCTATAGTCAAAAGCTTGGAAAGATGCCATGGATTCTGAATATCAATCAGTGATGAAGAATAACACTTGGCAGCTTGTCAATCTTCCACTAGGGAAGAAACCCATTGGATGCATATGGATATTCAAAATGAAGTACAAAGTAGATGGGACAGTGGACAAGTACAAAGCAAGACTTGTAGCAAAGGGGTACGCACAAAAAGAAGGCATTGACTATGAGGAGACATTTGCTCCCACAACTAAGATCAAAACGATCAGGATGATCTTTTCTCTAGCTGCTCAGTTTGGATGGAAAGTTCACCAAATGGATGTAAAAAGTGCCTTCCTAAATGGAGATTTACAAGAATAAGTCTACATGACTCAACCTGAGGGATATGTTGTACCTAGTCAAGAAGTAAAGGTATGCAGACTCAGGAAATCTCTATATGGTCTAAAACAAGCACCCCAGGCATGGTACATCAAGATTGATGAGCATATCATACAACATGGATTTGTTAGAAATCCATACGATCCCAATCTCTACCTCAAAAAGCAAGGGGGGAGATGGTGATTATTGTTGTCTATGTCGATGATCTAGTCATCACTAGTAGTTCAGTGAGGATGATCGATGCAACGAAGAAAGATCTTAATCGATCGTTCGACATGACCGATCTCGGCCTGATGCACTATTGTCTTGGATTAGAAGTGTGGCAGAAAGAGAATCATATTTTTGTTTCTCAGATAAAATATACCAAGAATACGCTTGAGAATTTTAGGATGATGGATTGCACACCAATTGCTACACCGATGGAGAACAGATTGCAGCTATCTCATTCAGATCCATCTCCTGAGGTAAGTGCCACTCTCTATCGACAGCTGATCAGGAGTCTCATTTACCTAACCTACACTAGACCAGATATCATCTTGGCAGTGAACTATCTATCCAGGTTCATGCAGGAACCCAAAGTTTGTCATTGGAAAGCAGCAAAGTGCATTTTGAGATATCTCAAAGGATCAGTGGATCTTGGTCTAGAATACAAGAAGAACAAAAACTTCTTCTTGACTAGATATTCGATTCAGATCATGCAGGTAACATTGATGATAGAAAATCCACTTCTGGATTTGTATTCTTTATGGGATCCAGACCAATATCATGGGGAAGTAAGAAACAACACTTTGTTTCTCACTCTTCCATAGAAGCTGAGTATCATTCTGACAGAGAAGCTATCTGTGAAGTGATTTGGCTACATTGCATACTAGAAGGACTTGGAATACCACAGGACAAACCGACCACCATGTATGTTGACAATGAAGGTGTTCTCAAACTTGTTCGCAATCTAGTGTTTCATGAGATAACAAAGCACATTGAGGTTTAGGTTCATTTCATACGTGAACATGTGTTGAAGCACAACATCCAGCTTCAATTTTTTCTAACTGCTAAACAATGAGTAGATATTTTAACAAATTCACTTGCACATGACAAGTTCAAGTTGTTCAGAGAGTTCCTCTCCTCATCTCTTCAGACAATACACAATTAAGGGGGGGAATGTTAGGATAAAATAATTATTATCCTATTTAATTATGCATTCCATAATTAATAAATTTATTAATTATTGTTTTATGGTTATATTTAATTATAACCATCCTTTTTTTTTGTATTTGTTTATTTTAGAAGCTTTATTATATTGTTTTGAACAATATATTTGTTGTTATTTAATTGTTGCTTCTGGAGGTTATTGGAAGCTTGTGTATTTTGGAATTTGGTTGCACCTGTGCAACTTAATATCCTGTTTGTATTTGGCTGTGCAATATCTATAAATATTTTAGCCCATTCTCTGTAAGTTTGGTTGATTAAGATTAATAAAATTTAATCAGGCTTCCACCCCTGTTGCTGAATCAACAAAGTTGACATGCAACAGAGGGTGGTGGTTGATGCGCGATAGAAAAGGGAGTTGACACATGATATGAAATGGCTCCAAACCTTCACCATGGATCATTAGCTCACAGCGAGACTTGACCTTCTAGATAACTCATATATTCTCAATTCTGACTTATAAGCCATCCTTAGTTGTCTCTCTCTTCGATATCCCGAGGATGAATTTGATGGCCTCCCACATGTCCCATAATTTCAATGGCTAATTCCATTTATAATGAGTTATCCAAATTAACTTGGGGGGGTGAATTTGGGATAACATGATCTTCTAAGCCAAATATTACAACTATCTTACTTGGGTCTACCAACAATCCTTCAAAAATAATGTGTTTAAGAAAGGTTCCAAAGGGTGTAGGAAAGACACACTTTTTAAATGTTAAGAGAGATGCTCAACTGCATGCACCTCTCAAACATACGCCTCATATTATCACAGTGATATTTTACTAAGCCATATACCATCCAATCATCAAAATACACTTGCAAGAATTTGTGAATAAAATTTTGAAAGGCCTGCACAACTATGCGCGAGAACACTACTAATGTATTTTTTACTCCAAAGGGAATAATTGTAATTACCTTTACTAATGAAGAATACACAGTGAACATTTATACACTTCACCGAATGGGTCCTTATATGATCCACCCCACTCTATCACTTATTATGTTTCCGATACAGCTCCAGTAGGTTTTGACCATGATAATGATTATCTCCTTGATGAAATTTCTTAGCGACCACCACCACTCAAAAACTTGGGGGGAATATTAATCAAACATACACACATGCACGTTCATGCCCTCATTTAGTGTGATCATAGATACATGAATTTTAGAAGCACATGGATGCTCACCTTCTACCCTTCTTAGACTAGTCTCTGGAGGCATCCGCATTCATCTTATATAGGTGTTATTATTTAATTTTTTACTTAACATCTTCTATTACTTGATCATACACACTTTGAGATATTGGTTATTAATCTAACAAGCTAATGGTTGTTCCATTTACAACACTTGTTTTGAAGGATTACATGTTTCCAAGACTACCTATTTGACTATTTTTACTTGTCTTCCATTATTTGCTATTATATGTAGACTTTGCCCTTTGCTTGCATATACAATTATTTTATTTTTGCGGCCATGATGGACTTGCGCGTCTTGCAACATCGTGATTGATGTCCCATGTTTTCAACCTATTTTGTGTGGTCTACTTGTTTTCTTGCATTTTTACACTACCGTGCTTGGTAGTTTTTACATTGTCTGTTTATTTTCACGTGTCTTATTGCATGCATGTGTTTTTGGAATAACACCTGTTTTGGCTAGCCATCCTATTTTGTGTGCACCTTGGTTTCTACCAAACATTTTCCCTTTCCCCCTGTAGGGTAGAGTTTTACAAGTTAGAGTGCAATAGGTCCTCTTTTGGGGCCGCATATGTTTTTGATCATTTAACCTTTAAAGTTGGTTTGATCTTACAATAGGGAAAAAATGAGAGTCGAGATAGAATATAGATAGGTTAATGAGAGTCAAGATAGAATTGATTCAAGTTATTAAATGATGAATGGTTAATGACATAATGCAAAAGTATGGTACTTACCTCATTCTAGTCTATGTATCAGAGTAAGAATTGATGATATTACCATACGAGAGGAGTCTGTGGATCTGTCAGAAGAAAGATGTAGTTGATGCACTGAGTTGAGCTCCTAGATATGTCAATGGCCGAGCCAATAGATGAAGAAGAAAAAATAATTGAAGAGGGATATAATACAACAAAGAATTATGTGAAGACCTCTTATAGAAGGCCAATCCCAAATGATTATTTTTTAACCTGGAAGAAGGCATAGAACTCGTATTTATAGAGTTAATAGGAGAGAATCTTCGACGATTTAGGGAATCGCTAGTGATTTTAGACAGTTCAAATTTGGGAGGGATAAGAAGAGATAAATTGTTATTTTTAACTATAGTGTCATGGGATTTCAGGGGATTATGGTGTGACAAATTAGAGAAGTCGAGATGTGTAGTTTGATAGGTTAAGATTGGGATTGGTTATTTGAGGAGTGATTTTGGTAGGTTTCATAGGTGGTTAAACTTGACTAGTGTAAGATGGGGACTGTAGATTTTGTTTTTAGGTTTTTCTAATTTTATTTGCACATGATTTTGAGTGGATAATGCTTGAGGATGTTACTAAATATGATTGGATATGATTTAGTAACAAGAAAGATCTATCATGCAAAAGACAAGAAAGTGTGAACAACTATGGATCTTGTCTTTTTAGGGTTTGGACTTGTCTTCTTCCTTTTGCTCTTTGTTTCTCTAGATTCATTATAGGGGTTCACTTTCATACATGAACCTGGAAAAAAAAAACCTAGTTTCCTCCACAATGCTCAAACACTTAGTAGATTGAATAAATAATACATGTCTTTGAGTTAGACTGACCTCGGCGGTCACCCAAATGTGATTGTCACTAAGTGCAACACTCCATTTTAGCCTCAATGTAGTTCTTGTGTGTGTGTGCACGCATGCATGTGCACACGTGCATGTGTGTGTGTGTGTCCCTTAAATTTAGGTTGCCCTTGTGTCAATCGCATGAAAATGGCAGACTATATCTACTTTTCCAATAAGATGAGTGCGTGAGATGGAAGTTGTGAATAACCCCTCCTATGCACATTGAATGATGTAGTCCAAATGTAATGCTTGAATGTTTCTCTTTTCCCAAGTAGTAGATAGGAAGTAATAGCCCAAATTTACCCAAATTTACCCCTAATAATAATTCATATATATATATATATATATATATATATTTCCATTATTTGAATTTTTCATTAACAACTGAAAATCTTACCCAAAGTGATAAGTAGTAATTTAGAAAAGATAATAATCAACGAGGCATTTCAAATTATCATGTCAAATTTTAATTGCTACTATCAAAGTGCTGAAAAATAAACCTTTTTCAACACTATATAAAATATTTCAACACTATAAAAAACGAACGGTGTTTTTCAACACTTTCAAAAACACAATCCCATTCTTCAAAAGGTGCAACCCATGGTGCTTTTCCTCCTTGTTGTAAACATTGACTACACATAAAATACTTATAAGGTGGAGAAGGGTTGAATTTTTCCAATGCGATGGAAAATAGGGTATGTATTCCGCCACGTTGAAAAACACACGGTGTTTTTCAACACTTTGAAAAACGCAATCACGTTCTCCAAAAGGTGCAACCCACGATGATTTTCCTCCTTGTTGTAAACATTGAATCCACATAAAATACTTATTAGGTGGATAAGGGTTGAATTTTTCAAATGCGATGGAAAATGGAGTGTATTTTTTGCCACGTTGAAAAACGCATGGTGTTTTTCAGACTTTGAAAAACGTAATGACATTCTCCAAAAGGTGCAACCCATGGTGCTTTTCCTCTTTGTTGTAAACATTGACTCCACATGAAATACTTATCAATTTGAGAAGGGTTAAATTTTTCCAATGCGATGGAAAATGGAGTGTGTTTTCTACCACGTTGAAAAACGCACGGTGTTTTTCAGCACTTTGAAAAATGCAATCACATTCTCCAAAAGGTGCAACCCACGGTGATTTTCCTTCTTGTTGTAAACATTGAGTCCACATCAAGTACTTGTCACATGGAGAAGAGTTGAATTTTTCCAAAGCGATGAAAACATTTTGTGTATTCCGCCATGTTGAAAAATGCACGGTGTTTTTCAGTACTTTGAAAAACGTGATCCCATTCTCCAAAAGGGCCAACCCCCAGTGCTTTTCCTTCTTGTTGTAAACATTTACTCTACATCAACTACTTTCACATATAAAAGGGTTGAATTTTTCCAAAGCGATGAAAAATAGGTTGTGTATTTCACCACGTTGAAAAATGCACGGTGTTTTTCAGCACTTTGAAAAACGCAATCCCGTTCTCCAAAAGGGGAAACCCCCAGTGGTTTTCCTTCTTATTGTAAACATTGACTCCACATAAAATACTTATCAATTGGAGAAGGTTTGAATTTTTCCAAAACGATGAGAGACAGGTCGTATATTCCGCCACGTTGAAAAACACACGGTGTTTTTTAGCATTTTGAAAAACGTGATCCCATTCTCCAAAACGCGCAACCCCTAGTGCTTTTCCTTATTTTTGTAAACATTGAATCCACATCAAATACTTTTCAGGTGGAGAAGGGTTGAATTTTTCCAAAGTGATGAAAAATAAGTCGTGTATTCTCGCCAAATTGAAAAACACATGGTGATTTTCAGCACTTTGAAAAACATGATCCCGTTCTCCAAAAGGGGTAATCCCCAGTGATTTTACTTCTTGTTGTAAAATTGAATCCACATCAACTACTTCTCAAGTGGATAAGGGTTGAATTTTTCCAAAGCGATGAAAAACAGGTCGTGTATTCCACCACGTTGAAAAATGCACGGTGTTTTTTAGCACTTTGAAAAACGTGATCCTATTCTCCAAAAGGCACAACCCTCGGTTATTTTTCTTCTTGTTGTAAACATTGAATCCAAATCAACTACTTTCCAGTTGGATAAGGGTTAAATTTTTCCAAAAGATGGAAAATAGAGGGTGTTTTTCGCCACGTTGAAAAATGCATGTTGTTTTTTAGCACTTTGAAAAATGTAATCCGGTTCACCAAAAGGTGCAACCTAAAGTGTTTTTCCTTCTTAATGTAAAAATTGACTCCACATAAACTACTTGTTAGGTGGAGAGGGTTGAATTTTTCCAAAGTGATGCAAAACAAAGTGTATTATTTGCCACGTTGAAAAATGCATGGTGTTTTTTAGCACTTTGAAAAATGCAATCCATTCACCAAAAGGTGAAACCCATGGTGCTTTTCCTTCTTGTTGTAAACATTGACTCCACATAAAATACTTGTCAAGTGGAGAGGGGCCAAATTTTTCCAAAGTGATGAAAAATAGAGTGTGTTTTTTGCCACATTGAAAAACATAGGGTGTTTTTCAACACTTTGAAAAATGTTATCCAGTTCTCCAAAAGGTGCAACCTCGCGGTGCATTTCCTCCTTGTTGTAAAAATTGACTCCACATCAACTACTTGTTAGATGGAGAGGGGTTTAATTTTTCCAAAGTGATGAAAAACAGAGGTTGTTTTTCGCCACGTTGAAAAACACATGGTGTTTTTTAGCACTTTGAAAAATGTAATCTGATCCACCAAAAGATGCAACCCGCGGTGCTTTTCCTCCTTATTGTAAACATTGACTCCACATCAACTACTTATCAGGTGGAGAGGGGTTGAAGTTTTCTAAATCGATGAAAAAAAGAGTGTGTTTTTTACCACGTTGAAAAACACACTGTTTTTTAGCACTTTGAAAAATGCAATCTGGTTCTCCAAAAGGTGCATAAACAGTGTCATTTTAAAAATCTATATATTCCTTTGTTAGTTGTTTCATTGGTTGGAGTGATTGGTACATTTTTCTTAGTTGAAGCCTTGGCCTGTGTGTATAACTTCTTCCATACTTGCTTGTGAGATTCGTCAATTTTAAGAACAGAATTGAAAATTGCTACCTGATTTTGGTAATTTGGTCCTGCTATGGGATAACATAGACATGAAGATAAAGGAAAGCATAAGAAGTATTATGAATTATGGATTGGTCGTTATTCCATTGACATCGGGATTATAGAAAATACCATCTTCTTAAGGTATTTAGAATGAGATTTACTTTATCTACGTGTTAATGGAAGACATCTAAAACATTTTTGGGATTTATTATGTGGTTGCTTGTATTTTTTGTACAAATTACAATTTGTTCACTATTGTACTTTATTTTCTTTGTTTTATGTTTCCTTTTGATCCATTGTGATCATTTTTTTGCTCTTGGAGTCATGGTGTTTTGAACTGCAAATAACCATGTGTATTTTTATGTGTCTCCTTACACAATCGATTAGGCACTTTTCCTACTTCACACATGATTGTTTATGTGGTTCTTGTGGCACCCACTGGGGGTTCCTATCCTTGCGCAAGAGAGATATTAAGTGCCTAATTTGATATTTTTATAAATCATGGCTCATTTTTTATCTATCCCTATAAAATTTTGTATGTATTGCCCATTTTTCTAGCTTCATGGCCTCTTATTCCTTGACCTTCAAGTTGATTCAACCATGCCACAATCTTGGTGAATTTTCTCCCATATAATAATCCAATGGAAAGATAAGTTTCAACAACAAGAAACACATGAAGGTGCAAAAAATAAGATAAGTAGACTAATCCTAAAAAAAAGATGTGAACTTTCCTATAACTACACAACACCAATATACCTCCACATATACTTTAGTACTCTACACCACATCACTGTAATTTGGTGTTTTGGTGTGGATTTACATTTACATATTAATTTTCCCGAGTTCTATATTATCTCAATTGAAAATGACTTATTTAGGTAAGGCGAACTTAAACCTTACTCAAGAGAGGGTTGATAAATCAAAATTGTTATTGTTTTATCGAACATCCAAGTTTAGTGTCTTGGTGTGGGCATATGTTTTGCAAGGTTTGAACCCACTCATTCTCAATTAGGCCTTTCAATTCACTTTTTGGTGTTCCTACTTGATGTCTCTATCAATGACTGCAGCTAAGGAAAACATAATGGAGTTAGTGATTAGTGTAGTTTTTTGAAAAATCAGAAAATAACTTTGAGATTTATATCTTTAGGCTTATTCTCGATAGATGTGTTTAAGATATTCATAATAGTAATTATTATATATATAAACATTTATAATAAAGTATTCTTGATCTTCGTTGTGGAATGACAAGGGATTTAAAATGAAGTCAGGGGAGATGGTAAGCATAGTTGAAATCCCCCAACAACTCAAACCACTCCACCATCTATTAAATACCACATACACGCATAACCCTTAAGAGAATATTATAACATGTACATGTATATTAGTAGGAGATAAATTCACATACACATCAAGTTAAAATAAGTATATCGATAATAAATTAATATGTTTTTCAAAAAACCAATGATTAAAATTCAATCAAATCATACATCATAAAAATTTGAGGTAATTCATACCAATGCAACATCGTCTTAAATGTTCATTCTAGGATTTTGATTTAAAAAGTTATGAATAAACCATATATATTTGTGCTTAATCTAATATTATGAATTGTATGCATTTTCATGAGCATTTTAGCCATTCATGAATCCTATTGTCTTTTAGATAAGATACCTAAATGCATCTTTGGACTCACATAAAGTAGATGAATTTGACGAAGATAGAAGAAAAATTGTTTTAGGGATAACAACAAATTTGATGATGTAATATTTTATAATTTGTGACATAAGTGATATTTCTAATGAATCCTATCAAACATGGATTGAGGTGCACATAATATGATTGGATCTAATAAATTTATTCAAGGGAGATGGTAAGCCCAATTGAAATCCGCCAACAACTCAAATCCCTCCACCATATATTAATGAATACCACACATAGACATAAACCTTAAGAGAATAATTTAACATGTAAATATATTAACAGGAGAAAAATTTATAAACACATATACAATCAAAAGAAGTATATTTTGGTTGAAAAAATAAATCAAATTGTACATTGGACACAATTGACATAATATGCACTGATCAAATACCATATTAATTTTATCCACTATTAATTTTATGTCCCATTTCATGTCCCATGGCCTAAAATTTTGATCAAAAATATTCCATGAAGAAGCCAATCAAAATCTAAATATGCCACAAACAAACCAATTTGGATATGATTAAAATATAATGAAACATTATTATTTAGTATAATTGTGATAAATTTCTACCAAAATTTACATGATTAGTTATTAAATTTCAACCTAATTTGGATGGAATTTTTTATAAGAATCAGATTTGATGGCCATCAAAGAATTTCAAAAATACTTAGAGTAGGCCACAAGTAGGAATAAGTAGTATCGTGGGTTTTCGTACTTATTTTTTATTTCATTTAAATAATGATCCACAAGGTTTGTAGTAGATTCTTCATTCAAAAATACTTCCTAGTAGTCAATGCAACTATATATTTAATAGTGTAATGTACAAATGGCGATATGTCATCTTAAAATATTGTGTAGCCAAAGAACATTCACAATGCATTGTGGCACCTCTTCATTGTACATATATGCATTTTAGAGTCTTAAGTGAGGATGAAACAATTTTTTGCACTATCTTAATACTTCTATGCTTGACGTGGGGTAGGAATGTTCAATAGATTACTGGAAACACTACACAATCCTAAGAATCATCAATTATGCACATAATAAACATATTCCTTTTTAGAGTATCACATTATGTCCATAACCTCATCTTGGTAGTGTGCATATATCTACCAATATCTAAAGATGATTTGGACTTTGGCACAAGGAAACAACTTAAAACTTTTACCATGAACTTCTTTGTGTAGATGTGTGATGTACACACATGACGTCAAGGAGTGCAAGAGTTTGGAATATCTTATTAAGAATTATAGGGAATGTAACCAGAGGGAGCTAATAAAGATAGTTTACCTAACTCGGTATTCTTGGTATGCATCTATTTACTAATCACTAAATATCATTAGAACTTATGCATAGGGAAACAACTTGAAAATTTTCCAGTGAACTACTTTGCACAAATGTGCATTGTGCACACATGACCTCGGGGAGTGCAAGAGTGTTAACAACTTACTCAAAAGTATAGGGAATATAACGATAAAGATCCAACATAGAGGGTTTACCCAACTCAATATTGTGGTTATTGAGTTGAATTATGTTTCTTTGAGTTGTGTTATGCTTGTGATTCATTATGAAACATTCGGTCATTAACATTAATTTAATAATCGTAACACATTTATTAATGGGGCATGGGTCGAAGGATCTGTTTGATGTTATACAATTGGGATGTAGATTATCTAGCAATATTGTAAGTAGGTGAATCATGTACTTTTATAAATACATGTTTATACTTGAAAGAGGTTTTCCTCTTAGAGGGATTAGTTGATAATATAGAAGTTGGAAAAGTAATGGAAGGTTGATTTAATCATATATGGTTAGTTTAGATGCACATTATTAGATATTGTTGTAGAATGTTTCCAAATTAGAGAGATATTGTGGATCACAAACAAGCTTACTATAGTGTACTAAAACTAAATTCAATATAACACATGTTGAATTGTAAATTTATCGACAAACTATTTTTAAATGATGCAAGATTGTGTGTATACCGAAATGAAAACAAATATTTTATATCACCAATATAATTATAAACATATCAATATGCAAATCTTTATATAATACAACATATATTTCTGTTTTAACTATTCATAGATATAAATATATATTACTTCAATTAGTAACCATGATAACTTTCTCGAAGAAAAGCATATTTCAAATAAAAGTTTGCAAGAAGATTTAAAAAAAGTATGGCCTCTTCAACTATGAATGAAGATAATAAATGGCTAGCAAATTTAGTCGATTGACTATTTCTAATTTAAGACCAGCAATGCATTTGAATACCCGTTGTGTGGGTTAAGCTAAAATAACTAAACTGATTTTCTCTATTTATGAAATGTTTCATTTAATCACTACAAAATAGTGTTTGATCTTATTGTTTTAAATGTGCATGTCCATGTGCACAAAACTGAATTCAATCATATCAATTAGTTCTTTCTTTGTGAAAAAAATTGAATAAACCATTATCAAATTATATAAATGAAGATAATAATGGACAATTAATATGATGTTTTTCAATAAGAAGCTTGTGTCTAGTGTATTGCTCATGGTGGTAAGAGTTGTTTTCAAGTAAATGAGTAAAGCTATGATGGACCCTTCTTCACCCAAACGGACACCATATGATAAGCATTTAACACAATAATTACTTTGAGCACATATTATATATCTCTCTCTCCCCTATGATGGACCCCCTTCACTCAAAAGGACACCATGTGATAAACATTCGACACTATAATTGTTTTGAGAGTATATATGTCTCTCTAACACATTTCCAAAGTGAGACCAAAGCATATCTCTCTCTACTATGATGGACCCTTCTTCACTCAAAAGAACATCATCATAAGATGAACAATTGAACACTATAATTACTTTGAGAGCATCTCTATCTCAACCACATTTCCAAAGCTAAACCAATGTTCTCCTAAAAAAGGAGTATGACATTGTGTTTTTTGATCGTAGTCGAAGGGGTGGGTTCAAACACATTCTAAAATTTTAACTCATTGGCACTTGATGATGTTATCAAATCTAGAGTTTTGCAAGCCTTGTCGATAGATTAAGAGACATGCAAATAATTTTTT
The DNA here is from genome assembly GCA_018340775.1 of Taxus wallichiana var. yunnanensis. Taxonomy (NCBI): domain Eukaryota; kingdom Viridiplantae; phylum Streptophyta; class Pinopsida; order Cupressales; family Taxaceae; genus Taxus; species Taxus wallichiana. Next base: position 533,908,194 of record CM031239.1, on the reverse strand, counting down.
TTTTTCCATTCAAATAACTTCACCACTAGATTGCCAATAAGATTCCTATGTAATTTCAAAAGTTTTCAAATTACACATTTCATATGTTAGATATCTTTTGGCTGGCCATTGGATAAAAGGGGCAAGAAATGGATACTTGCTACATAATTTCTGTCATTAGCCAATCCAAGTTACAAATACAAATTCAAATATCGTGACTACCTTGCTAACCCAATAGATTCTGTAGAACAATGTATTGTAGCACTCATTTCAAAGCAAAATTTGCAGCAAGAAAGCTTTCCAATTCTCATACCAAGCAAACAAGATTAATTCTATTATATAAAGAATTGTAAAAATAATCACCGAATACCATCCATCCTAACTAGCAGTTCATGACCCGATCAAGAGAATACATCGATGAAAATTGTCTTAACTACTTTAGGAAAACAAAATAATTTCCAAAAAATGCTCTCAAAAATTCCCTTTCAACATACAACACGTGTTATCCTATACACAAGGAGAATCCCTGGGTCTTGGGACATGAATTTAATGAAGTCCGTTCACTTCAATACATGGGACAAAGTTTAAAAATCATTTAGAAAACTAAAAACACGTGATGTGGGTGCTACCAATTATCAGGGAGACTAATACATCCAGTCAAAACTTTTGGCGGGCCATTGGATCACAAAGGGTGAGAAACGAAGATTTGCGAATAAATGTCTAGGATTAACAAAGATATGGGAGTATTCCTTGCAATAGTTATCTTAAATGGCCAGTTCAATAAGCCCAAAATACCAAACTCAAAGATCACAACTACCCTGCCAACCCAAAAAATATCTGGAGAATGCAGTATATGGAACAATCTTTTAAAAACAAACTCGCAACAGATTAGATTTCCAGTTCCCATTCCAAGCAAATCATATGGATTCTATCATGTAAAATAATTATAAAAAGCAATAAGAGTATACATCCATCAAAACATAACCCTATTTGACTCTTCCTTAGCTAGCGATCCCAACTTAGAAAATCTCATAACTAAGGAAGAAAACAAAATTGGCTTGCAAAACCAAAAGCTTGAAATCAATTTCAGCTGTCCATACACTAAATGATATTGTGTACCCATAATACATTGTAAAAATATACTAACAAGATATGGTAAATACATTATTTTGATTATATTCAAGATCATCTGCGGTACATATTATTTTTTCCATATTGCCTATTGGTTTGTCATACAGTATAAACCTATTCTACTTGCCATGATTTGGCAATAATTGTAGTTTTTAGATCAAAACCTTCTTGATATTTCCTAGTTCTACTTTTTGTAATCAATTTGATTGTCTTTTCAAAATTGGTTGTAGATGCAAATTTTGTGTCTTTAAGGGACACATTGTTGGTTAATACATGGACCATTGAGTTCCTTAATTTGCTAGTTTAATTTCTTTGTTTTAATACAACAAAAATAAGACTACTTGTAGATTCAGGAGGTCTCATCCTTAAGTAACCCTAGGAATATTGAATCTCAAACTATTGAATTGAAAAACTACAAAAATTTCAGAATAGCCTATACAAACAAATAGGAAAATACTCCATATAAGCATGTACATATTATTGCACATTAAAGATGCTCCCAAATGGTCCAAACTACACGGAAATTTAAGAGCTGAATGTGTTCTTGAGTTTTCACGTTTCTATCCCATTGGAACAAGGAAAATTGTTTAAAACAACTTTTGGTAAACAAAGGCAACACCTCACTAAAAGCTGCTACCATAAACTTGCATCACCCGCATAACACAGGAAAAAAGAAAGTATTCCACTTGTGGAGAATGTGCCCAAACCAACCCAAACAGCATTCATTGAAAAGAAAGTCTGAAATCATGTACAAAGTATTTTTGCCTCCCACATTTACTCAATGTTCTCATGATGGTCTCATAACATAACCCATTAGAAACTGCTCCCAAAATTTGCACTGTATTCTACTAGAAAAGTAAATTTGTTAAATTCAAAACCAAGCTGAAAAGTGTCACCTTGTACCCAGTATGATCTAAGTACCACTTTCCTTCAATCCCTATTTTGCATTTATCTACTAGCATAATCACAATATGCAAGGGATACATCGTATCCCTTGCAATACAGAAATTATTATAGTCTACTCTTGCACATTGACCAACTCGTACTCAACAAGAGATAAATTATTGTCCTCCCTCACATCGAAATCTTTAGGCTCCGTGACCCTAATTTTGCATGGATCCTCTAAACATATCATTTTTGCATTGCGAAACACTACTGTTGATCCCTCCTTCATAAGATCCACTGCCAAAATACGTAAACCAACACGTGAACAAAATCAAACCCAAATATCACGCCTCTGAAGAAAACCTTGTAAAACAATAAACTTGGTGAGGGGTTTGATAAAACATACGCCCACACCAAGACACTTAGTGTCTTGGTGTCTTGGTTCTATGATCTCGGAGACACGTAAGGAGGAATCTGTATATGCTCTGTTATCTTGACATGGGTGTTTTCCCTTCACACCAAATGTCTGCAGAATTATAGACCTCCGCAGAAATGGAGGTATCCCATCCATGATAGCAACATCCTCCTGCAAAATATATAAACCATAAAATTAATCGTAACAGGACAGGAAACGGAATGCAACAGAGCCCCTCAACTTTATTTATACCAGAAGATAAAATTACATGAAACATACATGAGAACGAAGAAAAATTAGCTTCCAGAGGATCGAACACGCACACAGAGCTTCCCAACAAAGCACGATGTATGGCAACCTCCGCGGAAAACAAATGGCTTTCCGTGTGGTTTTTCTGTTCCGCATCATCCATAATTTGAAATGCTTGGGAGGGGCAGTGTCTATTGTAATTTGAAATGGCCAGGCGGGAAATATCAAAATTTAAATTCAATCCAAATGTCATGTCTTGTCAATATCACATCATAGTTTCCGGTGAGAGCAGTCCTTTCCGGTGGAGGCAATGGGCTATGTCAACACATGACGCATGATCTTTTTACCCACATACATGGGTGCAAATTGAGTGGAGGGTAGCCGCTGGCCCTTGGTTGGGATGTCTTCGATGGAGACTGTGATGATGATTAAGGATTTTGGTGGTGGTGATTTAGAATAGTTAGTTAAGATACTGGCAATTGTATACGAGTTCTAAATTGTCAGAAGTGATATTAAGTTGTAGATAGAAAGGGTGTGGGTTGATGGTGGGCCTTCAGTGTTTCCACCTATCCACCTGGTTCTAATCCTCCAAGTTTTAGGAGATTGGATACCCTTACATTTATATAGTCTTCCCTTTTCGAGGACTCGCCCTTTATTAGTATGCCATTAATTGTGCTTCTTGAGTCATTAACTCCTATAATAGATATACCCATATCCTTTAGTCATTTTGTGAGAGAATTTGTTCTTTATGTATGCTTATAAATTATGTATAGATGTCTATCCGAGTATTAACAAGTATAATAATAACAAAAATATACTTTCTATTATATTTTGATGGATGTCCATACTCTATTTTAAGGCTCCCATTCATCAGAGTCCACAAGATCACTTCTCATTGCACGATATTTTGTCAAGAATCATACCCACCTTGTGTATGATTCTTCTTCTTCCATACATGTCTACCATGGCACCTACAACTACATTTAACAAAAAACATCTTTCTATTACGGTTTGACTAATGTCCATCCCTCGATCCAAAGCTCCAATTTTGAGACATGATGGGAGCATGCGTTCAAAATGTCTATCCAAAATTGGAATTAGTAAAAAAGTCACCTTTATGTAGCCAACCCTATATGTTTGATATATTTTTGATAATAATGAAGGATCTCTGATAGGAACCGCCTATCAAGTGTGATGAGCAAACTAAAGGGTGGTGTTAGCCATATGTGGAAAAATGGACATGTTCTTCCAATTAGCTTTTCCCGATATATTTAATATTGAAAAACTCAAGAAAAGTTTGCACATGTGTGTTACCTCCTTGAATAAAACTTTTTCCCTTAGAAATGCATGATGCTTCTGAGTTAATGGACTTATACTTCTTAACATATTCACAACTTACGATATGTTAATGGACTTCTCACAATAAGTCTATCAAATAAAAACAAGGGACTGTACTCACCGATTCCTTTGACAATTTTATATATCAAGTGTAAACCATCCGTATTTTCCAAGTCTTCATATATTTTGAATAACTCTAAAGGATTTGAAAGAAAGGTTTAGTGCAAAAAAAAATCTATTTCAATGAAACAATGAACAATGATGATAAAAATGCCACATCAAATTCAAAATGGAAAATGCATACACAAACATTGAGAAAAAACATAGGAAGCAATAAATATTATTGAGCCACAAAATAAAACAATAGAAGTGTTAATCAGTTAAAATTTTGAATCTTTCATAATATTGTTCAAATATCTCAACAAAATCTATAAAAAAATTCCTATTATGCCTTTGCATTTGGTGAAAAATTTCAATGGCCCTACACGGCATTTACTCAAATATTTTACATGACTACAAGCTTCCCATGCTTCCCATGACATTCAACTGAGGCTACCAACAACATTTTTCTAGTAATTTGATAGAGCTCGATAATGCCCCTTTGATTTTAGACATCGAGTTGCCTTTGTCACGACAGGTGGAAGGGCTTAAAAACTATCATTTTCTTGCATATTAATACAAACACTTTATTTGAGGTCTAGAAGAATCAACCCCAAGGAACCCAGGTTAACATTTGGAGTTTAGAAGTGATCAGATAGTTGCAGCAAGAGCAGAGTTATGTCCTCTCATAATTCAATAAATAGAAAGCTACAGGGAAAACTGTGCTAAACAAGATTATCACCAATAGCTGTCCTAAGATCAGTACCATCATGGCTTAATTCAGCCTTGCACATGGAGGATAATATGGAGCCCAAATTCCTCCTCATTTTACTTTATACAAAATGATTGATGTGGGTCTTTATCTCACAGGAAGCAGGTTGTTTTTTCTCTGAGAGAAATGAAAACTGATGCATGCCATTATTTTGTTGTTGTATGCAGAAGAAGGAGAGGATTGAGGATCAAGGAGGCGCTTCAGGAAAGCGTAATGTTGAGTTGTTCTATTTTGGCTTCTTCTTCTTCTTCTTCTTATCTCTTGTGTTATGTGCACTGTAGCCTTTGTTCCTGCAAATTCACTTTCCTACTCTTTATCTTTTATTTCGAGTATTGTTTGTATTGATTAAGCCATTGAAAGTGCCCTTTTCTGCTATCCCACTTCTGTCTCTGCTAGATTTTTCTCCTTTACTCTTCCTCTGTGTAACCCTCTAGTCTTCCATTCGGTGCCTTGCAAGAAATAAATGTTGCTTCATTCGATTCTGACAAGGCCCTTGTTAAATGTTGTGGTTATAGGGATTTAACATAGACATATTCTTTGGGATGCACTGTTAAGGCACGTGGATTGTTTTACCAAGTGTCTGATTTGAGAGGGGATGCATGGGACGAAATCATAATTTAAGTTTTTTATTTTTCTTTGTCCTTTGGCTTATTGGGCACCACTATATTATAGGAATGTGGCCTGCTATGACTACAGGATTCGCAAATATGGGAATGTTAAAGGAGAAAAAAATGTTTAGTTTCATGGAATGCCAAGATTGTTGGATTTACACAAAATGGATTTTTGAAATGGGAGTACGAGGAAACATATGGACAACTACCAAAGCACACTTGGAAGTGGTTATCAATTTGACTCATATTGGCAAGTTACAGATAAGAATGTGCAAGTTGAAGGCAAGTATGATACGGGTAATCTGTTGGTGAAAATTTACTTTGAACATGGTGGAGAAATGTTCTTCCTCATTGCAGTAGCACCATACTCTTCCCCTAGGACTGGGCGTTGTCTCCATAGGGATTATTCGGGTATGGATCACTCTTACTCTTGATTCAAACTAAACATTTAATATTTTTTTAGTGTTGGATTTCTGTAAGTTATATATATTAAGAAAGGATGCAAATTGGAATGAATTTATATGGATTTTACCTTTCTCAAAAATATTTTGCTTTAAACTTTTAAGAATAAATAAATAAGGCCTTTGGAACACTGTGCATGGAGCACCATGTCAAATGGTTAATGGGAACCAAAACCTAAAACAAGTTCCATCTCGACCCAAGACACAATGAATTTTCTTAACCGATCAGACTAACTCAATTATATGCCTTAACAAGGTGAGATTCGATACCCTTTTAACACTTCAGTCACTTTTGGTGACATTCCCACTTTATGAAATTGTGATCGGTTTTCACTTACAAATGTCCTATCGATTTGGTGTAACTGGAAAACACCTTCATCTTCCTCTAGCACTCCTACGTGAGATTTGAAACCAACTCTCAGTTTAATAAAAATAATTTCCTAAGTTAGAGTTTCAAGTGGATGTTGGAGTCATCTGGTCATCATACAATATAAGTGTTTGATGTGTTTACGATAATTGGTCTCGAAGTCACCTTCTTAAATTGAACCTTGTTTGATGAAATCAAATTCCTTTGAATCTAGCAAGTTATTTATTTATAGGGGAGTAGGTAGGAATCGATGGAATTTATGTTTGAACGTAAAATGAGTGGTTTTGGAAACCATATTGTAAGCACTTTAGTTGATTTGGTTAGTTTTCACTCACTCGCAACTTAATATAGAAAATATTTCTTAGGATCCTATAGGTTCTATAAATTACTTGTGAACCCCTTTTTATAGTGTTACAGTGTGTGTAGAGCATTATTTAATCAATTACTTTGTATGAAAGGATTTTGCAATTTAAAGTGTTCTTTCTCTCCTCCCTCTCTCTCTATCTCTTAATATAAATATGAAATTGTGGTTGGTCTTGGAAACATGAATGGATTAAAATGCAGATGAGTTTTAAATAGTATGAAAATGGGTATGAATTGAGAAATGGTCAAAATATTATGAATAAAAAAGAAAATGTTTTACAGTTTCTCTCTTTTCCGTACTCTCTCTCTCTTGAAAAATAAGTAAATGAATGTGTGAGGAAATTATCTCTCCTCTCTCTCCTTATCTCTACCTCTCTTTGTACTTTGTTTGAAATTACTTGAAATGATGAATGTCTTGTTTGTGCTTGAGTGTAAGGGTTTTCCATACTCATTCCTAGGACTAACACAACATTGGTCATAGTACTGAGCAAAAAGGAGTAGTAAAAATGACACTTGTGTCTTTTATTAGCATGTTATTTGAAGGAAATGTAATTGTTTAGAATATTTCAGTGATATTTTTATGAATAGGATGTATTATTTTCATTATTTCCATGATGAAAATGATAGTGTTGCATATTGGGAAAATGTACTATGTCATACATAGTTGTAATTTTGCCTATTTAACAATTGTTACTCTTGGTGGTAATGGTGTATATTCTATTAAGTAAATGAAGTTGATTGTATCATGTTGATTTGGAAAATGATGCCAAAGAACCCTTCTTTTAGTGTCAAAATAAATATATGAGGATGAAACTGAACCTTGTCATTTAAAATGTTTAGTGTCATCGTAATTGTGATATGATTGTGCCAGTAAAATTGTTAGCAAGTAATTTAAAATGGCATGTGGTTTTACCTATCTGCTAGTGTTGCAATGACCTAGGAAATCACTTAATATTCAAATAAAAATATCAACTTACATTTGTGTGTGTTTTTCTTATTGAGCGGAAAGCAACCAAACATTCATATAGCTCAAAATATTTACCCGTGTTGAATGTAATGACCCTCTCTAGTAAGCTCCAAGTTAGGCTAGCTCCAAACATCCTTCATAGTCTTAGAGACTTAGAGGTATTGTATGCATTTTTGTATTCCTCCCTACAAACCTAGTTGAGAGCATTCACATGGGTATGAAAGTGTGTAAGATTCCTTAGTGCGAGACATAACATCATTTTAATGGCATACAAGATGACATGTTGAGCTTGAAATCTCATGGTTGTTTTTAGAGACTAAATAACGTTAAAATTGGAATGTAATGAACAATGGGTGGGACCACAAAGATAGTTAGGTTGTGTATTAATTCCCTATTAAGTTTTTAATTATAAAGGAATTTTTGTAACTTTCCCTCGTTTGGGAACATACCCTTGGGATGTCGATCTAATCATTTCAAGGGTCATGGAGATTGCTTGCAACGTATTAAATATTTCTTATGATGTGAAGGTGGATGTGAATTGATCCACTCGAGAACAAGTGAATAAGAAAACATCGTTTCCCATTTAAGAATCAAACCTAAAATGTGTATATGATAGGATATTTGAAATTAACTATCGAGTAATATATTTTATTTGCAGTCAAATAAACGAACCAAAGTTAATGGAACCCTTTATAAGATAAATGTTAAACAAAAGTGAGAAAATGTATTCTCAAGATACCTCGAGTGGCATGAATTCCTTGCAATACATGGACACTTGATTACTCTTAATTTGACTTGTGGTAGGGTGTAGAAACCCTCAATTAGAAATGAATGTAATACATCAGTGACCTATTATGATGCTAATGAAAAAAGTAACTATGATGTGTTGCCACCAATGACTGTAAATATTACCTTAGAAGGATTTTGAAACACTTTAAATTTTATAACTTTTGTATTTGAACTCCTTTATCCCTCTAGATAATTGTGACCCTTAGTAGCAGATTACCATGTGCTCTCTCGTAGGGTGTAGTTCCCCCATCAATGATTGTTGCTAAAGTTAATAGATCATGGAGCCTCTCTTAAGGGTATTGGTGAAAGAAACATTGATGCATTTTACTAAACAATTTAAATAGTTCCTTGGAATTTGAAAAGCATATAGTTCCTTGGAATTTGAAAAGTGTATAGTTTTCAGTTTGTCATGTAATATGCATTTAATACTTGATGGTCTAAGAGCAATGAAATGAGTAGTTAGGTGCATATTCACCACTCCTTGTAGTCACGAACCCCTTATTGTAAATTATGAGTTATTTGAATTACAATTTTTCTAAAAACAATGCCAATCGTTAGGCCAAAGTACGACGTAAGTGTAAAGAGTACAAGAGTTAACAAGAATTTGGGATTAGGAATAACGTCATGCTCGAAGTCCTTAAAACTCAACTAGACACTTTCATGTGGTTAAAAATAAATATGAATTTCCCTTAGTGAGATCAAAATTTCTAAAAAATAAAATAGATATATAAATCTAAATAAAATTTCTTATGTGAAAGACTTGAATGGATTCAAACAAGTTATTGAACTATATCGGCTGTAACAAGAAAAATAGGGTACTATGATGAAAGGATGTTTATGGGAAGATATATATTGAATCTAAATCTTCCTTTAAACTCTAATGTATCTTCCTTGACCTCACGATAGTTTCCCATGTCTAGCAAAGGTAATATTTAAACATGAAATATACGTCTCGAAAAGTAGAACCTTAACATCTTGTTAGTTCCTTCTCGTAGTGAGGATAAAATTTAACGTCAATTAAACATATTTTGAGAAACAAACCTTTAACGTAAGAATGAATATTAGGAGGCTTGTAGTTGTTTGAAATGAATTTAATTAACAAATGAGCTGTGGATAATTAATGGAAATTGAGGAAGGAACCAACAATGCATTCTCTTTTAAAGGCCAATGTTATACAAAAATAAAGTATTTTAAGTTTTAGAAAAAAGGAAATTTTACACCCTTACCAGTTTAATTCAATGAAAACCTACAAGGTTATATAATCAAAAACTAGATGTAATAAATTTGTTAACAATAAAATGGGTGTGTTGTGGAGTATGCCTATCTTGTGTGCCTTAGCGTAGTTGGTTTTTTTTCTTTGCTTACGTCATTTGAGTAAGACATTGAATGATACCCTATGTTATCATGTTGTCTATGTGGGTCCATGCTTATGTAAGTGTCTTATGTGATGTTTACTTTTTTATTTTTGAGCCCATGTGGTGTCACGTTATGAGCATGAGAAAAAAAAAATTATTTCGATATTTTTTCTGTTGTATATGTGTGTTTAAAATGTGGGCGTTACATATGGTATAAGAATAGAGGTTCATGCTCTCAAACCTCTGGGATAGATTGGAGTTGTGATGATCTTGCATGGTGGTGGTTGAGATGGGACGAGTAATGTGATATATGTTGTGATGTGAACGATGCCCATGAGTTAATGGAATTAAACTTCTTAACATATTCACAACTTAAGCTATGCTTTAATGGACTTCTTACAATAAGTCTATCAAATTAAAAAGGGAGTTCACGTGTGATGTGCACTAATTCCTTTGACAATTTTATATATCAAGTGTAAACCATCCGTATTTTCTAAGTCTTCATAGATTTTGAATAACTCTAAAGGATTTAAAGAAATGTTTAGTGCAAAAAAATCTATTTCAATGAAACAATGAACAATGATGATAAAAATGCCACATCAAATCCAAAATGGAAAATGAATACACAACCATTGAGAAAAAAACATGGGAAGCAACAAATATTATTGAGCCACAAAGTAAAACAATAGAACTGACAATCAGTTAAAATTTTGAATCTGTTATAATATTATACAAATATCTCAACAAAATCTATAAAAAAATGCTTCATATTATCCCTTTGCATTTGGTGAAACAATTTCAATGGCCCCTACCTAACATTTAGTCAAATATTTTACATGACCACAATAGGGCTTCCCATGACATTCAACTAAGGTTGCTTGTTTTGGTGTTGGTTTGATAGAACGGGAAATTCGAGGATACCAACAACCTTTTTCTTGTAATTTGATAGAGCGGGAAGAAAACACTACAAAAATATCATGATCTCGAATCTCCTTTTGATTCCTTTGGACACTTGAAATATCAAGTATGAATTTACATATGCCAATTGCATTTACTTGAAATTTTCTAAGACCTTTTTAGGCATTTTGTCAAACAGTTCAAATCCTTCCACATTGTGTAAACATATTTGTCATGGGATATGAAACTTAAACGTCTACCGAAAGTCCCTTCTCCATAATGCTTTGGGGATGTCCATGCCTTGTTCCAAATCTCCTATTTTTTCATAGGATGGGAGTATGCTATAAAATTTGAACCAACAAGAGTAGATGCCTATTGGCTACATTTGGTAAAACAATGTCATTGTTTTGTGAGTACAATCCCCTTTTTTCATATCTATGTAATCATTTGCATTTGGTGAGACCATATATATTTCAAGGATTGTGTCGAATAGTTCACATGCTTCCATGTTTTTTAGACATGTCTACCATGGCACATGTAACATGAACACCTACCAAAATTCCATTCTCCCTAATGCTTTGATGAATGTCCACACCTTATTTTGAAGCTCGTATGTGTGCATAGAGTGGGAGTATGCTAGAAAAATGAACCGATCGAGTGGACACTGTTAGTTCCATTTGGTGAGACAATGTCAATCCTTCGTGAGGGAAACCCATCTTAATGTATATCCAAAATTCATTAAAGTCCATGAGACCATATATTTTCAAGCGTTTTGTTAAATAGTTCACATGGTTCCACATTCTACAGATATATCTGCTAGGGCACTCAGATGAATTGTGGAATATGGATGAACTAATTTTCTTTATTTTTTTGGGGGTATTTATTTTCAATGGAACTTTAAGGATTTGTTTTTAATCTTTTCATAATTTGTAGATTTATCATATTTCTTCTCCAAAATTGTTTTGTAGTACCCCCTTATATTTTTCATAAACCCCAATAATTACGATTAAAATGAAAATTATTCTAGATATGGTAGAATGGTTCATAATTCTTTATTTCTATAGCATTTCTACCATAACACATGTATTTCTCCACCTCGGATGTCACTTTTCCCTTGTTTTGAAATATACAAAAGTAGAGAATTTGGTCACAATCACAAAAGCATGTAGAAAAGTGAGTGATGATACATCAGATCCGTTCCATGTTGTGAGACAATGTCAACCTCATCAAGTGCAATAAGGACCCATAGCCTTGATTTCTCTTGATTCATTCTTCCATTAAATATATTTTCAGGTTTTTACCTAGCTCATGTTCACCATTACTTTATTTACCTTTATTGTATTTATCCTCACGGATGATTGTGTGTATGTTGATATTTTTTTATATTATTTAGATATTAGGAGATATTATCTAATTGTTAGGTATAGTTATTTTAATCTTCATCTATGGTATTTACTATATTTCTTCTGATGTCTAGTTCCTCCAAAATATATGGTTTGACTAGTTCTTTGATGACTAGTTATTTCCTTGATTTATGGCTATGATCTACGACCTTGCATGGTTCTTAGATTGTTATTCCTTACCTTTTAAGTCAATTTCTCCATTCTCAATGTATTGCATTGAGTTCCATATATAATATATGATATTGTTGCTCATTTGTTTCACAAAAGGATGTAAAATTCTAGAGAATGTATGATCTTATCGATCGTGATGTTTGATTAAGCATCTCATCTTGCTGCAATGAGCATGATAGCCTTGGATTTCTCTTGATTGAGTTCTTTCAAAATCATACAAGTTTTATTAGACAAAATGCCCAACAAATTCTAAAGGATCTATGCAGCTTGTGATACTCCATGAAAAGGTTGATCCCTCTAAATTTCATACACCTAATTTATCTCTAGTTGAACAAGCTTTTGGTCATTCTTCTTTAGCACATGCTCCCACCTATGTACAATATCTATTGATAAACAACATGGATCCAACCTAAGTGTGGCATCTTTGTCCAAATTATCAAGCTATCCAAAGTTTCCACCACTAGGTCTTAACCAATGTGCATAACCTTCCAACTTTCTTTCCGTTGTTATGTAGCTTGTGAAAAATAATGATCATCAATCGAAAGTAGAGCCTCGTTCTTTAGTATAAGGGATAAACTAACACTATCAGTAAACCTAGACACATATGCACACCTTATATCTTGTGTTGCTACATATTCACTCTGGTGTGCATCTTCATAGGGCATAATAAGAACATTTAAAATTACAACTATAATTATGTGAAGAACCTGCTATAGTATGCATGCCTTGGAAGTTCATCGGGAAAGATTGTGGGGAGGAATATGTTGGGAAACACAGAAAATGGATGCCATATGCATCCTCGCAATGAAACACCTTCCTACATAATAATGAACTTGCAATAATAAGAGAAACTTGGGTCAGATTGGATACTTTTCAGTTTCGAGCATGTTTGTTATAAACAATCCAAGCATTGTTTTGGGTTTTTTTAAAGTTGAAGTATATGCTGATCACAAATTTTATAGAGAATTTATTTTTTATTCTAGTTGCAATGGATATTTTTTTGATGTTTATCTTATTTATTAATACTTTCACTACCTAATCTCCAATATTTTATGGAGCTATCCTTCCCTTTTCACGAAGATCATGAGATTTGACTATTTTTGGCCCACACTATTCAACGATGCTCATTCATGGGTTAAAAATGCAAAAATATGCCTTATTTACTTGAGTAAGAAGAGGTTGGTTATCATTCCACTTCACCAAATTCAAGCGACCAACCCTTCTCTCAATTGGGTCTTGACTTCATTGACATGATCAATCCAATGTATAGAATGGACACTCCAAATTTTATGCACTATAGATTGTGAGAGCGGAGAATTCGGCCACTATAAATGGCCAACGCCTTATTCTAGAAACACTTGATCTGAAAGGTGATTCTCTAGAGTTCAAAATATAAATATAATCTCCAAATCTTTGGCAACACAAAATCTGAGTTGGAACTCAGAGAGACCAAATTATTGATTAGATTCTGATTTAATGAAAAAACACAACGGATTTGTAATTGAATAGAACTGCTAAAGGAACCCCCAAATTAGACCACTTGATCTCAATATAGCTCTTTATAAGAGCATAATTGAGACAATGATAGAATCTCAAAGAGATTGTTAGAACTTGACATGATGTACACTCATTTGGGTTATGAACATATAAAAAAATACATGATGTAAAAGGAAGTTCATGAAAAAAGAACAATTTACAAAGAGAGATCTGTGCAATTTGATGATATAATATCAATTGATAAGAGCACCACTACAAGTACATGTGGTCTATCATCCTAACACCTACCCTCACATGTTGTGATGTCATCATTTTCTTGCACTTCTAGGCTTGTGTTTTTTATTTTTGCAGGCATTGTTACAACTTATTTTTCAGATTTTCCTAGTCACCATTGCTTGTGTGCGAGACAAAGTCTATAGGTCAGCTTGCGTGCACCCTTATTTCTCTTGCCTAACTATTTTTCTACTATATTTCTATATCAATTTGAAAGTAATGAATTTGTATGTTAATTCGGTAACTGTTATATGTAAATACAGATGTAAACTACATGGTCATGACAAACCAAATGGGTGTTGTCATGAAGATAAAAAAGGTCTAAGGTTACTCATAACCCTTCCTCAATATTATTTCTTACATGAGGGTATCACATTCTTGTATTGATATTTAACCACCAAAATAGTTAAACAGGAAAGAAACTATTTTTAAGTTAGATTGTGGTGAATCAAGTCCTCTTGAATAGACTGAAGACTTCATTTATTTCATATTACTTCTCTTAATCCCATTTAAATGAAATATGCACATACAACTACATTAAAAAATTACATAATAGTTCCCACGGTTTATGTCGCTATATACAATGGATGGTGGAATGGAAATTGCAAGTCATACGCTTTCAACAATAGTCTCCAATTTAAACTTCCACTGAGTTTTACCCATTCATATTGTTCCTAGTGAGACAATCGTCATCTTAGACATGCAGAAATTTATTACTCAGAAATTTACATCCATCTTTGAAACATTTTGTGCATGTACATCATTCCTACCAAGTTGTTTTCATCTGGATTTGGTGGTTTTGGGTTAGGATGGAGTTGAAATCATTAAATCCTAGGCTTTCTGAAACACTTTAGGAGTATTTTAAGGAAAAGTAGTGTGAATATTTTTGCAGGTTAAGTTGAATGTATTATTCACGAGGTACGAGATGAGCAACCTTGTTCTTGGAATTGAATTTGAATGCCTCGTAAAACCCATGCCACTATATTTGGTAGAGAATTTTCTATAAGACCTGTGATTCTGAGAAGATGTAGAAATTAGGCACATAAAATAACAACTAGCAGAAATAAAATAAAGAATTGGAAATAAAACATATTATTGTAAACTCATATCAACACTTTTGTGCATATATTTCTTCTTCCTTGTAAGAGATTCGGCTCAATACAATATCTCTAAATATGTTATATCTTCTTTTATGTCACAGCTACGGCTCAATACAGTCTCTTTGTGTACATCTTCTTCTTGTCAAAGCTATGGCTCAATACAGTCTCTCTGTGTCTTATTCCATGTCCGAGCTTCAACTCAATAAAATATGTGTTTTCTTCTTCCATGTCAGAGCAATGGCTCAATAAAATCTCTCTATCTATAAAACACTTACAATTTCCTCCTTTATATTGAGGTCTTTCATCTAAGAATAGAATATCTTAATAATAGAACTATCAGCTAAAAATAATGCATGCTTTTGTGCATGAATAGAAAGGTTTTTTATTTATTTTCTTTTCCTAAAAATAGATACACCTATTTAAAACTAAAGTATGCATAGAAAAACAACTTTCTTTTTACTTTTCCTAAAAATAGCAAATGCATACATGGGAGAAATTATCTATTTCCAACACTCCCCCTTAATTTCAACCTTCAAAATTTTATTATTCTCCAATCGAGTGTGCACTTCCATATCTGACATATTCCTGATGACAAACTCCCAAAAAATTATCAAATACTCAAAAAATTCATTTCCCAAATCCTTCGTAAAAATATCAGCAAATTGATCTTCGGATCAAGCTCTAGGTGCTTGCTTGAAACCATAGAGTGCTTTTCTAAACATGTATATAAAATTTCCTTCATCACCTTCAATCTCATAACCTTCTAGCTGATTCTCATAAAGTTCATTTTCAATAAAACCATTCAAGAATGCTTATTATACATCCATCGATAAACCATGCTCTAACACCAATTTATAGAATTTTTGTATTCTCTGAATATCCAACAAATATGCACTTTTCTTCTTTGTTGTCTAACTTCTTCCTTAGTTCATCAGGCACATGTGCTTATGACACACAACCAAAGATTCTAAAACAAGAAACATTGTGTTTCCTCTTATTCCAAGCTTGTTGAGGAACCATGTTTTGAACAATTTTTGTTGGACACCTATTTATGATGTAAATGGCAAGTTGTCACTGCTTCTGCCCAATACTCATTTGAAATATGATTTTCCTTCATCATACTTCTCACCATCTCTATGATGGTTCTATTCTTTCTCTCTTCCACACTATTCTGATGTGGTGTATTCCTAGAAGTAAACTGATTTTGTTTACCATGATATTTGCAAAAATTTAGAAAAGAATTGGAAATATACTAGCCTCCTTTGTCTACCCTCAAAACTTTGATGTACTACCCACTTTGTTTTTCGACTAAAGCCTTGAACTACCTAAATATATCAAAAGCATATGATTTGTGTCTCAAAAGGTAAAACCATGTCTTCCTTGTATAGTCATCAATGAATTTCATAAAATATGAGCAACCTCTAATAGAATTTGTTTGCATCAGTCCACATAAATCTGAGTGAACAATTTCAATTGGTGCACTTGTTATTTTTATTTTTCCAACTGGGAAGGACTCTCTATGTTGCTTCCCCAAAATACAACTATCACAAACTCTATTTGGTTTCTAGAATCAAAGGCAAACCTTTCACCATATTTTTTTAGTGTAATAAATTCAAACCACCAAATTTTAAATGACCAAACCTAAGATGTCATAGCCACGATTCATCATTTTCAGCTGATTGAAAAGGTTATTCAATCTCCTTAGCTCTGGACTGATCTGTAGTATGAACTCCGGATGTGGCCTGAATAATCTTGAAAGGAAGGCATTCTTTTGCTTTTCATCTTCACTTTAGCAATCACCTAGGTGTTTAGAGCTTTATCCATGATCACACATTCATTTTCTTCAATGTGAACTCTCTATCCCTTTTGTACCAATTGACCAATGCTCATAAAATTATGCTTCAAACCTGCAACATAATAAACATCCTACATAATCTTTTGCTCCCCCTTTTTAGTTAAAATGTTTATTGTTCCTGTTCCTTTTACAGTCAATGTATTATTATTCCCAAGGGTAACTTCTTTCTTTACTGACTCATCCAAATTAGAAAATAAATCTAAGTTACTTGACATGTGATTACTGCAACTAGAATCCAAATACCACACATCACTAGGTATATCTTATGATAGATTACACTCAATAGGTGATGCTTAGGAAATATTTTTGCATGCAATAAACATGGAGCTTGAAGTAGAGCTCCCAACATGATTTTGATTCTACTTTTTTATCATAGTGCTTTTTCCTGCATTCATAAGCATAGTTCTCATATCTCTTGCAATAGTGAAACTACACATGTGACTTATCTTGTCTCTGATCTAAAAAATGATTATGATTGTGCTCTTGACTATGTCCTCTTCCACTTGAGTTTAATGGACCGATTCATCATCCTCTAGATGAAGTTCTTCCTCTATCTCTAAGGCTGAAATTTCCTCTTCCTCTTCCACGATTTCCAGATACCTGTGATGAAAAAGCTTGATCTACAACTACATGTTATCTATTAAACCTCTATTCATGATTTATTAGTGCTGCACGCAACTCATCAATTGAAAATTGACTTATATCCTTAGTTTCTTCAATAACAACTACCAAAGGATCAAATTTTGTAGGCAAACTTCTAAGAAATTTTTCAATAATCCTTTTGTCCTCAATAGTTTCACCATGAGATTTAATTTGATTGACCAAACCAACTACAAAAGTAAAGAATGATTCTACGAAATCTAAATCTTTCATTAACATATTTTAAAAATCTATATGAAGTAACTATAGCATGGTTGTTTTACTTTCTCGTTACCTTGATACGCAACTTGGAGAGTTTCCCATGCAATTTGGATTTATTGGTTGTTGTCACTCTGGTTAGGATGCTTTCATGCATGGCTTGATGAATGAACAAAATATATTCTTCGTCTTTCTTTCTTAATTCCTTCAAAGTTCCTTTCTCTGCCTATGAGAGTGTGTTATATGTTATTGCATTTTCAGGCTCTGTGTACATATTCTCTATGATTTCCCACTCATCCTGGGATTTGAATAGTACCTTCATAGTTAATGACCAATACTCGTAATTCTTTCCTGTGAATTGTGGTGTATGGAGACCAGGTATAGAAGCCATAACCTGTTATCAATTAGAAACCAACTGAAAAAATCCTTGTTTAGATACCAATTTGTAGAAATTAGGCACATAAAATAACAACTAACATAAATAAAATAAAGAATTTCAAATAAAATAGATTATTGCAAACTCAAATCAATACTTTTGTGCATATATTTCTTCTTCCTTGTCAAAGCTTCAGCTCAATACAATCTCTCTAAATGTGTTATATCTTCTTCTATGTCAGAGCTACGACTCAATACAGTCTCTGTGTACATATTCTTCTTGTCAGAACTATGTCTCAATACATGTTGTGTGTGTCTTCTTCCATGTCAGATCTTCATCTCAATACAATCTGCGTGTGTCTTCTTTCATGTCAGAGCTACGGATCAATAAAATCTCTCTATCTGTAAAACACTTACAATTGTCTCCTTTATATTGAGCTCTTTCATCTAAGAATAGAACATCTTAATAGTAGAACTATCAACTAAAAATAGTGCATGATTTTATAAATAAATACAAAGGTTTTTGATTTATTTGCTTTTCCTACAAATAGAGACACTTATTTAAAAATAAACTATGCATAGAAAAGTAGCTTGCTTTTTTCTTTTCCTAAAAATAGCAAATGCATACATGGGAGAAATTATCTATTTCCAACAGAAGAAATGTTTTTGATCTTTTGTAAGGAGTATGAGTGGAGATGGAAATTTTTTTTTTAGAACCACTTATAGAAAAACATCTAAATTAACATCCTCCAATTGTAGTGTTTTAAATCTTACACAAATCACAACAAATAAAAAGATTTCTTCCGAAGAACCATTGATAGAAGTTTTAAGAGCGATCCATCATCTCTATGTTCAGGTAAAATTTCTCTCACAGGTTCACCAGACTGTTGTTCGGATCACTCTATGAAACATTGAAATCCATCATCGGTATGATGATAAAATTTATATCACAAGCTCACTAAAGCCATTGTTTCTAGCCTGCTATTTGTTGTCTTTTTTCTTAACTTTCAAAATTGGATTTTGCTTCAACTTCTTTACCCATTATTCCATTTCTTTGCAAAGATTTTAGGTACAAACAATAATTTTCTGTCACAGATTAACTAAAATCATTTGTTTTATCCCATCATTTGTTTTGTATTCTTATTTACGTGTCATAATTGATTTTACTTTGTGTTCTTCGCTCATTCATCCATTTCTTTGTAAAGATCCTAGATCCAAACACTTATATGCACTTGAAACTTGTTGTAAGACATGTTCTATCTAGGACTTGTATCAGCACTTTTAGGTGCTCTACCATCAAGCTTCCAACACTCCAAGTTCATAGTTTTTGGCTTTGGTAGAGTGGGAAATGAACCTTCAAATTAAGTCTACTCTAATTTTGAAGAGCTACAGGTGGTGTCCTTTAATTTGGATCCTTTCCGGACATTGCTGCTTGTTGATGTCTTCGATTTGGTGCCTAATGGATACAGGTTTTCTCATTTTACTATTTGTTCACCTTGTTTCCATGTATATTCATTTCTATTGTACATATTGGAATTCTGGTCCACCGTTAGCATATTATACATTTCCTTTTAATCCCTCCAGTCTCTATGGAAGCCAAACAATGGAAAATCTATCATCTCATGAGGCATCTTCATTAGTTTCTCCTCCAACTATGAAATTTTATTATGCTTGTGCAGATTTATTTTTGCTTCATGTATAGGCATATTAATCACCAACTTTATGAATCTTTTCAGCTTGCTAAAGAAAAGTATTCTAGGAAAAATCAGAAAACGATTCACAATAGTGTCTATACCTGATGAGGAAATCCATGTCTGTAAAAATCTTCAGTTATGATATTCCACGAGGCATAGTCATGCAGGTGAAAATCCACTAAACATCCGAACTTGACATGTATATGTGTGTCATGTTCAAGGTGAACATGACACACATGAGGTGTTTGACAGAAGGCATGAAACCCTGGCCAATGTGAGAGCTCAGGCATGATGGATCGTAAGGTGTTTGACAGAATGATGCAGCCAATCACAATGTCTTTTAATACCACGATTGTTGGATATGCACCAAAGGATGATAGGGAAAGCCTCTTTCTGCGCAACACCAATAGGTTTTCCCCAACTATTGGTTTGAAGTTTAGGACATTACTTCTGTAATGGGTAGAAAATCCAATCACATGAGCATAAAGAGATATACATAGCCATTTCATATACAAGGGTGTAACCCCTTCCCTCTAAAGTAACAAACCTAAGAAAATATTCAATTCCAGACAACTATAGTTGGATTTTAAATGAGGTTGGGAATTTGTAAACATTTTCATGTTTTTTAGCAAACATACATGGGATTATTCCTTACAAATACCTTCAAATTTGACCTTCTTTGGTTTTTCCCCTACAAGGTCAATATGTTGAGTGGGCAATAATTAGGGAAATTTAGATATCAATGTGAGAACTAAAACTATAGATTTCCCATCGACCTACTCAAGGATGTGGAAAACCTTTTTATTTGGGTATTTAACATCTTGGTTTTACTATTTGTTCATTTTCACTTTTCTCTTTAGTTAAAGATTTATCACACACAATACCCTACCATACGATGGTAAGTGATGATACTGAAGAACTTATAGAGTTGCTGTAGAAAATGCACGAATAGGTCAGAAGCCAGATTACACATAATAATGTTGAATACAATGAGGATGTAGACGTCTCAAGGAAAGTAGCAAAGTTTGAAGTTGGGGATCTTGTAGTGAAATTTTTTAGAAGGAATATCTTCCACAAAGGAGATTATAACAACTTGAAATACAAGAAAATAGATCCATGGAAGATTTTGATAAAATTTGGAGACATTGTTTACTGGTTGCCCTTAATAGAGGGAATTGATGCATCATCTTTTTTACATATTACAAGCCTTTATGCCGAAGGTGAATAAGATGTACCAAGGTATACAAATGTTGAAGAAGATATGAGGGAATGACATGAGCAATTGTGTCAAAGTAAAAGTAGATAAAATGCAAAAGACATTAAATCATAAGATCAGTAGATTTCATAAGCTAAATTTAGAGGATTAGGAGAAAAATGAATTACAAATACAATGGATACTTCAACCCCATAATAGAGGTAAGAGCTAGCAAAGATCAATTCAATGGTGGATCTTGCCTACTACACCTGGTGCATTATAAAACTACATAACCATTACGTGATGGAGGGAAACCTCTTAGACAGTACACTCCGCCACAACCATCACATTACCCTCTTCCCCCACCACCTCCTTACCCTACGGTGGGAGGGCATTATCCACTACCGCCACTGCATTACCATGGTTATTTTCCTACGCTAGCTCCTCAACAGGTGGAGCCACCGAAGAAGAATGGAATGGGGGTTGGATGGATGGCGAGGACCCTTAGTTTGGTTATGATGAGTGCCCTAGTTGCGGATGTCTTTGATGGAGACTGTGATGATGATTAAGGATTTTGGCGGTGGTGATTTAGAATAGTTAGTTAAGATACTGGCAATTGTATACGAGTTCTAAATTTTCAGATGGTGATATTAAGTTGTAGATAGAAAGGGTGTGGGTTGATGGTGGGCCTGCCACCTATCCACTTGGTTCTAATCCTCTAGGGTTTAGGAGACTTTGCGAGGACTCACCCTCTATTAGTATGCCATTAATTGTGCTTGTTGAGTCATTAACTCCTATAATAGATATACTCCATATCCTTTAGTCATTTTGTGAGAGAATTTGTTCTTTATGTATGCTTATAAATTATGTATAGATGTCTATCCGAGTATTAACAAGTATAATAATGAACAAAAATATACCTTCTATTATATTTTGATGGATGTCCATACTCTATTTTAAGGCTCCCATTCATATCAGAGTCCACAAGATCACTTTTCATTACATGATATTTTGTCAAGAATCATACCCACCTTGTGTATGATTCTTCTTCTTCCATACATGTTTACCATGGCACCTATAGCTATATTTAAGAAAAACATCTTTCTATTACGGTTTGACTAATGTCCATCCCTCGATCCAAAGCTCCAATTTTGAGACATGATGGGAGCATGCGTTCAAAATGTCTATCAAGAATTGGAATTAGTAAAAAAGTCACCTTTATGTAGCCAACCCTATATGTTTGATATATTTTCGATAATAATGAAGGATCTCTTATAGGAACCGCCTATAAAGTGTGATGAGCAAACTAAAGGGTGGTGTTAGCCATATCTGGAAAAATGGACATGTTCTTCCAATTAGCTTTTCACGATATATTTAATATTGAACAACTCAAAAAAAAGTTTGCACATGTGTGTTACCTCCTTGAATAAAACTTTTTCCCATAGAAATGCACGATGCTTCGAGTTAATGGACTTATACTTCTTAACATATTCACAACTTACGATATGTTAATGGACTTCTAACAATAAGTCTATCAAATAAAAACAAGGGATTGTACTCACCAATTCCTTTGACAATTTTATATATCAAGCGTAAACCATCCTCATTTTCCAAGTCTTCATATATTTTGAATAACTCTAAAGGATTTGAAAGAAAGGTTTAGTGCAAAAAAAAAAAAACTCTTTTAATGAAAAATGAAAATGATGATAAAAATGCCACATCAAATCCAAAATGGAAAATGCATACACAAACATTGAGATTAAAAATTAGAAGCATTAAATATTATTGAGCCACAAAGTAAAATAGTAGAAGTGTTAATCGATTAAAATTTTGAATCTTTCATAATATTGTACAAATATCTCAACAAAATCTATTAAAAAATAATTCCTATTATGGCTTTGCATTTGGTGAAACAATTTCAATGGCCCTTACCTAGCATTTACTCAAATATTTTACATGACCACAACAAGGCTTCCCATAAAATTCAACTATAGTTGCTCAGTTTGGGCGTTGGTTTAATAGAGCGGGCAATTCAAGGCTACCAACAACCTTTTTCTTGTAATTTGACAGAGTGGGAAGGAAACTGTAATGCCCCCTAGATTTCAAACATCGAGCAGTCTTTGTCAAGGCTAGCAGGTGGAAGGGCCTGAAAAATGTCATTTCCTTGCATATTAATACAAAAACTTTATTTGAGGTCTAGAAGAATCAACCCCGAGGAACCCAGGTTAACATTTGTAGTTTAGCAGTGATCAGATAGTTGCAGCAAGAGCAGAGTTATGTCCTCTCATAATTCAATAAACAGAAAGATACAGGGAAAATTGTGCTAAACAGGATTCTCACCAATAGTTTTCCTAAGATCAGTACCATCGTGGGTTAATTCAGCCTTGCACGTGGAGGATAATATGGAGCCCAAATTCCTCCTCATTTTACTTTATACAAACTGATTGGCGTGGGTCTGTATCTAAGAGGAAGCATGTTGTTTTTTCTCTGAGAGAAATGAAAATTGTTGCATGCCGTTATTTTGTTGTTGTATGCATAAGAAGGAGAGGATTTAGGATCAAGGAGGTGCTTCAAGAAAGCATAATGTTGAGCTGTTCTATTTTGGCTTCTTCTTCTTCTTCTTCTGATCTCCCGTGCTATGTGCACTGTATCCTTTGTTCCTGCCAGTTCACTTTCCTACTCTTTATCTTTTATTTTGAGTATTTTTGTATTGATTAAGCCATTGAAAGTGCCCTTTTCTGCTATCCCACTTCCGGGTAAGTGCACCAAGTTGGGGGACCAAAAGGGGTCTTAAGTGGATGCATTTTTCTGAAAAAAAAAAAAATCAACTTATACGAGTTTTTCGAAATAGTTACACTCAAAATTGGAAGATGTTGTAGAAATATGAATCATAGCATTTTGAGTCTAGTTTCTAAGCTACTAAATTTTATTGAAAACGGATAAGGTTAAGTGGGTCAAACAACTAAGTTTAAGTGGGTCAAATATGAATCCCCTTATTATTTTCCCAAGACACTAAGTCTTTTATGATTCTTTATTCATTAGAGAAGTGTTCTTGTGGGCAAAGAATAGGTGTAGTATGGGGTGATGTTGGGCCCCTAAAATATTGACTAAGTGCACCAAGGCACATGGGCATGCAAGGCCTAGGTTGAAGGATAGGCGTGTAAGAAGAAGGCGCGTAAGGCATGTGTTCTAGGAGGGTTTTAGAAGGGCCGTGTTGCACGCTCGTAGGACAAGGTCTCGAGACTTAGCCATATTTGGTACATCGGATAGGACACGAGGAAAAATGTGACCCTATTGTGCATGCGGAGTGGATAAGGTACTATCCTGGAGACAGGTTGGCCCAGGAAGGAATATGCCCTGCGATAGAAGCTTCTAGAAGAACATCATGTCAAAAAGTGGAGAGCTCGGCTGAAGGACCATGCTCCCATGGAGGACCACATTCAGACACTTGGTGATGAATCTAAGGATGCAAAAGGATGATTTAGCACTTAGGGATGCCTATATATACAAGCACCTGTAGAAGAAAAAGAGATGATGAGATGAGGAGATGATCAGATGATCAAATATAATAGGGAGATTAATAGAGAGCAGAGCTTTACAAAAATGCTACAAGGAACTCTATTTGGGTTGGGTAGATAAAACATAGGAGAAGGATGTATCAAGGGATTGGGGTTATAAAATTTCTTTTGAGAGCTAAATGATATGGATCCAGTTATGATGCATGACTTTGGTCTTCCTTTCTGCGATGCTCTATAATGAATCTAATGAATGTAATGAGGTTACCAGTTTATATGAATATGATCAGTAATGATTCTAGTGCATTTACATATCTTCATGGTTCTATCTTATGCATGTTTATGGAATGATTCTCAATCCTTGCTCATTTCCCTTTCTATTTTGGTTTACTTCTTCATCTTTATTAAGTACTTTTCTGTCTGGAATCACTGCATTGATCTAGAAGTCATTCTGAGCTCTATGATGCTTGCATGTCTCATTTCCACTCACTTTCTCTAAAGTTTTGATCATAAATGATTTTTTCCCTCCCAATTCACATAAAAGAGAGACTTGGTACCCTCATGTGCCTCGGGTGAGCGCCCAGCACCCATTGGGTGATAGGCCAACGCGCATGGGATTCCCTTGTTCTTTGGTGGGTGTAAAAATGACTACAATCGTTATGATGATAAACTTTATATGAGGGTTCACTAGAGCCATTGTTTCTACCCTTTTGTTTGTTGTGTCTTTGCTTATCTGTCAAAATTGGATTTTGCTTCAACTTCTTTACCCATTCTTCCATTTCTTTGCAAATATTTTAGGTACAAACATTGATTATCTATATCAAGTTCACTAAAATCATTTGTTCTATCCCATCATTTGTTTTGTCTTCTTATTTACGTGTCATAATTGATTTTACTTCATATTATTTGCTTGTTCGTCCATTTTTTTGTAAATATCCTAGATCTAAACACTACTATGCAATTGAAACTTGTTATAAGACATGTTCTAGCTAGGACTTGAACCTAGGACTTGTATCAACACTGTCAGGTGCTCTCCAACCATGCTTTCATCGCACTTCAAGTTCATAGTTTTTGGATTTGGTGGAGTAGGAAGTGAACCATCAAATAAAGACTACTCTAATTTTGAAGAACTACAGGTGGTGTCCTGTAATTTGGATCCTTTATGGACATTGCTTGCTTGTTGATGTCTTCAATTTGGTGCCTGACGGATACATGTTTTCTCATTTTACTATTTGGTCACCTTGTTTCCATGTATATCCATTTTTGTTGTACATAATGGAATTATGGTCCACTGTTAGCATGTTATGTGTTGCCTTTTGATCCCTCCAGTATCTATGGTAGCCAAACAATGGTAAATCTACCATTTCATGAGGCATCTTCTTTAGTTTCTCCTCCAATTGTGTAATTTTATTATGCCTACGTAGATTTAGTTTTGCTTCATGTATAGGAATATTAATCGCCATATTTATAAATCTTTTCATCTTGCTAAAGAAAAGTACTATAGGAAAAATCAGAAAATGATTCGCAACAATGTCTATACCTTATGAACACATCCATGTCTGTTCAAAGCTTCAGTTATGATATTCCAAGAGGCATAGTCATACAAGTGAAAATTCACTAAACATTCAAAGTTGGCATGTATGTGTGTATACACATGTTTGAGGTGAACATGACATGCATGAGGTGTTTGACAAAAGGCATCAAACCCTAGCCATCGTGAGAGCTCAAGAATGATGTCTTGCCAAGTGTTTGATAGAATGCCGCAACCAATTACAGTGTCTTTTAATACCACGATTGTTGGATATGCACAAAAGGATGATAGGGAAAGCCTCTGTCTATGCAAAACCTCTAGGTTTTTCCCAACTATTGGTTTGAAGTTTAGGACATTACTTCTGTAATGGGTATAAAATCCAATCACATGATCATAAGGAGATATACATAGCCATTTCAAATACAAGGGTGTAACCCCTTCCTCTTAAAGTAACAAATCTAAGAAAATATTCAATTCCAGATAACTATAGTTAGAGTTTAAATGAGGTTGGGCATTTAGAAACATTTTCATGTTTGTCAACAAACATACCAGGAACATTCCTTAGAAATACCTTCAAATTTGACCTTCTCTAGTTTTTCCCTTGCAAGGTCAATATGTTGCGTGGGCAATAATTAGGGAAATTTAGATTTCAAGGTGAGAACTACATCTATAGCTTTCCCATCAACCTACTCAACGATGTCACAAAACATTTCTATTCAGGTATTTAATATCTTGTTTTTACTATTTGTTCCTTTTCACTTTTTTCTGTAGCTTAAAATTTATCACCCACAATACTCTACCATACGAGCGTAAGAAAATGCACAAATAGGTCAGAAGCCAAATTACACATAATAATGTTGAATACAATGAGGATGTAGATGTCTCAAGGAAAGTAGCAAAGTTTGAAGTTGGGGATCTTGTAATGACATTTTTGAGAAGGAAGATCTTCCGCAAAGGAGATTCTAACAACTTGAAACACAAGAAAATATATCCATGGAAGATATTGATAAACTTTGGAGACATTATTTACTTGTTGCCCTTAATAGAGGCAATTGATGCATCATCCTTTTTACATATTACAAGCCTATATGCCAAAGGTGAATAGGATGTTCGAAGGGTTGCAAATGTTGAAGATCTGATGGAATGACAAGAGCAATTGTGTCAAAGTAAAACTAGAGAAAATGCAAAAGACATTAA
Source organism: Taxus wallichiana var. yunnanensis (assembly GCA_018340775.1). Lineage (NCBI taxonomy): Eukaryota > Viridiplantae > Streptophyta > Pinopsida > Cupressales > Taxaceae > Taxus > Taxus wallichiana. The sequence continues at coordinate 533,880,852 of CM031239.1, read as the reverse complement.
ATCATAAGATCATTAGATTTCATAAGCTAAATTTAGAGGATTGGGAGAAAATGAATTACAAATACAATGGATACTTCAACCCCATAATAGACGTAAGAGCTAGCAAAGATCAATTCAATGGTGGATCTTGCCTACTACACCTGGTGCATTAGACAACTAAGTAACCCTTGACAAATATCAAAAGCTATAGGTATGAGATGATATAGCACACTTGATTTATACAATATTGTATACATGATCGTTTCCAAATTTATGTTGATTACGTTAAAACGTTTTCTCTAACATATAATTACTTCATCTCAGTTAGTCTTTGTCCTAAGAATACAATGTATTCACTTCCAAAACTTTTTGACATATGCAATTGAATATTGATCTAAGATACCCTCTTGTTTTTGGCTTCAACCCTTCTTTGGTTTTAACTATATTTATTTTCTATATAATAAATATAGTTTAGGGTCAATACTATTCTTGGATTATGATTGTTTCAAATACACCCACCTCATTTCTTTTAGAGAGATGTGTAGTGTGTAAACCTTATTGGAAATAACATGTTAGTGGAAACTTAGACTGTAATGCATTCCTTAAAAACAATTATGTTTTGTGTAGTTTTTCCTGTTCAACAGTCGGTGGTAAATATTTGGCTAAAAATAATAGTATAGAAATTGATTTGCAAGGCGTAGAAATAATTTAAAGATGACAAAAAACTCAGAATAATTTTTTTATTCAAATATGCATTTGTCGATTCAGTTGACTCCTTCGAGAGGATGACATGCCTTTGTAAGGAAATTCAGGTGTTGCATCCATGTAGAGAACAATGAAAACGTATCATTTGAATATGGCGCATGAATTGATTACAACATATGCAAATACATACAATTGTCAAATACTTCCAAATATGTAGTGATGTAATATATGCTTTTTATTGGTGTAATTTAGCAGGTACATAATGAGAGAGGTTTATTAAAAACAACATTAATGGAATGATTTTTTAATGGATGCATATAGAAAACTACACCATTCAAACAAAAATGGAAGGAAAATAAAAAAACATGACATGCAATTGTTAGTTGTAAGAAACACTTGTTTGTTTTCATTTAGACAAATTGAGAGTGTTGAACCAATAGTTACATATTACTTTTATTATACATTCGGTACATTTTGTATATTTGTACACTATATGTAAGTGGTGATTTACTTCTGCATTTTATAGATATAGGTATCAAATTTCGTGTTGAGGATTTTATGACTGCCCTCAATTGCAATAACTACTTATTTTAGCATTCGTGGTGCTTGTTATATCCTTTATTGAGTTTGTTGCATTGTGTAAATTATATTTTAGTTGAAAATGACATCATTTTGACAATGTTCTTCTACATATTAGTCTATATTAGTTGATGCAAATAAATTTTTACATTGTCAATATGCTTAGTTATGTGGTATAAATTTTCACTCTTGCTTTGTATGAAATAGGATCTCAAAATCCATTAATTTTCTTCCATATTTTTATAGAAGTTAAAATATTAAAAACCCCATTTCCAAAACACTTCCTTATTACTCTCTACTATTATCCTCATGGAGATAAGCTATCCCAATCATATTATTACAAAATACCATATTGCTTTTGGACAATCTATAAAAAACCAACAATCGTAAGTAACTTTTTCCAATGTTTAGGTTACCATAAACCAACGTATTATAAGGGTTCTCCAATATAAGAAAGTAAAATTGTGAAAGAAATATTTGGCCCCCCTATACATCAGAAAGTTAAAGATAATATGTGGGAAGGAACTATTCCAAAAAAGAGTAATAAACTTCTTCTAAAGCCATATGCCCATGCCTCCTTCTCTGGGCATAGCCAGTGTCAAATAGAAAGAATTGTATTTCTTAAATTGTCAATTTAGTAAACAAACACTAAATCTACCACACCCATAAACATATGCACCACAAAAACCCCTCTCCCCGATATCAACAAAAAAACCGCACGAGAATTCCCATTTGGGAAAGAAAAAACACAAACTATATCAAAACCAACACCACAACTCCCATCAAAGTTCCTATCGGCGTAGACTTGCTCCTTCAGAAGAAACCACTAGTTTAATAATATAATTTGTTTTAGGGTGGGGGTAGGCATTGGGAAAGTGTCTTGGCTATTGAGAATGAAGAGTATTAATGAAAATGCACATAACATAGAACTCTACAACTCTACTTAATTTATTTTTTCTTCTCTCAGGAATTTGCTTTACACGTTAGAAATGGATTTGATGGTGATGCAAAATTCACGATTGCTAGTAACTTTTCATCGATAACAAGGTCATTGATTTAGAGGATATTCATGGTTATATGTTGCCAATAAGCAAGGGGCATGCAAATCAGCATAAAAATGGTTTAAAAATTATAAACAATGAATAAGCTAGTAAAATTTTAAAAGGTCAAATTAATGGATTGTCATTGAAAAAAAGAAAGATTTTTTCTCCAAAATTTTAATATTAGAAAGTTGTTGCATTATACCCAAATACTGACAAAAGTTAAAAATATATATAATTAATTTAATTAACTAACAAGAATGGTATTATTAAAAAATCTAAAATGTGATTAGTTAAAAGTTGTTGGCACATTTCTAACAACTAACATGGTGTTTGAATTTGATTTATAGGCCCACCACCATATTCATAGACATTAACTTTGTAAATAGTTGGTTCATGCATTTTCTCTCTTACTTCCCTCCATCACCGCTTTATTTCCCGATACCAATAATTAAATTACACTATTTTAAATAATTTTGAATTTGAAATTTGATTAGGAGAAAGGAGCCAATGACCATGCCAAACTTATATATCCAAAAATTCACACTCCTACCCCATCCACAGTCCCCCACACCCCCAACTAGTCACGTCTATTTGTTTTTTCAAACATCATTATTTGTGTGTAGCAAATTCCAACCGAGATAAAGCCTTCCCTATTCTCATCCAAGATATACAACGTTTTGCTAAATTTACGCCTAGGTCGAAATATCTGCAGAGGAGCATTTTCGGTTGAGCAAAGTTTGTGGAGGTGAACATTTTGTTTAGCGAGAGAGTTTAGTACATTATTTTGTTGAAACGATCGGTGTTGTTTCTTAAATTTTGATAGATTTGTGTGGTGATAATGAAATAGGTGGTCTCCTTCTTCGCTCACATGAGTAGTCTATTACTACACACAACAAAGATGAGGATTGTAACTAATTTTTTAGAGAGATTATTTTTGTAAAGCGAGCCTCACATATTTTTTTGGTTCATCAAAAGTGATTTCTTTGTTTCGATATAATTGAAGATATCATTTTATTTTAATTCTAATTTGATCAAATGTGTAAAAAATAACATTTATATTTGGCTTGTAAAATATGAGTTGTGTTTATGGCTGGAGAGATCATTTTTTCCTCTAATGTTGTGTGATGTATTGTAAAGCAACCTTTTTAAATATAAAATCTATTTTTTTTTAATATGCTTAGAAAGAGCCATTTTCAGCTCGAATTTATCGTAATATTTAGCTAATCAACATTTGTATTTGGAATTTAAATTATTTAATGACACATTAAAGATGCACAATTGTTTTATTTTGGCTAATGTCTTTTTATTTAGTGGATGAACGAGTATGAGTTGCCATGTACATTTTGCTTGTGTGACAATTAATTCTTAAAAAAATTTTATTTAATTGTGGGTGTTGCTAATCTCCTTCACATGATATGAGAGATTGACATTTTTATAGGAGAGAATTAGGATGTGTTCTAATGGCAGATTTTTAAACTTCAATTATCTCAAAAATGTGTAATTGCATATCAAATTACCAATGAGTGATGCAATCAATTAATCTTGATTTTATTTTGAATGAAAAGTTTGGTCTAAGGTATCACACAAACCTAATATACCAATATATAATGATGCACGCTAAAAGTAAATCTTACATCAATTAGAAATGATTACTAGGTTAATAAGTGGTGAATGGATGGATTGGCGAATAAATAAACTACATTGCTAAGGTGGAAGTTGGTTACCACTTTACTAAGGTCGGAGTTAGTAACCATTTGATAAGAATGGATTTGCATGAAGTCTTGTTATATTGCGCTATGGAAGCTCTTGAAGTCATGTTAATGTATCTGTGGTTAGGGGTCCTAATGAAGGAATGACTTGGACCATGCAGCCCATAGATATAGAGTTAGATCCCATAAAGGAAAGATCTAAGGAACAATTCTTTAACAAGAAACAATGAAAACTTCTATTAATATGATGAAATATTACAGACTTGGGCAAAATGGCATAACACTCGATGACAATCTTTGTGTAAGAATCTATAAGAATTCTCAATATTACGATATATCCCAAGCTTACAGAATTTGAAAATCTTCTATAGTACCAAACTCAACTCGATTTGAAATGCTCAAAATGCCTCATAATACAAGTGGTATCTCTTTTGCCAATATGAAATTCAATGCATTACTTGCCTATCCCTTATGGTAGCTTTATGACATAGGGGAGAAGAGCCCGTATGTGAACACTTACTAATACTTGAACTATATTTTCCATTAGAAATATCCAATAATTGATGGAATGAAAGCCAAAATTGTGAATGTTGAAGTTTAAGAAATTGTTTATTTATAAACCATTTGTAAATTGGGTTAACATCTCACTATTATAAGTACATCTCTTTCCATATCCTAGCATTGCTTGTTCAACAACCAATTTTTTCATATCCAAAATTTAATGCATACGTGCACAATAAAACCATACCATGTTGTCAAAATTCAAATTCATCCATTAAAAAACCAAAAAAATTGTAAACGTGAAGGTAAAAAATAAATGTGAATATCAAATCAAAAAGCTGCAGCCACAAGATCATCTGAAAATCAATTTTTAACTTTGATTAAAAAGACCCTCCACCTTGATCCACATCTTCCATTTTGATTGGTACAAAAGAAGACTCTAGGAATCTGCGTGTGAACAACAGTTAATGTGTTGGTGTGTAAGCATTAATTGGGTTCTTATCTATAATACAAGTCTGTGACATCAAACTCCAAGTGTCTCGAAACTTTGCATGTTACTTGTACTGCACATTACTCTACTCCAACTACTTGTAAAGTAAATGCACTTACTTCATGTATGTTATATGCATTACTCTACTCCAACTACTTGTAAAGTAAATGCACTTACTTCATGTACTGTGCACCCTTTAGTTCCTGCAATTCTCCCTTGTGCTCGTGGTAACTCTCATAGCTTCATAAATCCTCTCAGAATTTCCTTGCGCGTCTGCTCAAAATTTTATTGTTTTTGAGTAGTTTCCAATTAATAAAAAATTGAATTTAGGTGTGTATATTGGCACATAATAAGGAGTAATAAAGTTTTTGGTGAAATGACGTGTATTCTTGTGGACGTTTTCAACGCGCCTTCCTCCTTGGAATGATTGTCGTCAACTGCGGACTCTCTGACCCCGTTCATAATTGGACAAAAATTAGCTATAAATACTGGGGCATACTGAACTCAACACCACGTCATAAGAAATAGAACTTAACTGAATAGCGTTTGGAAGTCGAGACTTGCTGTGTGGCGAAAGGAGGCCAGAGGGACGCTTAATTCATCCATCAACATGGCAAGCATTCGATTTGGTTCAATAACCAACAAATGTTAAGTACAATGGGGAAAGTACCCTATAGTTGTGCAAGCACAGGCTACACTTCACTCAATTTACAAATTGAGTGAAGCATCCATACTCTCCCCATTGTGGGTGCAAATTCCCATGTTTCCATGCAACCATACCATCCTCCTCGCTAGAAAGGAGCCCACTGCCGGAAAAAAATGTGAAGTGACACGATCGTCCCCCCACCTTCCTCTACTTGACGTGGCTTGTTTGAGTTGACGTGATAAATTTGAATTATGGGAGTACATGCCCCCACGCCCTTGAACCAGCTGCCATACCTCTAAATCATTCCATTCCCTCATTGATACAAGTGAACCTTTGAAACTATCACTGTCTCTGAGCTTGTGTTCATTCGCCTTGCTGTTAAGGTTCATTTTTGATTACGGGGGTCGAAGCCAAAGGCCAGAGGAACAATTTGTAGAGGAGGATGCCAAAGAAAAAGAGCCCAAAGAGGCACAGACGCACGCAAGGGATCCGGAGATGCACGCAAGGGATCCTACCCATATCCAAAGCATTTATAGTAAGTGTAGATCCATATTCACTTACGTTTTCACTTATCCAAAGCATCTTCCATGTAGCTACATTCTCATAAATTGTTCGACAAAATGTCTCTGTGAAATACAGTCTCTAGGGAACTGTTTGACTGAATGCCTCAATTTGCATGCTGCGAAATGTTTGATAAAATGTCTCTAAAAAATGTTTCTGAAGATGTTTTATCTCAAAATGTTTGAGAAATGGCCTACACAAGAAATGTTTGAGAAATGTTTTATCTCAAAATGTGTGTTTTTCTCAAAAATCTAGGCAAATCACAAGAAATGAATGATTAAAAGATGTTGAAATGCATACCTACAAAAGATATTCTGACAAATATTTGCAGTGGAACACTTTTGAAATGTAAATATTTCACCTGCTGGTCCCACCAGTGTACTAAAACTGTTATGTCAAAATTACAACACCCCCCAATTTTCTCTGTGTTTGGGGCAATCGGTGTAATTCTACTAACATGGGGTTATCCCTCAAGATGTGGGACTTGCAAACTTGAGATAACCCTCTAAAGAAAGATGGATCCTCTACCTAATATTACTACTAGCACTATTCATAGAAGGAAAAATGCATCTAACTAAGCCTATCCTAACAATTCCAAGGAGACAGGGAGAGAAAGTGCATGAAAAAGGGAAATCTTATACTGAGGGGGTTGATAACACCAGAAAAGGGGCGAGGTACTATGTTGAGGGAGGATGAAACTGGGAAAAAGGGGCTAAGGGAGGTTAGAAAAATGTGATACAAACCCATATCCTAATCCATCATCAAAACTCCATGGAGCACAACATCATAAACCTGGAAGTGAAAGAACATGCACAAAATAAAGAAATAATAATGGAGAGGCAAGAAAATATAATAAAATGAGCTAGGGTTGAAGGAACACCAAAAAACACAATTTTTATTATTTCAAAGTATGCACAGACCATTACATTTCATGCACAAAGGCATAATTACATTACTAGGCCTAAGAGAAGGTTCACATCTCAAATGGAGTTGAGGGAAAATTTGTAAGAGTTTTCCTAGCTCCCAGAATGTCTCCCCTTAAAAATGAGGGGTCGACTACATTATATAGAAAAATTGTCTCACCTATCGATAGACCTCATTAATTGAATGTACGAAGGTATGGGTAGCCATACCAGTCTACTTTCCAATGGTACTTTTCTTACACAACGAATAGGGGTGCCATACCTCATTAAACCAATTGTTGAACTACCTTGTACAATAACATTAATTCTGGCCTATAGCTGGCATTCCTTGCTGACACCCAACAAGAAAGGAAAAACGTATCCACTAATAGGGAAGAGGTTTGTCACACGACAAGAATAATGGTTGACACGTGACAGGAAGGGATGGCTAAGACACATTAGCAAAGGGAATTGATGCACGACTGACATGTGATAATAAAGGCATTGACGCGTGATAGGAAGTCGATGGTTGACGCATGATAGCAAGAGCATTGACACCTGACAGGAAGGCGGCGATTGATGCAAGACAGTAACGGTGTTGACACTCGATAGAAAGGTGGTGGTTGACACATGCCAGCAAAGGCGTTGACGCGTGACAGTAAAGGGAGTTGACACGCAACAGGAGGGTGGTGGTTGATGCGTGACAACAAAGGGAGTTGACACATGATATGAAATGGCTCCAAACCTTCACCATAGCTCACCAGCTCACTGCGAGACCTTACCTGCCAGATAACTCATATATTCTCAATTTTGACTTATAAGCCATCCTTAGTTGTCTCTCTCTTCGATATCCCGGGGCTGAATTTGAGGGCCTCTTGCACGTCCCAGAATTTTAATGGCTAATTCCATTTATAATGAGTTATCCAAATTAACCCGGTGGGGTGAATTTGGGATAACAGGATCTTCTAAGCCAAATATTACAACTATCTTACTTGGTTCTACCAACAATCCTTCTTCAAAAATAATGTGTTTAAGAAAGGTTCCAAAGGGTGTAGCAAAGACACACTTTTTAAATGTTAAGAAAGATGCTCAATTGCATGCACCTCTCAAACATACGCCTCATATTATCACAGTGATATTTGACTAAGCCATATACCGTCCAATCATCAAAATACACTTGTAATAATTTGTGAATAAAATTTGGAAAGGCCTACACAACTATGCATGCGAGAACACTACTGACGTCTTTTTTACTCCAAAGGGCATAATTTTAATTACCTTTACTAATGAAGAATACACAATGAACATTTATACACTTCGCTGGAATGGGTCCTTATATGATCCACCCCACTCTATCACTTATTAGGTTTTTGATATAGCTCCAGTAGGTTTTGACCATGATAATGATGATCTCCTTGATGAAATTTCTTAGCAACCACCACCACTCAAAAACTTGGGGGGAATATTAATCAAACATACACACATGAACGTTCATGCCCTTGTTTAATGTGATCACAGATACATGAATCTTAGAAGCGACATGGATGCTCACCTTCTACCCTTCCTAGACTGGTCTCTGGAGGCATCCGCATTCATCTTATATAGGTGTTATTGTTTAATTTTTTACTTAGCATCTTCTATTACTTGATAATACACGCTTTGAGATATTGGTTATTAATCTAACATGCTAATGGTTGTTCCATTTACAACACTTGTTTTGAAGGATTACATGTTTCCAAGACTACCTATTTGACTATTTTTACTTGTCTTCCATTATTTGCTATTATATGTAGACTTTGCCCTTTTCTTGTGTATACATTTATTTTATTTTTGTGGCCATGATGGACTTGATTGTCTTGCAACATCGTGATTGATGTCCCATGTTTTCAACTTGCTTTGTGTGGTCTACTTGTTTTCTTACATTTTTACACTATTGTTCTTGGTAGTTCTTACATTGTCTATTTATTTTCAATGTGTCTTATTGCATGCATGTGTTTTTGAAATAACACTTGTTTTGGCTAGCCATCCTATTTTGTGTGCACCTTGGTTTCTACCAAACATTTTCCCTTTCCCCCTGTAGGGAAGAGTTTTACAAGTCATAGTGCAATGGGTCCTCTTTTAGGGCCGCATATGTTTTTGATCATTTAACCTTTAAAGTTGGTTTGATCTTACAATAGGGAAAAAATGAGAGTCGAGATAGAATATAGATAGGTTAATGAGAGTTGAGATAGAATTGATTCAAGTTATTAAATGATGAATGATTAATGAAATAATACAAAAGTAAGGTACTTACCTCATTCTAGTTGATGTATCAGAGTAAGAATTAATGATATTACCATACGAGAGGAGTCTACGATCCATCAGAAGAAAGATGCAGATGATGCACTGAGTTGAGCTCCTAGATATGTCAATGGCCTCCAATAGATGAAGAAGAAAAAATAATTGAAGAGGGATATAATACAACAAGAATTATGTGAAGACCTCTTTTCGAAGGCCAATCCCAAATGATTATTCGTTAACCTAGGAAGAAGGCATAGAACTTGTATTTATAGAGTTAATAGGAGAGAATCTTAGACGATTTAGGGAATCACTGGTGAATTCAGGCAGTTCAAATTTGGGAGGGATAAGAAGAGATATATTGTTATTTTTAACTATAGTGTCATGGGATTTCGGGGGATTATGGTGTGACAAATTAGAGAAGTCAAGATGTGTAGTTTGATAGGTTAAGAGTGGGATTGGTTATTTGAGGAGTGATTTTGGTAGGTTTCATAGGTGGTTAAACTTGACTAGTGTGAGATGGGAATGTAGATTTTGTTTTTTAGGTTTTTCTAATTTTATTTGCATGTGATTTTGAGTGGATAATGCTTGAGGATGTTACTAAATATGATTGGATATGATTTAGTAACAAGAAATATCTATCATTCAAAAAGACAAGAAAGTGTGAACAACTATGGATCTTGTCTTTTCAGGGTTTGGACTTGTCTTCTTCCTTTTGCTCTTTGTTTCTCTGGCTTCATTATAGTGGTTCACTTTCATACATGAACCTACAAAAAAAAACCTAGTTGCCTACACAACGCTCAAGAACTTAGTAGATTGAATAAATAATACATGTGTTTGAGTTAGACTGACCTCGGCGGTCACCCAAATGTGATTGTCACTAAGTGCAACACTACATTTTAGCCTCAATGTAGTTCTTGTGTGGTGTGTGTGTGCGCGCACGTGCATGCGTGCGTGCATGTGTGTGTCTCCCTTAAAGTTAGATTTCCCTTGTGTCAATCGCATGAAAATGGCAGACTATATCTACTTTTCCCCTAAAATGATTACGTGAGATGGAAGTTGTGAATAACCCCTCCTATGCATAGTGAATGATGTAGTCCAAATGCAATGCTTGAATGTTACTCTTTTCCCAAGTAGTAGATAGGAAGTAATAGCCCAAATTTCCTAGCCCCTAATAATAGTGAGTAAGTCATATATATATATATATATATATATATATATATATATATATATATATATATATATATATGATTCCATTATTTGAATTTTGTCATTAACAACTGAAAATCTGACCCAAAGTGATAAGTAGTAATTTAGAAAAGATAATAATCAATGAGGCATTTCAAATTATCATGTCAAATTTTAATTTCTACTATCAAAGTGCTAAAAAATAAACCTTTTTCAACACTATATAAAATATTTCAACACTATGAAAAATGAATGGTGTTTTCCAAGACTTTGAAAAACACAATCCTGTTCTCCAAAAGGTGAAACCTGTGGTGTTTTTCCTCCTTGTTGTAAACATTGACTCCACATAAAATAATTATCAGGTGGAGAAGGGTTGAATTTTTCCAATGCGATGGAAAATAGGGTATGTATTCCGTCATGTTGAAAAATGCACGGTGTTTGTCAACACTTTGAAAAACGCAATCACGTTCTCCAAAAGGCGCAACCCACGGTGCTTTTCCTCCTTGTTGTAAACATTGACTCCACATCAAATACTTATTAGGTGGAGAAGGGTTGAATTTTTCCAATGCGATGGAAAATGGAGTGCATTTTCTGCCACGTTGAAAAATGCATGGTGTTTTTCAGCACTTTGAAAAATGCAATCACGTTCTTCAAAAGGCACAACCCACGGTGCTTTTCATCCTTGTTGTAAACATTGACTCCATATCAAATACTTATCAGGTGGAGAAGGGTTAAATTTTTCCAATGCGATGGAAAATGGAGTGTGTTTTCTGCCACATTGAAAAACATGGTGTTTTTCAGCACTTTGAAAAACACAATCAAGTTCTCTAAAAGTGCAACCCACGGTGCTTTTCCTCCTTGTTGTAAACATTGACTCCACATCAAATACTTATTAGGTGGAGAAGGGTTGATTTTTTCCAATGTGATGGAAAATGGAGTACATTTTCTACCACGTTGAAAAATGCACAGTGTGTTTTTTCGACACTTTAAAAAATGTAATCACGTTCTCCAAAAGGCGCAACCCACGGTGTTTCCTCCTTGTTGTAAACATTGACTCCACATAAAATACTTATCAGGTGGAGAAGGGTTAAATTTTTCCAATGCGATGGAAAATGGAGTGTGTTTTTCACCACGTTGAAAAACACATGGTGTTTTTCAGCAGTTTGATAAACACAATCTCGTTCTCCAAAAGTCGCAACCCCTGGTGCTTTTCCTCCTTATTGTAAATATTTAATCCACATCAAATACTTATCAGGTGGATAAGGGTTGATTTTTTCCAATGTGATGGAAAATGGAGTGCGTTTTTTGCCACGTTGAAAAATGCACGGTGTTTTTCAACACTTTGAAAAACTTGATCCCGTTCTCCAAAAGGTGCAACACCCAATGTTTTTCCTTCTTGTTGTAAAAATTGACTCCACATCAAGTACTTTTCAGGTGGAGAAGAGTTGAGTTTTCCCAAATGATGAGAAATAGGTCGTGTATTCCACAACGTTGAAAAACACACGGTGTTTTTCAGCTCTTTGAAAAACCTGATCCCGTTCTCCAAAAGGTGCAACCCTCGGTGCTTTTCCTTCTTGTTGTAAAATTGAATCCACATAAAATACTTGTCAGGTGGAGAAGGGTTGATTTTTTCCAAAGTGATGAAAAATAGGTCATGTATTCCACCACGTTGAAAAATGCACAAAGTTTTTCACCACTTTGAAAAACCGATCCTGTTCTCCAAAAGGCGCACCCCACATGATTTTCCTTATTGTTGTAAAAATTGACTCCATATAAAGTACTTGTTAGGTGGAGAAGGGTTGAGTTTTTCCAAAGCGATGAGAAACAGGTCGTGTATTCCACCACATTGAAAAATGCATGCGGTGTTTTTCAACACTTTGAAAAACCCGATCCTGTTCTTCAAAAGGTGCAACCCGCAGTGCTTTTCCTACTTGTTGTAAACATTGACTCCATATAACATACTTATTAGGTTGATAGGGGTTGAATAATTCCAAAGTGATGAAAAACAGAGTGTGTTTTTCGCCAAATTGAAAAACACACGGTGTTTTTTAGCATTTTGAAAAACATAATTCCGTTATCCCAAAGGGTTAACTTGTGACATTTTTCCTTCTCCTTGTAAACATTAACTCCACATAAAATACTTATCAAGTGGAGAGGGCTTGAATTTTTCAAAGCGATGAAAAATAGAGTGTGTTTTTCGCCACATTGAAAAATGCACGGTGTTTTTCAACATTTTGAAAATGCAATCCCATTCTCCAAAAGGTGTAACTCGCGGTGCTTTTCCTTATCCTTGTAAACATTGACTCCACATAAAATACTTATCAAGTGGAGAGGGGTTGAATTTTTCCAAAGCGATGAAAAACAGAGTGTGTTTTTCGCCACGTTGAAAAATGCACGGTGTTTTTCAACATTTTGAAAATCGCAATCCCGTTCTCCAAAAGGTGTAACTCGCGGTGCTTTTCCTTCTCCTTATAAAAATTGAATCCACATAAACTACTTATCAGGTGGAGAGGGGTTGAATATTTCCAAAGCGATGAAAAATAGAGTGTGTTATTCGCCAAGTTGAAAAATGCACGGTGTTTTTCAACATTTTGAAAAATGCAATCCCATTCTCCAAAAGGTGTAACCCGTGGTGCTTTTCCTTCTCCTTGTAAACATTGAATCCACATCAAATACTTATCAGGTGGAGAGGGGTTGAATTTTTCCAAAGCGATGAAAAACAGAGTGTTTTTCACCACATTGATGTTTTTCAGCATCTTCCTCGAGGAAGCATCTAGTAATTGGTCCAATAATTTTCTTTTTTTTACAAATTTAAATATTGCAGTCTAAGTCTTTCACTCTTAATTTTATAAAACTTTTCCTTATTCATTGCAAGTGATGAAATATTGGGTGTGTATTTCACCATGTTGAAAATCACATGGTGTTTTTCAGCACTTTAAAAAACTTGATCCCGTTCTCCAAAAGGGGCAACCCCTGGTGTTTTTCCTTCTTGTTGTAAACATTTACTCCACATCAAGTACTTGTAAGGTGGAGATGGGTTGAATTTTTCAAAAGAGATGAAAAACATGGTGTGTATTCCGCCAAGTTGAAAAACACATGGTGTTTTTCAGCACTTTGAAAAACGTCGATCCCGTTCTCCAAAAGGTGCAACCCCGGTGCTTTTCCTTCTTGTTGTAAACATTGACTCCACATAAACTACTTGTCAGGTGGAGAAGGGTTGAATTTTTCCAAAGCGATGAAAAATAGGTCATGTATTCCGCCACGTTGAAAAACGCACGGTGTTTTTAAGCACTTTGAAAAATGTGATCCCGTTCTCAAAAAGTGGAAACCCCCAGTGTTTTTCCTTCTTGTTGTAAATATTGACTCCAGATAAACTACTTGTCAGGTGGAGAAGGGTTGAATTTTTCCAAAGTGATGAGAAATAGAATGTGTATTCTGCCACGTTGAAAAACGCACGGTGTTTTTCATCACTGTGAAAAATGTGATCTTGTTCTCCAAAAGGCGCAACCCCCAGTGCTTTTCCTTCTTGTTGTAAATATTGAATCCAAATCAACTACTTGTTAGGTGGAGATGGGTTGAATTTTTCCAAAGCGATGAAAAACAGAATGTGTTTTTTGCCACATTGAAAAACGCACGGTGTTTTTCAACATTTTGAAAAACTGCAATCCCATTCTCCAAAAGGTGTAACTTGTGGTGCTTTTCCTTCTCCTTGTAAAAATTAACTCCAAATCAACTACTTATCAGGTGGAGATGGGTCTAATATTTCCAAAGCGATGAAAAACAGAGTGTGTTATTTGCCAAGTTGAAAAATGCATGGTGTTTTTCAGCATTTTGAAAAACATAATCCCATTCTCCAAAAGGTGTGACCCACGGTGCTTTTCCTTCTTGTTGTAAACATTGACTCCACATCAATTACTTGTCAGGTGGAGAAGGGTTGAAGTTTTCCAAAGTGATGAGAAATAGGTCGTGTATTCCACCACGTTGAAAAATGCACGTTGTTTTTCAACACTTTGAAAAACATGATCTCGTTCTCCAAAAGGGTCAACCCCCAGGTTCTTTTCCTTCTTGTTGTAAACATTGAATCCACATCAATTACTTGTTAGGTGTAGAAGGGTTGAGTTTTCAAAGCGATGGAAAACAGAGGGTGTTTTTGCCACGTTGAAAAACACACGGTGTTTTTCAGCACTTTGAAAAATGAAATATGGTTCACCAAAAGGTGCAACCCACAATGCTTTTCCTTGTTGTTGTAAACATTGACTCCACATAAACTAATTGCTAGGTGGAGAGGGGTTGAAGTTTTCCAAAGTGATGAGAAATAGAACGTGTATTATGCCACGTGAAAAATGCATGGTGTTTTTCAGCACTTTGAAAAATGTGATCCCGTTCTCCAAAAGGTGCAACCCCCGGTGCTTTTCCTTCTTATTGTAAACATTGAGTCCACATCAAGTACTTGTCAGGTGGAGATGAGTTGAATTTTTCCAAAGTGATGAAAAATAGGTTGTGTATTCCACCACGTTGAAAAATGCACGGTGTTTTTCAACACTTTGAAAAATGTGATCCCGTTCTCCAAAAGGGGAAACCCCCAATGCTTTTCCTTCTTGTTGTAAACATTGACTCTACATCAATTACTTGTCATGTATAAAAGGGTTGAATTTTTCCAAAGTGATGAAAAATAGGTCATGTATTCCACCACGTTGAAAAATGCATGGTGTTTTTCAGCACTTTGAAAAACGTGATCCCGTTCTCCAAAAGGGGAAACCCCGATGGTTTTCCTTCTTATTGTAAACATTGACTCCACATCAACTACTTGTCAAGTGGATAAGGGTTGAATTTTTCCAAAGCGATGAAAGACATGTCATATATTCCGCCACGTTGAAAAATGCACGGTGTTTTTTAGCACTTTGAAAAACGTGATCCCATTCTCCAAAACGTGCAACCCCTAGTGTTTTCCTTATTTTTGTAAACATTGACTCCACATAAACTACTTGTCAGGTGGAGAAGGGTTGAATTTTTCCAAAGCGATGAAAAATAAGTCGTGTATTCCGCCAAATTGAAAAACACATGGTGATTTTCAGCACTTAAAAATGTGATCCCGTTCTCCAAAAGGGGCAACCCCCGTGCTTTTCCTTTTGTTGTAAAAATTGACTCCACATCAACTACTTCTCAGGTGGATAAGGGTTGAATTTTTCCAAAGTGATGAAAAATAGGTCATATATTCCACCACGTTGAAAAATGCACAGTGTTTTTCAACACTTTGAAAAACGTGATCCCATTCTCCAAAAGGCACAACCCAGGGTTTTTTTTTCTTGTTGTAAACAATGAATCCAAATCAACTACTTTCCAGTTGAAGAAGGGTTGAATTTTCCCAAAGATATGGAAAACAGAAGGTGTTTTTGCCACGTTGAAAAATGTATGGTGTTTTTCAACACTTTGAAAATGTAATCCGATTCACCAAAAGGTGTAACCTACGGTGTTTTTCCTTCTTATTATAAACATTGAATCCACATAAACTACTTGTTAGGTGGAGAGGGGTTGAATTTTTCCAAAGTGATGCAAAACAGTGTATTATTTGCCACGTTGAAAAATGCATGGTGTTTTTCAACACTTTGAAAAACACAATCCGGTTCACCAAAAGGTGCAACCCGTGGTGCTTTTCCTTCTTGTTGTAAAAATTGACTCCACATAAAATACTTGTTAGCTGGAGAGGGGCCAAAGTTTTCAAAATTGATGAAAATAAGAGTGTGTTTTTTGTCACATTGAAAAACGTAGGGTGTTTTTCAACACTTTGAAAAATGTTATCCGGTTCTCCAAAAGGTAGAACCCACAGTGCATTTCCTCCTTGTTGTAAAAATTGACTCCACATCAACTACTTGTCAGATGGAGAGGGGTTTAATTTTTCCAAAGCGATGAAAACAAAGGTTTTTTTTTGCCACGTTGAAAAACACACGGTGTTTTTCAGCACTTTGAACACACAATCTGATTCACCAAAAGGTGCAACCCACGGTGCTTTTCCTCCTTATTGTAAACATTGACTCCACATCAACTACTTATCAAGTGGAGAGGGGTTGAAGTTATCCAAAGCGATAATGAAAAAAGTGTGTTTTTTACCACATTGAAAAACACACGGTGTTTTTCAGCACTTTGAAAAATGCAATCTAGTTCTCCAAAAGGTGCATAAATAGTGTCATTTTATTAAAAATCTATATATTCCTTTGTTAGTTGTTTCATTGGTGGGAGTGACTGGTACATTTTCCTCAATTGAAGCCTTGGCCTGTATGTATAACTTCTTCCATACTTGCTTGTGAGATTTGTCAATTTTAAGAACAAAATTGAAAATTGCTACCTGATTTTGGTAATTTGGTCCTGCTATGGGATAATAGACATGAAGATAAAGGAAAGCATAAGAAGTTTTATGCATTATGGATTGGTAGTTATTCCATTGACATCAGGATTATAGAAAATACCATCTTCTTAAGGGATTTAGAATGAGATTTACTTGATCTACGTGTTAATGGAAGACATCTAAAACATTTTTTGGGATTTATTATGTGGTTGCTTGTATTTTTTGTACAAATTACAATTTGTTCGCTATTGTACTTTATTTTCTTTGTTTTATGTTTCCTTTTGATCCATTGTGATCAGTTTTTTTACTCTTGGAGTCATGGTGTTTTGAACTGCAAATAACTAGGTGTATTTTTATGTGTCTCCTTACACAATCAATTAGGCACTTTTCCTACTTCACACATGAGTGTTTATGTGGTTCTTGTGGCACCCTCTGGGGGTGCCCATCCTTGAGCAAGAGTGAGATTTAGTGCCTAATTTGATATTTTTATAAATCATGGCTCATTTTTTTATCTATCCCTGTAAAATTTTGTATGTATTGCCCATTTGTTTAGCTTTATGGCCTCTTATTCCCTTGACCTTCAAGTTGATTCAACCATGCCGCAATCTTGGTGAATTGTCTCCCATATAATAAGCCAATGGAAAGATAAGTTTCCATAACAAGAAACAAATGAAGGTGCAAAAATAATATAAGTAGACTAATCCTAAAATAAAGATGTGAACTTTCCTATAACTGTACACAACACCAATATACCTCCACATATACTTTAGTACTCTACACCACATCATTGTAATTTGGTGTTTTGGTGTGGATTTAGATTTACATATTAATTGTCCCGAGTTCTATATTATCTCAATTAAAAAATGACTTATTTAGGTAAGATGAAATTAAACCTTACTCAAGAGAGGGTTGATAAATCAAAATTGTTATTGTTTTATCGAACATCCAGTTTAGTGTCTTGTAATGTATATGTTTTGCAAGGTTTGAACCCACTTGTTCTCAATTAGGCCTTTCAATTAACTTTTTGGTGTTCCTACTTGATGTCTCTATTAATGACTCATCTAAGGAAAACATAATGGAGTTAGTGATTAGTGTAGTTTTTGAAAAATCAGAAAATAACAATGTTGATAAATCAAAATTGTTATTGTTTTATCGAACATCCAAGTTTAGTGTCTTGGTCTGGGCATATGTTTTGCAAGGTTTGAACCCACTTGTTCTCAATTAGGCCTTTCAATTAAATTTTTGGTGTTCCTACTTGATGTCTCTATTAATGACTGCAACTAAGGAAAACATAATGGAGTTAGTGATTAGTGTAGTTTTTGAAAAATCAGAAAATAACTTTGAGATTTATATCTTTAGGCTTATTCTCGATAGATGTGTTTAAGATATTCATAATAGTAATTATTATATATATATATATATATATATATATAATTATAATTTCTTGATCTTCGTTATGGAATGACAAGGGATTTAAAATGTAGTCGGGGAGATGGTAAGCAAAGTTGAAATCCCCAACAACTCAAACCACTCCACCATCTATTAAATACCACATACACGCATAACCCTTAAGAGAATATTATAACATGTACATGTATATTAGTAGGAGATAAAGTCACATACACATCAAGTTAAAATAAGTATATCGATGGAGAGAACTATGGAGACGCGGTCTCTGCAGTTTTGGCTGCAGAATGTCTACGAACTACGATTAAAAATGCTGAGGAAAGGCTGATCTATAGCCAGAATCAGACGTTTGTGGACACGAGTATGAACGCGAGAAAAGCCGGAGGTAGTGCATCGGTGCGGTTTCCGCAGTTACGCCGCGGAAAGTCTGCGCAATATGACAAAGTTTTCTGAGGAAAAGCAGATCTCAGACCACAATCGGACGGCTAGAAAAGAAAATGAGGAAATGCTGGGATCCACACCTTTGGCCTGGAATAAGCTTTTTCAAAGCCCTAACCTCAAGGTGGGTCCGAAAATCACTGATCAGTTTACATGGGAAATGGACAAAGAGGGTGCCACCTGTCTAAGGGTCCCAGATGGATTTGTTGATAGAGCCTTAAGCAAAGCAAATCTCTCCCTTGTTGGTAAGTTTCTTGGCTCTAGACCTAATATTGATTTCATTAGAAAATGGGCTTTGAGAAAATGGAAACCTAAGGGAGCCCTAAACATTACCATTATGCCAAAAGGTTTTTTCCTGGCTAAATTTAACCAGCAAGAGGATTTAGATTCGGTGATACTGGGAGGCCCCTGGTGGCTGGGCAATATGGGTCTTTTTTTGAAAAAATGGTATCCGGGTTTTGATCCAAATACTGAAAATATAAACACCATTCCAATCTGGTGTAGGCTACCAGACTGCCATTGCATCTATGGGATGATGAAATACTGCTAAATATTGCAAAATCCCTAGGTGCACCTATTGGGCTTGATGGACCCACAAGAAACAGATCCAGGCTTGCTTTTGCTCGGTTCTGCATTTTCTCAGCCATAGATCAGGAGTTTCCGGAGCACATAATCTTGAAAACTAGATTTGGGTCCTGGACCCAAAAAATTGAAGTTGAAACCTTAAGATGTAAGCTATGCCATATCATTGGTCACTCTGACAAAAACTGCTCCAAGAAGATGACCCTCCCTTTGGACTTTGAACAGCCTGGGATAGGCTCAGATCTGAACAAAGTTAGCGTGGACCCAAGCAAGGATAGGAAGATTGATGACAAAGGTCCCAGCCAGAAGGATTTGCATCTAAATAGAAGGGAAAAAAAAAAGGGGGTTTTAGAACTCATATAAAGAAGCATCTTGTCTGGCGCCCCAAAGCTGCAACATTAGCTTTGCCTGAAGCTCCCAACAAAGAAGTACTGGACAATTCGGTGAAGGCTTCTTCGGATATACCTTTTGAAACATCTGTGAAAGAAGACTTTGTTAAGGTATCCATGGAAGTAAACGAGCATGATGGTTCAGTGATGGACAATTTAGTCCCTTCTGGATCAGAAGAGAAAGAAATTCAGTCATTAATTAGGGAGGAAGCTTGTAACAAGGAAGATATGACAGAGATTGAGCCTTTGGAGATTCTCTCTTCTGGAGAGAATGGTATTGCGGATCCGCTGCCTTGTCCCAGCATTACAACAGTGGCTTCGCCGGTCTGCTGCAAACACTGAAACAACTTTCGTTCACATGCACAGCAGTATTCATAAAGGACAAGAAGAAGGAGAAATCACGCCTGCCAAGGAAATGGAAGATCCAGACTCTGGATTCACAATGGTCATCTCAAAAAAGAAAAAAAGAATGAGAGGTTTTGAAAGGATCCCAGATTCATTGTATAGTGATAAAAAAAAGGAAATTGACAATTGGGACACCTCTTCTTCTAGAACAACCAGGTCTTCTGCTAGACGAATAGCTGATTTTGGAGGAAGCTCAAAAAGAGGAAGACCCTCTAAAAAGACTCTCAGAGCTAAGAAAACGGAGAGGGATATTGCAGATGGTGTTCAGCGACAACTGAACCAGCAAGCAATTCCAACTACCAACCATTCCAAATGAAGATTATATCTTGGAATATTAGAGGCCTAAATGGAAACTCTAAGCAAAGAACCATCAAGGAGTTACGGGATTCCAGTAACCCCAGCATTTTGATTCTTCAAGAAACTAAAATGAAAGCAATGACCATGGATAATATTAAAAAAAAAAATTGGGATAGCTCTGAAATGGCGGCTGTTGACTCTCAGGGAGCTTCCGGAGGGCTGGCTACTCTTTGGGATAGAAGGCACTGTACTGGTATGATTCTTAGTGATAATATTAATCATCTTGCAATTAAATTCGTCACTATTGAGAAAAAGTGTGAATGGATCTTGTCTAATATTTATGCCCCTAACTCTGCTAGTGGTAGAAGAAAACTATGGGCTGATCTTAAAATCTTTAGAAACCAACATTGCTCTGCTAACTGGCTTATCATGGGAGATTTCAACTCCCCACTAAACCCAGGTGAGAAGTTTGGAGGAACCCCCACCTTCTCTAATGGAATGGAGGATTTTGCTGATTTTATTGCTGAACAAAACCTCATAGATGTGGATCTGCATGGTAATAAGTATACTTGGAATAATAGAAGGTTGGGAAAGGAGTTCATTCAGGTGAGACTGGATAGGGCACTAATCTCAGCAAACTGGATTCTAAGCCAAGACTTTTACCTCTCTTCCCTTCCCAGAATTGGATCGGATCATAATCCGATTGCTCTAAGCTTTCTCAATTGGACTAAACCTGCAAGAAGCTCATTCAAATTTGAAAAAATGTGGATGGAGCATGACGATATCTATGATAAGATAAAAGAATGGTGGGAATGGAATGGTGAAGGCACTGCTCAGTTCAGATTGGTTCAAAAACTCAAAAATGTCAAAAAGCAAGTCAAAATCTGGAACAAAAGTGTTTTTGGAAATATTTTCGAAAAAAAGAAAGAGTTAAAACAGAAGCTTCAGGATCTGGAGTTAAAAATGGATACTTTGGGGAGATCGGTTGATGATGAAGCAAATGAGAAGAATATTCTATCTGAGTTGCATACGATCTGCAGTAGAGAAGAGTCTTTTTGGCGCCTTAAATCTAGAGCTATCTGGCTTAAAGAGGGAGACAGGAACACAAAGTTCTTTCACATGACTACTTTGAAACACAGAGCCAGTAACAGGATCTTAGAGGTTTCTAAAAACAACGGGAGTATCACTAAAGATCCCAACAACATCAAGAAACAAGCGCTTGACTTCTACAAAAATCTTCTTAAAGAGAAAAATGTCAGCAACCCTGAAGCTATTTCCTTCATGCTGGAGGCCATCCCTCAGAATAATATTGAGGACCAGAAATTCAGAGATATCACTAAAGCTGTCACGCTTGAAGAACTGCAAAAGGCTATTTTTTCTCTTGAGGGGGATAAGGCTCCTGGGCCGGATGGGTTCTCTATTAATTTTTTTCAGAAGTTCTGGGAAATATGCTCGGAGGATCTTCTCAAAGCGGTGAATGAATTCTATAGAATGGGAAATCTTCTAAAAGAGCTCAATAACACGCACATTGTGCTGGCACCTAAAAAAATGGATGCAAAAGATTTCAAGGACTTCAGACCTATCAGTCTTGTTAATGCTATCTTTAGAATCTTCACCAAAATCATTACTACTAGACTACAGCTCATAATGAATGATCTCATCTCAAGGCAGCAGAGTGGCTTTATTAAAGGCAGGATAATACAAGACGGAGTGATTATGGTGCACGAGACTATACATTCCATGGAAAATAATAAAAAGGCAAATATGATCCTCAAGCTTGATATGAATAAAGCTTTTGACAAGGTATCTTGGGTCTTCCTTGACAAGATTTTAACTAAATTTGGGTTCACGGAAAAATTTAGAAAAATTGTTAAATCTTGTTTATCTACAGCCAGGTTCTCTGTGGTTGTTAATGGGGAGCCTGTGGGTTTTTTCACCAGCAGCAGAGGTCTAAGACAAGGAGACCCCATCTCCCCCTTACTCTTCATTCTTTTAGCTGACAACCTTAGTAGAACAATTGGCAAAGCGGTTGAAGACGGCCTTTTAAATGGATCTAAACCCACTTCATTCAGCCAAGCTGTCTCTCATCAACAGTTTGCGGACGACACTATCCTTCTTCTTCTGGCTTCAGTTGTGGAAGCTAAGGCTATTAAGGCTCTATTACAACTCTATGAATCTACTTCTGGGCAAGAGATTAATTATGACAAAAGCACCATTTTCTTCTTCAACACCCCTGGGGAAAGACAACTCAAGATTGCTAAAATTCTGGGCTGTCAAATAGGTGCTCTTCCAGCAACGTACTTAGGCCTCCCTCTTGGCACTAAGAAAGTCTCTCACATGGTGTGGGATGAATTATTGGTGAGATTTCAGAAAAAAATGGCTGGTTGGAAAGGTGCCACTCTCTCTAGTGCTGGTAAGTGCCTACTCATTAAAAGTACACTCCAAAGTCTGCCCATCTATATCATGTCACTTTTCAAAATTCCTTCTTCCTTCAGAGAGAAAATAGAAAGGATTCAGAAAAAAAATTTATGGCAAGGCATGGAAGAGAAGTTCAAATTTCACCTAGTGGCACAGGATAAGGTCTCGCACTCAAAAATCTATGGGAGGGCTGGGCATAAAAAATATTGAGAAAATGAATGAGGCACTCATTGCTAAGATGGGCTGGAGATTGCTATCTGAGAAACAACCCTGGATTGATGTTATTAAAGCAAAATACTTGAATCAACAAGCTGTTTACTCCTATCTGCATGATGAACACCTCCCCAATGGCTCCATTTTTTGGAATAATCTGGTCAAGAGTAGAAACTTCATCAAGCAGGGCAGCAAATGGAAAGTGGGGGATGGCAGTGAGATAAACTTCTGGGAGGATAACTGGTTCAGTGATAATCTCTTGGATAGATTTGGGATAGCTAAGGACAGCCTTATAAGCAAGTATGGAACTAAAATCAAGGACTACATTGAAGGAAATGGCACCAACAAGATTTGGAAAAAACTTACTGTGGAGCGAATTGAGCTGAA
Organism: Taxus wallichiana var. yunnanensis; assembly: GCA_018340775.1. NCBI lineage: Eukaryota > Viridiplantae > Streptophyta > Pinopsida > Cupressales > Taxaceae > Taxus > Taxus wallichiana. The sequence continues at coordinate 533,857,393 of CM031239.1, read as the reverse complement.
ACAAATTACTTCCTCCCTTCAGGATCTTTTAGATCTCTTTCCTTTAAGTCAGCTGGATTCCAAGGATGAGCTGGTTTGGAACAATTCACATGATGGGAAATACTCAGTCAAATCTGGTTATATCAATCTTTTTCACAGTAATCAATCTGATTTTAACTGGAACAAGATCTGGATGCCTGAGTTAACCCCCAAAATAAATTTCTTTCTTTGGCTGGCCATCAGAGGTAGAATTCTCACCACTGACAATTTGATGAGAAGAGGATTTATAATTCCTAATTGGTGCCACCTTTGTAGGAATGACTATGAAGACATTAGTCATCTGTTCATACATTGTGATTATGCCAATAGAATTTGGAACTTTGTCCTTTCTAAATTCGAAGCTCTTTGGGTGTTGCCGAAGGATCTTAATCAGCTATGGAATCAATGGAACCCACCATTCAGACATTGTGTTATCAAAAGAATCTGGAAATTAGCCATCCCACATTTAATCTGGAGGATTTGGAAGGATAGAAATAATATCATTTTCAGAAATAAGAAGCAAAATTATAAACTCAGTATTGGCAAAATTTCTCAAGGTCTCAAAGAGGACATGGCCAGATTTAAACCTCCCAAGAACAAGTGTTATCCTGAGAATGAAGAACACATCTTATCTAATTGGCAGATTGGAAATTGGAGCAACCCTGGGAATAGTGTAGATAGATCTTCGATTAAATGGCATCCTCCTGACTCTAATTGGTACAAGCTGAACTTTGATGGCGCCTCTAAGGGAAACCCTAGGACAGCAGCAGGAGGAGGAGCAATACGGGACCACAAAGGTAATTTGATTGCTGCATATGCTGGAAAAATGGGAATTCAAACCAATCATTTTGCCGAAGCATTATCTGCTCTCTGGGGCTTGAGAGTTGCACGGGCTCAAAATATTCAGAACCTTGTTGTTGAAGGGGACTCCCTTAATATCATTAAACTTCTTAATCAGTCCTCATCTCCCAGTTGGAGTATTAAAGATTTTATCTCTGAATCCATAAGCATTAGTCACACCTTCAATAGCATCAGAATCATACATACTTACAGGGAGGGCAATAAATTGGCGGATGCACTGGCCAATTATGGCATTAATATAAATTTCACCGTCTGGGATAATGATAGTATCCCTAATCAGCTTCACAACAGCATCCATGCGGACCTTCATAAGCAAGCAATCCCTAGAGATGAGCCTTAATCTTTGGAGGAAGATCAGAATCATTAATACTTTCACACGTGCTGCTTTAATGAATATGGCGAGGCAAATAATATCAATTTCAAATGATAGCAAGAATTATTTAGGGAACTTCAAGTGGAGTTATCTAGATTTGAAAATCGCGCACGCGGGAGGTACAACAGCTGTTGATATCCGGATGCTAAGCTCCACGAAAACCGATGATAAATGCAATGTGATTGTTGACAGGGAAAGGGTTATCACACGCGACTTCCCGCAGGCTCAGTTCAGCAGTTACGCAGCCATTCGTGAGAAGACCAACGGCTATAGTTCCCAGTCTTATGCGACCTTCAACAGCAAGAAACGGACTGTTCTTCACGCTCAGAGGCATTCGAGAAATTGTTGTAACCAGTATACCACAGAGAAGATGGGAGGACCTCCCTGTCAAATTGAGCCGTGCGTGGACCCCGACTGGAAGGAAAACACTGAGCTTTGGAACATTCTCAGCATAGGCGGCTTCACCAACTTCGTTGATAGGGTGCAGGGACATGATCAAAGCATTTCTATACGCTTTGCTAAGGAGTGGAAAGAGAGGACTGTCGACTATGGGGGACAGAAGATACTTGTCAATGAAGATCTCATTCTTTGAAGCGACCGCCTCAGCTTGGAAGGGTACCGCTTCTTCAACAAAAGGGTTATCAAAGAAGCTGAAGAAAGAAGATTTGTGGAGGAAGATGAGAAGCTCATATTTAGCACAGCGGGTCTGCTTGTCAGCTCAATTCCATCACCCTATGATGAAGTCACTCGCATGATGATTCGATTCATCTCCTTGGAAGGTAGGTTTGTCACTGTCCCTGCTAAGCATCTCATCTTTTTAAACCACTTCCGTAGGAATAGATTGGTTTGCTTCCCTCATTATCTGTTAAACTCCCTTGAGCGCTCCATTTTGGAGTTCCAGAAGCACACCCGGTGGTTCCCTTGCATCAAGGGCTTATATTGTTAATTCACAAATGCTGCCTTCTTAAGTACCCTGGTCTTCCTTCCTCTCCTAGCCCGGCTCCCCCTTTGATGGGCTCTGCTGCTGCCAGTCCTGTTTCCCCTGCTGCCCTTGCTGCTGCCCCCGCCACCGGTGCTGCTACCCCCATGCCGGCTGCACAAGCTTCTCCTTCAATTCCTCCTGTTGCTGCTCCTGTCACCCACCTCGCCTCTACCTCTAAAAGACCAATCACCAGGGCTTCCAGGAGACTCAACCTTGAGACTCTTGCTGTGGGGAAGGAGCCTATTGAACTTGACATTGCACGTGACCTGCTGAACATTAGTAGTGCCAGTCCCCGGGAAGTACAGATGGATAGCTCTTCTAAGAGGCTGGAGGCCTTAGAGGCTGAGATAAATTTGCTGAAGGATGAGGTCAAAAACCTAGCTAAGCAAAAAGGTAAGAAAAGCATGGAGGGGGAAGGGAGCATTGATAACAGTCAGATTGAAGACATATACAAGAAGCTGACCTCCTTAGACTCCCGCCTAGGGAAGGCTAAGACTAGACATGATTACAACATTGCCGCCTTTAGGGCCATCGAGGAGTTCATCGAGGGTCATGCCAAAAGTGTTTCCAACCTCAGCGGTGTCCCGGCTGCACTTTGGGGCAATGAAAAAGAGAGCAAAAGAACCATCGAGGAGCTCGATAAGACGGATGCTGCCCACATGACTGCATTGGGTATGTTTCATGCCTGGAAAAGAGTCAAGATCAGTATCGATAAAGCTGCCAAGAAGTAGTCCTGGATGCTTCTGCTGCTTTTAGTTGTTATTTTTGCTGTGTTTTGGCAGTCGGCTTACTGTTTTTTTGCTGTTGTTTTGCTGTTATGTCTCGTTTGTGTAGCTGTTTCTGGGCTACGTAGAACTTCATTGTAATACTTGGACTTTGTTCCATCAGCTCTGTTTCTCACTCTTATTCCGGCTTTCAGGCCTTCTTTTGTATTCAAGGGTATAGTCCCTTTCAAAAAACTATTTGCCAATATTTGTATGCATTTTCATGAGTGTTTTAGCCATTCATGAGACCTATTGTCATTTAGATAAGATACCTGAAATGCATCTTTGGACTCACATAAAGTAGATGAATTTGAGGAAGATAGAAGAAAAATTGTTTTAAGGATAACAACAAATTTGATGATGCAATATTTTATAATTTGTGACATAAGTGATATTTCTAATGAATCCTATCAAACATGGATTGAGGTGCACATAATATGATTGGATCTAATAAATTAATTCAAGGGAGATGGTAAGCCCAATTGAAATCCCCCAACAACTCAAATCCCTCCTCCATATATTAATGAAGACCATGCATAGACATAAACCTTAAGAGAATAATTTAACATGTAAATATATTAACAGGAGACAAATTTATAAACACATATACAATCAAAAGAAGTATATTTTGGTTGAAAAAATAAATAAAATTGTACATTGGACACAATTGACATAATATGCACTGATCAAATACCATATTAATTTTATCCACTATTAATTTTATGTCCCACTTCGTGTCCCATGGCCTATAATTTTGATCAGAAATATTCCATGAAGAAGCCAATCAAAATCTAAATATGCCACAAACAAACCAATTTGGATATGATTAAAATATAATGAAACATTATTATTTAGTATAATTGTGATAAATCTCTACCAAAATTTACATGATTCGTTATTAAATTTCAACCTAATTTGGATGGAATTCTTTTATAAGGAATCAGATTTGATGGCCATCAAAGAATTTCAAAAATACTTAGAGTAGGCCACAAGTAGGACTAAGTAGTATCATGGGTTTTCGTACTTTTTTTATTTCATTTAAATAATGATCCACAAGGTTTGTAGTAGATTCTTCATTCAAAAATACTTCCTAGTAGTCAATGCAACTATATATTTAATAGTGTAATGTACAAATGGCGATATGTCATCTTCAAATATTGTGTAGCCAAAGAACATTCACAATGCATTGTGGCACCTCTTCATTGTACATATATGCATTTTAGAGTCTTAAGTGAGGATGAAACAATTTTGTGCACTATCTTAATACTTCTATGCTTGACGTGGGGTAGGAATGTTCAATAGATTACTAGAAACACTACACAATCCTAAGAATAATCAATTATGCACATAATAAACATATTCCTTTATTAGAGTATCATATTATGTCCATAACCTCATCTTGGTAGTGTGCATATATCTACCAATATCTAAAGATGATTTGGACTTTGGCACAAGGAAACAACTTAAAACTTTTACCATGAACTTCTTTGTGTAGATGTGTGATGTACACACATGACTTCAAGGAGTGCAAGAGTTTGGAATATCTTATTAAGAATTATAGGGAATGTAACCAGAGGGAGCTAATAAAGATAGTTTACCTAACTCGGTATTCTTGGTATGCATCTATTTACTAATCACTAAATATCATTAGAACTTATGCATAGGGAAACAACTTGAAAATTTTCCAGTGAACTACTTTGCACAAATGTGCGTTGTGCACACATGACCTCGGGAGTGCAAGAGTGTTAACAACTTACTCAAAAGTATAGGGAATATAACGATAAAGATCCAACATAGAGGGTTTACCCAACTCAATATTGTGGCTATTGAGTTGAATTATGTTTATTTGAGTTGTGGTATGCTTGTGATTCATTATGAAACATTCGGTCATTAACATTAATTTAATAATCGTAACACATCTATTAATGGGGCATGGGTCGAAGGATCTGTTTGATGTTATACAATCGGGATATAGATTATCTAGCAATATTGTAAGTAGGTGAATCATGTACTTTTATAAATACATGTTTATACTTGAAAGAGGTTTTCCTCTTAGAGGGATTAGTTGGTAATATAGAAGTTGGAAAAGTAATGGAAGGTTGATTTAATCATATATGGTTAGTTTAGATGCACATTATTAGATATTGTTGTAGAATGTTTCCAAATTAGAGAGATATTGTGGATCACAAACAAGCTTACTCTCGTGTACTAAAACTAAATTCAATATAACACATGTCGAATTGTAAATTTATCGACAAACTATTTTTAAATGATGCAAGATTGTGTGTATACCAAAATGAAAACAAATATTTTATATCACCAATATAATTATAAACATATCAATATGCAAATCTTTATATAATACAACATATATTTCTGTTTTAACTATTCATAGATATAAATATATATTACTTCAATTAGTAACCATGATAACTTTCTCGAAGAAAAGCATATTTCAAATAAAAGTTTGCAAGAAGATTTAAAAAAGTATGGCCTCTTCAACTATGAATGAAGATAATAAATGGCTGGAAAATTCAGTCGATTGACTATTTCTAATTTAAGACCAGCAATGCATTTGAATACCCGTTGTGTGGCTTAAGCTGAAATAACTAAACTGATTTGCTCTATGTATGAAATGCTTCATTTAATCACTACAAAATAGTGTTTGATCTTATTGCTTTAAATGTGCATGTCCGTGTGCACAAAACTGAATTCAATCATATAAATTAGTTCTTTCTTTGTGAACAAAACTGAATAAACCATTATCAAATATATATAGAAGATAATAATGGACAATTAATATGATGTTTTTCAATAAGAAGCTTGTGTCTAGTGTATTGGTCATGGTGGTAAGAGCTGTTTTTGAGTAAATGAGTAAAGCTATGATGGACCCTTCTTCACCCAAATGGACACCATATGATAAGCATTTAACACAATAATTACTTTGAGCGCATATTATATATCTCTCTCTCCCCTGTGATGGACCCCCTTCACTCAAAAGGACACCATGTGATAAACATTCGACACTATAATTGTTTTGAGAGTATATATGTCTCTCTAACACATTTCCAAAGTGAGACCAAAGCATATCTATCTCTACTATGATGGACCCTTCTTCACTCAAAAGAACATCATCATAAGATGAAATAATTGAACACTATAATTACTTTGAGAGCATCTCTATCTCAACCACATTTCCAAAGCTAAACCAACGTTCTCCTAAAAAAGGAGTATGACATTGTGTTTTTTGATCGTAGTCGAAGGGGTGGGTTCAAACACATTCTAAAATTTTAACTCATTGGCACTTGATGATGTTATCAAATCTAGAGTTTTGCAAGCTTTGTCGATAGATTAAGAGACATGCAAATAATTTTTTTTTCCATTCAAATAACTTCACCACTAGATTGCCAATAAGATTCCTATGTAATTTCAAAAGTTTTCAAATTACACATTTCATATGTTAGATATCTTTTGGCTGGCCATTGGATAAAAGGGGCAAGAAATGGATACTTGCTACATAATTTTTGTCGTTAGCCAATCCAAGTTACAAATACAAATTCAAATATCATGACTACCATGCTAACCCAATAGATTTTGCAGAACAATGTATTGTAGCACTCATTTCAAAGCAAATTTTGCAGCAAGAAAGCTTTCCAATTCTCATACCAAGCAAACAAGATTAATTCTATTATATAAAGAATTGTAAAAAACAATCACCGAATACCATCCATCCTAACTAGCAGTTCATGACCCGATCAAGAGAATACATCATGAAAATTGTCTTAACTACTTTAGGAAAACCAAATAATTTAGAACATGTGATGTGGGTGCTACCAATTATCTTAACTACATACAACACGTGTTATCCTATACACAAGGAGAATCCCTGGGTCTTGGGACATGAATTTAATGAAGTCCGTTCACTTCAATACATGGGACAAAGTTTAAAAATCATTTAGAAAACTGAAAACACGTGATGTGGGTGCTACCAATTATCAAGGAGACTAATACATCCAGTCAAAACTTGTGGCGGGCCATTGGATCACAAAGGGCGAGAAACAAAGCTTTGCGAATAAATGTCTAGGATTAACAAAGATATGGGAGTATTCCTTGCAATAGTTATCTTAAATGGCCAGTTCAATAAGCCCAAAATACCAAACTCAAAGATCACAACTACCCTGCCAACCTAAAAAATATCTGGAGAATGCAGTATATGGAACAATCTTTTAAAAACGAACTCGCAACAGATTAGATTTCCAATTCCCATTCCAAGCAAATCATATGGATTCTATCATGTAAAATAATTATAAAAAGCAATAAGAGTATACATCCATCAAAACATAACCCTATTTGACTCTTCCTTAGCTAGCAGTTCCCAACTTAGAAAATCTCATAACTAAGGAAGAAAACAAAATTGGCTCAACCAAAAGCTTGAAATCAATTTCAGCTGTCCATACACTAGATGATATTGTGTACCCATAATACATTGTAAAAATCTACTAACAAGATATGGTAAATACATTATTTTGATTATATTCAAGATCATCTCGTGGTTACATATTATTTTTTCCATATTGCCTATTGGTTTGTCATACAGTATAAGCCTGTTCTACTTGCCATGATTTGGCAATAATTGTAGTTTTTAGATCAAAACCTTCTTGATATTTCCTAGTTCTACTTTCTGTAATCAATTTGATTGTCTTTTCAAAATTGGTTGTAGATGCAAATTTTGTGTCTTTAAGGGACACATTGTTGGTTAATACATGGACCATTGAGTTCCTTAATTTGCTAGTTTAATTTCTTTGTTTTAATACAGCAAAAATAAGACTAATTTTAGATTCAGGAGGTCTCATCCTTAAGTAACCCTAGGAATATTGAATCTCAAACTATTGAATTGAAAAACTGCAAAAATTTCAGAATAGCCTATACAAACAAATAGGAAAATACTCCATATAAACATGTACATATTATTGCACATTAAAGATGCTCCCAAATGGTCCAAACTACGTGGAAATTTAAGAGCTGAATGTGTTCTTGAGTTTTCACGTTTCTATCCCATTGGAACAAGGAAAATTGTTTAAAACAACTTTTGGTAAACAGAAGGCAACACCTCACTAAAAGCTGCTACCATAAACTTGCATCACCCGCATAACACAGGAAAAAAGAAAGTATTCCGCTTGTGGAGAATGTGCCCAAACCAACCCAAACAGCATTCATTGAAAAGAAAGTCTGAAATCATGTACAAAGTATTTTCGACTCCCACATTTACTCAATGTTCTCATGATGGTCTCACAACATAACCCATTAGAAACTGCTCCCAAAATTTGCACTGTATTCTACTAGAAAAGTAAATTTGTTAAATTCAAAACCAAGCTGAAAAGTGTCACCTTATACCCAGTATGATCTAAGTACCACTTTCCTTCAATCCCTATTTTGCATTTATCTACATAGCATATCACTTGCAATACAGAAATTATCTACTAGCAATACAGAAATTATTATAGTCTACTCTTGCACATTGACCAACTCGTACTCAACAAGAGATAAATTATTGTCCTCCTTCACATCGAAATCTGCAGGCTCCGTGACCTCAATTCTATGCCATTTATAAACAGCAAGTCGCATGGATCCTCTAAACATATCATTTTTGCATTGCGAAACACTACTGTTGATCCCTCCTTCATAAGATCCACTGCCAAAATACGTAAACCAACACGTGAACAAAATCAAACCCAAATATCACGCCTCTGAAGAAAACCTTGTAAAACAATAAACTTGGTGAGGGGTTTGATAAAACATACGCCCACACTAAGACACTTAGTGTCTCAGAGACACGTAAGGAGGAATCTGTATATGCTCTGTTATCCTGACATGGGTGTTTTCCCTTCACACCAAACGTCTGCAGAATTATAGACCTCCACAGAAATGATGGTATCCCATCCCTGATAGCAACATCCTCCTGCAAAATATATAAACCATAAAATTAATCGTAACAGGACAGGAAACGGAATGCAACAGAGCCCCTCCACTTTATTCATACAAGAAGATAAAATTACACGAAACATACACGGGAACGAAGAAAAAATTGGCTTCCAGAGGATCGAACATGCACACAGAGCTTCCCAACAAAGCACGATGTATGGCAACCTCCGCGGAAAACAAATGGCTTTCCGTGTGGTTTTTCTGTTCCGCATCATCCATAATTTGAAATGCTTGGGCGGGGCAGTGTCTATTGTAATTTGAAATGGCCAGGCAGGAAATATCAAAATTTAAATTCAATCCAAATGTCATGTCTTGTCAATATCACATCATAGTTTCTGATGAGAGCAGTCCTTTCCGGTGGAGGCAATGGGCTATGTCAACACATGACGCATGATCTTTTTACCCACATACATGGGTGCAAATTGAGTGCAGGATAGCCTCTGGCCCTTGGATGGGGATGTCTTCGATGGAGACTGTGATGATGATTAAGGATTTTGGTGGCGGTGATTTAGAATAGTTAGTTAAGATACTGGCAATTGTATACGAGTTCTAAATTGTCAGCAAGTGATATTAAGTTGTAGATAGAAAGGGTGTGGGTTGATGGTGAGCCTTCAGTGCTTGCCACCTATCCACCTGGTTCTAATCCTCCAGGGTTTAGGAGACTGGGTACCCTTACATTTATATAGTCTTCCCTTTGCGAGGACTCACCCTCTATTAGTATGCCATTAATTGTGCTTGTTGAGTCATTAACTCCTATAATAGATATACCCCATATCCTTTAGTCATTTTGTGAGAGAATTTGTTCTTTATGTATGCTTATAAATTATGTATAGATGTCTATCCGAGTATTAACAAGTATAATAATCAACAAAAATATACTTTCTATTATATTTTGATGGATGTCAATACTCTATTTTAAGGCTCCCATTCATCAGAGTCCACAAGATCACTTCTCATTGCACGATATTTTGTCAAGAATCATACCCACCTTGTGTATGATTCTTCTTCTTCCATACATGTCTACCATGACACCTACAACTACATTTAACAAAAAACATCTTTCTATTATGGTTTGACTAATGTCCATCCCTCGATCCAAAGCTCCAATTTTGAGACATGATGGGAGCATGCGTTCAAAATGTCTATCAAGAATTGGAATTAGTAAAAAAGTCACCTTTATGTAGCCAACCCTATATGTTTGATATATTTTCGATAATAATGAAGGATCTCTGATAGGAACCGCCTATCAAGTGTGATGAGAAAACTAAAGGGTGGTGTTAGCCATATGTGGAAAAATGGACATGTTCTTCCAATTAGCTTTTCCCGATATATTTAATATTGAACAACTCAAGAAAAGTTTGCACATGTGTGTTACCTCCTTGAATAAAACTTTTTCCCTTAGAAATGGATGATGCTTATGAGTTAATGGACTTATACTTCTTAACATATTCACAACTTACGATATGTTAATGGACTTCTCACAATAAGTCTATCAAATAAAAACAAGGGACTATACTCACCGATTCCTTTGACAATTTTATATATCAAGTGTAAACCATCCATATTTTTCAAGTCTTAATATATTTTGAATAACTCTAAATGATTTGAAAAAAAAATTTAGTGCAAAAAAAAAATCTATTTCAATGAAACAATGAACAATGATGATAAAAATGTCACATCAAATCCAAATGGAAAATGCATACACAAACATTGAGAAAAAAACATGGGAACCAATAAATATTATTGAGCCACAAAGTAAAATAGTAGAAGTGTTAATCAGTTAAAATTTTGAATCTTTCATAATATTGTTCAAATATCTCAACAAAATCTATAAAAAAAATTCCTATTATGCCTTTGCATTTGGTGAAACAATTTCAATGGCCCCTACCTGGCATTTACTCAAATATTTTACATGACTACAACAAGGCTTCCCATGACATTCAACTATAGTTGCTTGGTTTGGCGTTGGTTTGATAGAGTGGGAAAGTCGAGGCTACCAACAACCTTTTTCTGGTAATTTGATAGAGTGGGAAGGCAACAGTAATGCCCCCTCGATTTTAGACATTGAGCCACCTTTGTCAGGGCTGATAGGTGGAAGGGCTGAAAACTATCATTTCCTTGCATATTAATACAAACACTTTATTTGAGGTCCAGAAGAATCAACCCCAAGGAACCCAGGTTAACATTTGGAGTTTAGTAGTGATCAGATAGTTGCAGCAAGAGTAGAGTTATGTCCTCTCATAATTCAATAAATAGAAAGCTACAGGGAAAAGTGTGCTAAACAAGATTATCACCAATAGCTGTCCTAAGATCAGTACCATCGTGGGTTAATTCAGCCTTGCACATGGAGGATAATATGGAGCCCAAATTCCTCCTCATTTTACTTTATACAAAATGATTGAACGTGGGTCTCGTATCTCACAGAAGTAGGTTGTTTTTTTTTGAGAGAAATGAAAACTGTTGCATGCCATTATTTTGTTGTTGTATGCAGAAGAAGGAGAGGATTGAGGATCAAGGAGGCGCTCTAGGAAAGCATAATGTTGAGTTGTTCTTCTTCTTCTTCTTCTTCTTCTTCTTGATCTCATGTGCTATGTGCATTGTAGCCTTTGTTCCTGCCAGTTCACTTTCCTACTCTTTATATTTTATTTCGAGTATTGTTTGTATTGATTAAGCCATTGAAAGTTCCCTTTTCTGCTATCCCACTTCTGTCTCTGCTAGATTTTTCTCCTTTACTCTTCCTCTGCGTGTGTAACCCTCTGGTCTTCCATTCGGTGCCTTGCAAGAAATAAATGTTGCTTCATTCGATTCAGACAGGGCCCTTGTTAAATGTTGTGGTTATAGGGATTTAGCATAGACATATTCTTTGGGATGCACTTTGTTAAGGCACATGGATTGTTTTCCCAAGTGTCTGATTTGAGAGGGGATGCATGGGACGAAATCATAATTTAAGTTTTTTATTTTTCTTTGTCCTTTGGCTTGCTGGGCACCACTGTATTCTAGGAATATGGCCTGGTATGACTACAGGATTCACAAATATGGGAATGTTAAAGGACAAAAAAAATGTTTAGTTTCATGGAATGCCAAGATTGTTGGATTTACACAAAATGGATTTTTAAAATGGGAGTACGAGACAACATATGAACAACTACCAAAGCACACTTGGAAGTGGTTATCGATTTGACTCGTATTGGGTAATCTATTGGTAAAAATTTACTTTGAACATGGTGGAGAAATGTTCTTCCTCATTGCAGTAGCACCATACTCTTCCCCTAAGATTGGGCATTATCTCCGCAGGGATTATTCGGGTATGGATCACTCTTACTCTTGCTTCAAACTAAACATTTAATATTTTTTTTAGTGTTGAATTTCTGTAAGTTATATATTAAGAAAGAATGCAAATTGGAATGGATATTACCTTTCCCGAAAATATTTTGCTTTAAACTTTTAAGAAAAAGTAAATAAATAAATTAGGCCTTTGGAACCCTGCACATGGAGTGCCATGTCGAATGGTTAATGGGAACCAAAACCTAAAACAAGTTCCATGTCAACCCAAGACACAATGAATTTTCTTAACTGATCAAACTAACTCAATTAGATGCGTTAACAAGGTGAGATTCGATACCCTTTTAACACTTCAATCACTTTTGGTGACATTCCCACTTTATGAAATTATGATCGGTTTTCGCTTACAGTTTGTCTCTTTTCCGTACTCTCTCTCTCTCTCTCTCTTGAAAAAAAGTAAATGAATGTGTGAGGAAATTATCTCTCCTCTCTCTCCTTATCTCTACCTCTCTTTGTACTTTGTTTGAAATTACTTGAAATGATGAATGTCTTGTTTGTGCTTGAGTGTAAGGGTTTTCCATACTCATTCCTAGGACTAACACAACATTGGTCAGAGGTACCTCAAAAAAGTTGTAAATATGACGCTATGTGTTTTATTATCTAAGTCACCTGTTATTTGAAGGAAATGTAATTGTTTAGAATATTTCAGTGATATTTTTATGAATAGGATGTATTATTTTCATTATTTCCATGATGAAAATGATAGTGTTATGTATTGGGAAAATGTACTATGTCATACGTAGTTGTAATTTTGCCTATTTAACGGTTATTACTCTTGGTGGTAATGGTGTATATTCTATTAAGTAAATGAAGTTGATTGTATCATGTTGATTTGGAAAATGATGTCAAAGAACCCTTCTTTTAGTGTCAAAATAAATATAGGAGGATGAAAGTGGAACCTTTTCATTTAAAATGTTTAGTGTCATCGTAATTGTGATATGATTGTGCCAATAAAATTGTTAGCAAGTAATTTAAAATGGCGTGGTTTTACCTATTTGCTAGTGTTGCAATGACTTAGGAAATCACTTAATATTCAAATAAAAATATCAACTCACATTTGTGTGTGTTTTCTTATTGAGCAAAAAGCAACCAAATATTCATATAGCTCACAATATTTACCTATGTTGAATGTAATGACCCTCTCTAGTAAGCTCCAAGTTAGGCTAGCTCCAAACATCCTTCATAGTCTTAGAGACTTAGAGGTATTGTATGCATTTTTGTATTCCTCCCTACAAACCTAGTTGAGAGCATTCACATAGGTATGAAAGTATATAATATTCCTTAGTGTGAGACATAACATTGTTTTAATGGCATACAAGACAACATGTTCAACTTGAAATCTCATGGTTGTTTTTATAGATTAAATAACGTTAAAATTGAATGTAATGAGCAATGGGTGGGACCACAAAGATAGTTAGGTTGTGTATTAATTCCATATTAATTTTTTAATTAAAAAGGAATTTTTACAACTTTCCCTTATTTTAGGAACATACCCTTGGGATGTCGATCTAACCATTTCAAGGGTCATGGAGATTGCTTGTAACATATTAAATATTTCTTATGATGTGAAGGTGGACGTGAATTGATCCACTTGTTAACAAGTGAATAAGAAAACATCATTTCCCATTTAATAATCAAACCTAAAACGTGTATATGATAGGATATTTGAAATTAACTATCGAGTAATATATTTTATTTGCATCAAATAAATGAACCAAAGTTGATGGAACCCTTTATAAGATAAATGTTAAACAAAAGTGAGAAAATGTATTCTCAAGATACCTCGAGTGGCACGAATTCCTTGCAATACATGGACACTTTATTACTCTTAATTTGACTTGTGGTGGGGTGTAGAAACCCTCGATTAGAAATGAATGTAATACATCGAGTGACCTATTATGCTGCTAATGAAAAAAGTAATGATAATGTGTTGCCACCAATGACTATAAATATTACCTTAGAAGGATTTTGAAACACATTAAATTTTATAACTTTTGTATTTGAAGTCCCTTTATCCCTCATTAGATAATTGTGACCCTTAGTAGCAGATTACCATGTGCTCTCTCGTAGGGTGTAGTTCCCCCATCAATGATTGTTGCTAAAGTTAATAGATCGTGGAGCCTCTCTTAAGGGTATTGGTGAAATAAACATTGATGCATTTTACTATACAATTTAAATAGTTCCTTGGAATTTGAAAAGCATATAGTTGTCGGTTTGTCAAGTAATATGCATTTAATACTGATGGTCTAAGAGAAATGAAATGAGTAGTTAGGTGCATAATCACCACTCCTTGTATTCATGAACCACTTACTGTAAATTATGAGTCATTTGAATTACAATTGTTCTACAAATAATGCCAATTGTTAGGCCAAAGTACGATGTAAGTGTAAAGAGTACAAGAGTTAACAAGAATTTGGGGTTAGGAATAACGTCGTGCTCGAAGTCCTTAAAACTCAACTAGACACTTTCATGTGGTTAAAAATAAATATGAATTTCCCTTGGTGAGATCAAAATTTATTGAAAAAAAAATATATATATAAATCTAAATAAAATTTCTTCATGTGAAAGAGTTGAATGGATTCAAACAAGTTATCTAACTATATAATCTGTAACTGAAAAAATAGGGTACTATGATGGAAGGATGTTTATGGGAAGATATATATTGAATCTAAATCATCCTTTAAACTCTAATATATCTTCCTTGACCTCACGATAGTTCCCCTTGTCTAGCAAAGGTAATATTTTAACATCAAATATACGTCTTGAAAAGTAGAACCTTACCATCTTGTTAGAACCTTAACATCAAATTAATGGAAATTGAGAAAGGAACCAAAAATGCATTCTCTTTTAAAGGCCAATGTTATACGAAAAATAAAGTATTTGAAGTTTTAGAAAAAGGAAATTTTACACCTTACCATTTAATTCACTTAAAACCTATAAGGTTATATAATCAAAAACTACATGTAATAAATTTGTTAACAATAAAATGGCCATGTTGTGGGGTATGCCTATCTTGTGTGCCTTAGTGCAGTTTGGTTTTTTGTCTTTTCTTACGTCATTTGAGTAAGACATTGAATGATACCTTATGTTATCATGTTGTCTATGTGGGTCCATGCTTATGTAAGTGTCTAATGTGATGTTTACTTTTTTATTTTTTAGCCCATGTGGTGTCGCGTTATGAGCAATGAGAAACAATAAAAAAAAAATCCAGTATTTTTTCTGTTGTATTTGTGTGTTTAAAATGTGGGCGTTACATATGGTATAAGAGCAATTGTTCATGCTCTCAAACCTCTAGGATAGATTGGAGTTATGATGATCTTGCATGGTGGTGGTGGAGATGGGAAGAGTAATGTGATATATGTTGTGATGTGAACAATGTTGTAATTGTGATATTATGAATGCACGTCTTGTGCATATCACTTAGTGTGTATTTTTTATCATGTTGATGTGCTTATGATGAGATTATTCCCTCTTTTTTGTGGACTCAATGAGGATTTCACGTGTGATGTGCCTCCTTGTTATGTGTGAAAAGAATGTTATTGTAGATTACAGAGTGTTGGAGTGTTTCTTTATTATTGCGGATTACTAAGAATTCCCAGATCGTCCAAAGGTTCGATATTAAGACATGATGGAAGCATGCTATCAAAATGTCCATCAAGAATTAGTATCAATAAAAATTCACCTTTATGTAGCCAACCCTATATGTTTGATGTATTTTCAATAATAATGAAGGATCTCTAATAGGCACCGCCTATCAAGTGTGATGAGCAAAATAAAGTGTGGTGTTAGCCATATGTGGAAAAATGGACATGTTCTTCCAATAAGCTTTTCCCAATATATTTAATATTGAAAAACTCAAAAAATGTTTGCAGATGTGCGTTACCTCCTTGAATACAACTTTTTCCCTTAGAAATGCACGATGCCCATGAGTTAATGGACTTAAACTTCTTAACATATTCACAACTTACGATATGTTAATGGACTTCTTAAAATAAGTCTATCAAATAAAAACAAGGGACTGTACTCACTAATTCCTTTGACAATTTTATATATCAAGTGTAAACCATCCGTATTTTCTAAGTCTTCATAGATTTTGAATAACTCTAAAGGATTTGAAAGAAATGTTTAGTGCAAAAAAAAATCTATTTCAATGAAACAATGAACAATGATGATAAAAATGCCACATCAAATCCAAAATGGAAAATGCATACACAACCATTGAGAAAAAAACATGGGAAGCAATAAATATTATTGAGCAAAAAGTAAAACAATAGAAGTGCCAATCAATTAAAATTTTGAATATGTCATAATATTGTACAAATATCTCAACAAAATCTATAAAAAATGCTTCATATTATTCCTTTGCATTTGGTGAAACAATTTCAATGGCCCCTACTTACATTTAGTCAAATATTTTACATTACCACAATAGGGCTTCCCATGACATTCAACTAAGGTTGCTCGGTTTGGGCGTTGGTTTGACAGAACGGGAAATTCGAGGCTACCAACAACCTTTTTCTAGTAATTTTCTAAAGCGGGAAGAAAACACTGAAAAAATATCATGATCTGAATCTCCCTTTTTGACAGAGGTTGGGAGGACACTTGAAAAGGTTGTGGAGTATGAATTTACATATGCCAATTGCATTTACTTGAAATTTTCTAAGACCTTTTCAGGCATTTTGTCTAACAATTCAAATGCTTCCACATTGTGTAAACATATCTGTCATGGGATATGAAACTTAAACGTCTAACAAAAGTCCCTTCTCCATAATGCTTTGGGGGATGTCCATGCCTTGTTCCAAATCTCCTATTTTTGCATAGGATGGGAGTATGCTATCAAAGTTGAACCAACAAGATCAGATGCCTATTGGCTACATTTGGTAAAACAATGTCATTGTTTCGTGAGTACAACCCCCTTTTTTGCATATCTCGTAATCATTACAGTCAATGAGACCATATATATTTCAAGGATTGTGTTGAATAGTTCACATGCTTCCACATTTTTTAGACATGTCTACCATGGCACATGCAACTTGAACACCTACCGAAATTCCATTCTCCCTAATGCTTTGATGAATGTCCACGCCTTATTTTGAAGCTCCTATGTGTGCATAGAGTGGGAGTATGCTAGAAAAGTGAACCGATCAGAGTGGACACCTGTTAGTTCCATTTGGTGAGACAATGTCAATCCTTCGTGAGGGAAACCCATCTTATTGTATATCCAAAATTCATTATAGTCCATGAGACCATATATTTTCAAGCATTTTGTTAAACAGTTCACATGGTTCCACATTCTACAGACATATCTGCTAGGGCACTCAGATGAATTGTGGAATATAGATGAACTAATTTTCTTTATTTTTTTTTTTTTTATTTTCAATGGAACTTTAAGGATTTGTTTTTTAATCTTTCTCATAATTTGTAGATTTATCATATTTCTTCTCCAAATTTGTAGGAACCTCCAAAAATATATTTTTCATAAACCCCAATAATTGACGAGATGAAAATAATTCCAGATATGGTAGCAATGGCTCATAATTCTTTATTTCTATAGCATTTTCAGTCAAGTATTTCTCCACCTCAGATGTCACTTTTCTCTTGTCAACATATACAAAAGTAGAGAATTTGGTCACAATCGCAAAAGCATGTACAACCGGAGTGTATGATACATCAGATCCGTGAATGTTGTAGAGCCAAGCAACCTCATCAAGTGCAATGAGGATGATAGCCTTGGATTTCTCTTGATCGAGTTCTTCCCTTAAATCATACAAGTTTTATTGGACAGAATGCCCAACAAATTCTAAAGGATCTATGCAGTTATGTGATACTCCATGAAAAGGTTGATCCCTCCAAATTTCATACACCTAATTTATCTCTAGTTGAACAAGCTTTTGGCCCTTCTTCTTTAGCACCTGCTCCCACCTATGTACAATATCTATTGATAAACAACATGGATCCAACCTAAGTGTGGCATCTTTGTCCAAATTATCAAGCTATCCAAAGTTTCCACCACTAGGTCTTAACCAATGTGCATAAGCTTCCAAATTTCTTTCAGTTGTTATGTAGCTTGTGAAAATAATGATCATCAATCGAAAGTAGAGCCTCGTTCTTTAGTATAAGGGATAAACTAACACTATCAGTAAAATTAGACACATATGCACACCTTATATCTTGTGTTGCTACATATTCACTCTGGTGTGCATCTTCAAAGGACACAATAAGAGCATTGAAAATTACAACTATAATTATGTGAAGAACCTGTTATAGTATGCATGCATTGGAAGTTCATCGGGAAAGATTGTGGGGAGGAATATGTTGGGAAACACGGATAATGGCTGCCATATGCATCCTTGCAATGAAACACCTTCCTACATAATAATGAACTTGCAATAATAAGAGAAACTTGGGTCAGATTGGATACTTTTTAGTCTTGAGCATGTTTGTTATAAACAATCCAAGCATTGTATTGGGTTTTTTTAAGTTGAAGTATATGCTGATCACAAATTTTATAGATAATTTATTTTTTATTCTAGTTGCAATGGATATTTTTTTGATGTTTATCTAATTTATTAATACTTTCACTACCTAATCTCCAATATTTTATGGAGCTATCCTTCCCTTTTCACGAAGATCATGAGATTTGACTATTTTTGGCCCACACTATTCAACGATGCTCATTCATGGGTTAAAAAATGCAAAGAATGTGCCTTATTTACTGGTAAGAAGAGGTTGGTTATCATTCCACTTACACCCAATTCAAGGATACCAACCCTTCTCTCAATTGGGTCTTGACTTCATTGACATGATCAATCCAATGTATAGAATGGACACTCCAAATTTTATGCACTATAGATTGTGAGAGCAGAGAATTTGGCCACTATAGAATGGCCAACCCCTGATTCTAGAAACACTTGATCTGAAAGGTGATTCTCTTAGAGTTCAAAATATAAATATGATCTCCAAATCTCTAGCAACACAAAATCTAAGTTGGAACTCAGAGAGACCAAATTACTTATTAGATTCTTAAAATGAAAAAACACAACGGATTTGTAATCGAATAGAACTGCTAAAGGAACCCCCAAATTAGACCACTTGATCTCAATATAGCTCTTTATAAGAGCACAATTGAGACAATGATAGAATCTCAAAGAGATTGTTAGAACTTGACATGATGTACACTCATTTGGGTTATGGACATATAAAAAAATACATGATGTAAAAGGAAGTTCATGAAAAAAGAACAATTTACAAAGAGAGATCTGTGCAATTTGACGATATAATATCAATTGATAAGAGCACCACTACAAGTACATGTGGTCTGCCATCCTGACACCTACCCTCACATGTTGTGATGTCATCATTTTCCTACACTTCTAGGCTTGTGTTTTTATTTTTGCAGGTACTTTGTTACAACTTATTTTTCAGCTTTTCCCAGTTCACCATTGCTTGGTGCAGAGACAAAGTCTATAGGTCAGCTTGCGTGCGCCCTTTTTTCTCTTGCCTAACTATTTTTCTACTATATTTCTATATCAATTTGAAAGTAATGAATTTGTATGTTAATTCGGTAACTGTTATATGTAAATACAGATGTAAACTGCATGGTCATGACAAGCCAAATGGGTGTTGTCATGAAGATAAAAAGGTCTAAGGTTACTCATAACCCTTCCTCAATATCTCTTGACATGAGGGTATCACATTCTTGTATTGATATTTAACCACCAAAACAGTTAAACAGAAAGAAACTATTTTTAAGTTAGATTGTGGTGAATCAAGTCCTCTTGAATAGACTAAAGACTTCATTTATTTCATATTACTTCTCTTAATCCCATTTAAATGAAATATGCACATACAACTGCATTAAAAATTACATAATAGTTCCCACGGTTTATGTCGCTATATACAATGGATGGTGGAATGGAAATTGTAGTCATACGCTTTCAACAATAGTCTCAATTTCAAATTCCATTGAGTTTTACCCATTCGTATTGTTCCTAGTGAGACAGTCGTCATCTTAGACTTGCAAAAATTTATTACTCGGAAATTTACATCCGTCTTTGAAACGTTCTGTGCATGTACATCATTCCTACCTAGCTTTTTTCATCTGGATTTTGTGGTTTTGGGTTAGGATGGGGTTGAAAGCATTAAATCTAGGCTTTCTGAAACACTTTAGGAGTATTTTAAGGAAAAGTAGTGTGAATATTTTTGCAGGTTAAGTTGAATGTATTATTCACGAGGTACGAGTTGAGCAACCTTGTTCTTGGCACTGAATTTGAATGCCTCGTAAAACCCATGCCACTATATTTGGTAGAGAATTTTCTATAAGACTTGTGATTCTGAGAAGATGTAGAAATTAGGCACATAAAATAACAACTAACAGAAATAAAATAAAGAATTGGAAATAAAATAGATTATTGTAAACTCATATCAACACTTTTGTGCATATATTTCTTCTTCCTTGTCAGAGCTTCGGCTCAATACAATCTCTCTGAATGTGTTATATCTTCTTCTATGTCAGAGCTACGGCTCAATACAGTCTCTTTGTGTACATCTTCTTCTTGTCAAAGCTATGGCTCAATACAGTCTCTGTGTGTCTTCTTCCATGTCAGAGCTTCAACTCAATAAAATATGCGTGTTTCTTCTTCCATGTCAGAGCAATGGCTCAATAAAATCTCTCTATCTGTAAAACACTTACAATTTCCTCCTTTATATTGAGGTCTTTCATCTAAGAATAGAATATCTTAATAATAGAACTATCAACAAAAAAAACGCATGCTTTTGTGCACGAATAGAAAGGTTTTTTATTTATTTTCTTTTCCTAAAAATAGATACACCTATTTAAAACTAAAGTATGCATAGAAAAACAACTTTCTTTTTACTTTTCTAAAAATAGCAAATGCATACATGGGAGAAATTATCTATTTCCAACACTCCCCTTAATTTCGACCTTCAAAATTTTATTATTCTCCAATCGAGTGTGCACTTCCATATCTGACATATTCCTGAAGACAAACTCCCAAACAAATTATCAAATACTCAAAAAAATTCATTTTCCAAATCCTCCATAAAAATATCAGCAAATTGATCTTCGGATCAAGCTCTAGGTGCTTGCTTGAAACCATAGAGCACTTTTCTAAACATGTATATAAAATTTCCTTCATCACCTTCAATCTCATAACCTTCTAGCTGATTCTCATAAAGTTCATTTTGAAGAAAACCATTCAAGAATGCTTATTATACATCCATCTGATAAACCATGCTCTAACACCAATTTATAGAATTTTTTGTATTCTCTGAATATCCAACAAATATGCACTTTTCTTCTTTGTTGTCTAACTTCTTCCTTAGTTCATCAGGCACATGTGCTTATGACACACAACCAAAGATTCTAAAATAAGAAACGTTGTGTTTCCTCTTAGTCCAAGCTTGTTGAGGAACCATGTTTCGAACAATTTTCGTTGGACACCTATTTATGATGTAAACGGAAGTTGTCACTGCTTCTGCCTAATACTCATTTGAAATATGATTTTCCTTCATCATACTTCTCAGCATCTCCATGATGGTTCAATTGTTTTTGTCTTCCACACTATTCTACTGCGGTGTATTCCTGGAAGTAAACTGCTTTTGTTTACCATGATATTTGCAAAAATTTAGAAAAGAATTGGAAATATACTCACCTCCTTTGTCTACCCTCAAAACATTGATGTACTACCCACTTTGTTTTTCGATTAAAGCCTTGAACTGCCTAAATATATCAAAAGCATATGATTTGTGTCTCAAAAGGTAAAACCATGTCTTCCTTGTATAGTCATCAATGAATGTCATAAAATATGAGCAACCTCTAATAGAATTTGTTTGCATCATTCCACATAAATTGAGTGAACAATTTCAATTGGTGCACTTGTTCTTTTTATTTTTCCAACTAGGGAAGGACTCTCTGTGTTGCTTCCCCAAATAAAACCTTCACAAACTCTATTTGGTTTCTAAATCAAAGGCAAACCTTTCACCATATTTTTTAAGTGTAATAAATTCAAACCACCAAAGTTTAAATGACCAAACCTGAGATGTCATAGCCATGATTCATCTTTTTCACTGATTGAAAAGTTGATTCAATCTCCTTAGCTCCGACATGATCTATAGTATGAACTCTAGATGTGGCTGGAATAATCTTGAAAGGAAGCATTCTGTTGCTTTTCATCTTCACTTTAGCAATCACCTGGGTGTTTAGAGATTTATCCATGATCACACATTCATTTTCTTAAATGTGAACTCTCTATCCTTTTTGTACCAATTGACCAATGCTCATAAGATTATGCTTCAAACCTGCAACATAATAAACATCCTGCATAACTTCTGCTCCCCTTTTTAGTTAGAATGTTGATTGTTATTGTTCCTTTTACAATCAATGTATTATTATTCCCAAGGGTAACTTCTTTCTTTACTGACTCATCCAAATTAGAAAATAAATCTAAGTTACCTGACATGTGATTACTTGCAACTAGAATCCAAATACCACACATCACTAGGAATATCTTATGATAGATTACACTCAATAGGTGATTCTTAGGAAATATTTGTGCATGCAATAAACATGGAGCTTGAAGTAGAGCTCCCAACCTGATTTTGATTCTTCTTGTTTTGATCATATTGCTTTTTCCTGCATTCATAAGCATAGTTCTCATATCTCTTGCAATAGTGAAACTGTACAATACGACTTATCTTGTCTCTGATCTGAAAAATGATTATGATTGTGCTCTTGACTATGTCCTCTTCCACTTGAGTTTGATGGACCATTTCTGCATCCTCTAGATGAAGTTCTTCCTCTATCTCTAGGGCTGAAATTTCCTCTTCCTCTTCCACGATTTCCTGATACCTGTGATGAAAAATCTTGATCTACAACTGCATGTGATCTATTAAACCTCTGTTCATGATTTATTAGTGATGCATACAACTCATCAATTGAAAATTGACTTAGATCCTTAGTTTCTTCAATAAAAACTACTAAAGGATCAAATTTTGTAGGCAAACTTCTAAGCAATTTTTCAATAATCCTTCTATCCTCAATAGTTTCACCATGAGATTTAATTTGATTGACCAAACCAACTACAAAAGTAAAGAATGATTCTACGGAATCTAAATCTTTCATTGACATATTTTCAAAATCTCTATGAAGTAACTATAGCTTGGTGGTTTTTACTTTCTCTTTACCTTGATACGCAACTTGGAGAGTTTCCCACGCAATTTGGGATTTACTGGTTGTTTTCACTCTAGGGTAGGATGCTTTCATGCATGGCTTGATGAATGAATAAAAGATCTTCTCCGTCTTTCTTTCTTAATTCCTTCAAAGTGCCTTTCTCTTCCTATGAGAGTGTGTTATATGTTGCTGCATTTGTGGGCTCTGTGTACCTATTCTCTACGATTTCCCACTCATCCTAGGATTTGAATAGTGCCTTCATAGTTAATGACCAATAC
Organism: Taxus wallichiana var. yunnanensis; assembly: GCA_018340775.1. Lineage (NCBI taxonomy): Eukaryota > Viridiplantae > Streptophyta > Pinopsida > Cupressales > Taxaceae > Taxus > Taxus wallichiana. Next base: position 533,833,602 of record CM031239.1, on the reverse strand, counting down.
TCGTAATTATTTCCTGTGAATTGTGGTGTATGCAGACTGGATATAGAAGCCATAACATGTTATCAATTAGAAACCAACTGAAAAAATCCTTGTTTTGATACCAATTTGTAGAAATTAGGCACATAAAATAACAAATAACATAAATAAAATAAATAATTTCAAATAAAACAGATTATTGCAAACTCAAATCAGCACTTCTGTGCATATATTTCTTCTTCCTTGTCAGAGCTTCGGCTCAATACAATCTCTCTAAATGTGTTATATCTTCTTCTATGTCAGAGCTACGACTAAATACAGTCTCTATGTGTACATATTCTTCTTGTCGAGCTATGCTATGTCTCTTCTTCCATACATGTCAATGTGTGTGTCTTCTTCCATGTCAGATCTTCATCTCAATACAATCTGCATGTGTCTTCTTTCATGTCAGAGCTATGGATCAATAAAATCTCTCTATTTGTAAAACACTTACAATTGTCTCCTTTATATTGAGGTCTTTCATCTAAGAATAGAACATCTTAATAGTAGAACTATCAACTAAAAATAGTGCATGATTTTGTAAATGAATACAAAGGTTTTTGATTTATTTGCTTTTCCTAAAAATAGAGACACTTATTTAAAACTAAACTATGCATAGAAAAGCAACTTGCTTTTTACTTTTCCTAAAAATAGCAAATGCATACATGGGAGAAATTATCTATTTCCAACAGAAGAAATGTTTTTGATCTTTGGTAAGGAGTACGAGTGGAGATGGAAATTTTTTGTTTTAGGACCACTTGTAGACAGACATCTAAATTAACATCCTTCAATTGTAGTGTTTTAAATCTTCCATGAATCAAAACAAATAAAAAGAATGCTTCTAAGAACCATCGATAGAAGTTTTAAGAGCGATCCATCATCTCTATGTTTAGGTAAACTTTCTCTCACAAGTTCACCAAAATGTTGTTCGGATCACTCTATGAAACATTGAAATCCATCATCGGTATGATGATAAAATTTATATCACAGGATCACCAAAGCCATTGTTTCTAACCTGTTATTTGTTGTCTTTTTTCTTAAGTGTCAAAATTGGATTTTGCTTCAACTTCTTTACCCATTCTTCCATTTCTTTGCAAATATTTCAGGTGTAAACAATGATTTTCTGTCTCAGATTAACTAAAATCATTTGTTCCATCCCATCATTTTTTTGTCTTCTTATTTACGTGTCACAATTGAGTTTACTTTGTGTTCTTCACTCATTCGTCCATTTCTTTGTAAAGATCCTAGATCCAAACACTTATATGCACTTGAAACTTGTTGTAAGACATGTTCTATCTAGGACTTGTATCAGCACTATCGGGTGCTCTACCACCAAGCTTCCAACACTTCAAGTTCATAGTTTTTGGCTTTGGTAGAGTGGGAAATGAACCTTCAAATTAAGTCTACTCTAATTTTGAAGAGCTACAGGTGGTGTCCTGTAATTTGGATCCTTTCCGGACATTTTGCTTGTTGATGTCTTCGATTTGGTGCCTGATGGATACAGGTTTTCTCGTTTTACTATTTGTTCACCTGTTTCCATGTATATTCATTTCTGTTGTACATATTGGAATTTTGGTCCACTGTTAGCATGTTATACGTTGCCTTTTGATCCCTCCAGTCTCTATGGCAGCCAAACAATGGTAAATCTACCATTTCATGAGGCATCTTCATTAGTTTCTCCTCCAACTATGAAATTTTATTATGCCCGTGTAGATTTAGTTTTGCTTCATGTATAGGCATATTAATCGCCAACTTTATGAATCTTTTCAGCTTGCTAAAGAAAAGTATTGTAGGAAAAATCAGAAATGATTCACAATAGTGTATATACCTGATGAGGAAATCCATGTCTATAAAAATATTCAGTTATGATATTCCACGAGGCATAGCCATGCAGGAGAAAATCCACTAAACATCCGAACTTGACATGTATATGCATGTCATGTTTGAGGTGAACATGACACACATGAGGTGTTTGAAAAAAGGCATAAAACCCTGGCCATCGTGAGAGCTCAGGCATGATGGCTCGCCAAGTGTTTGAATGAATGCTGCAGCCAACTCCAACATCTTTTAATACCACGATTGTTGGATATGCACCAAAGGATGATAGGGAAAGCCTCTTTCTATTCAACACCGATAGGTTTTCCCAAATATTGGTTTGAAGTTTAGGACATTACTTTTGTAATGGGTAGAAAATCCAATCACGTGAGCATAAAGAGATATACATAGCCATTTCATATACAAGGGTGTAACCCCTTCCCTCTAAAGTAACAAACCTAAGAAAATATTCAATTCCAGACAACTATAGTTGGAGTTTCAATGAGGTTGGGAATTTGTAAACATTTTCATGTTTTTTAGCAAACATACATGGGATTATTCCTTAGAAATACCTTCAAATTTGACCTTCTCTAGTTTTTCCCCTACAAGGTCAATATGTTGAGTGGGCAATAATTAGGGAAATTTAGATATCGAGGTGAGAACTAAAACTATAGATTTCCCATAGACCTGCTCAAGGATGTGGAAAAACCTTTTTATTTGGGTATTTAACATCTTGGTTTTACTATTTGTTCATTTTCACTTTTCTCTGTAGTTAAAGATTTATCACCCACAATACCCTACCATACGATGGTAAGTGATGATACCGAAGAACTTGTAGAGTTGCTGTAGAAAATGCACGAATAGGTCAGAAGCTAGATTACACATAATAATGTTGAATACAATGAGGATGTAGACGTCTCAAGGAAAGTAGCAAAGTTTGAAGTTGGGGATCTTGTAATGAAATTTTTGAGAAGGAAGATCTTCCGCAAAGGAGATTATAACAACTTGAAATACAAGAAAATAGATCCATGGAAGATTTTGATAAAATTTGGAGACATTGTTTACTGGTTGCCCTTAATAGAGGGAATTGATGCATCATCTTTTTTACATATTGCAAGCCTATATGCCGAAGGTGAATAGGATGTGCCAAGGTATACAAATGTTGAAGAAGATATGAGGGAATGACATGAGCAATTGTGTCAAAGTAAAACTAGAGAAAATGCAAAAGACATTAAATCATAAGATCAGTAGATTTCATAAGCTAAATTTAGAGGATTAGGAGAAAAATGAATTACAAATACAATGGATACTTCAACCCCATAATAGAGGTAAGAGCTAGCAAAGATCAATTCAATGGTGGATCTTGCCTACTACACCTGGTGCATTAGACAACTACGTAACCATTACATAGCAGAAAAGTTGGATACGATTATTGTCTTTCATCAATGATTCAGTTATCAAATCTAGGCTAGGATGGGTGAATTCCACTCATTTGTATCTTTGGTATATCGTTTTGCATCTGCAAATTAGGAAAATGAAAAAAGTACGCTCCCATTCCATATTCAACACATCAGAATGTGGACATGTTTTTGGAAAATCTCAAACCCCTAACAAACGGACATGTTCATGAAATTTGAATATTCAACGCGTATTCTTGTGGACGTTTCCAACGTGCCTGCCTGAGAGTCCTTGGAATGGTTGTCGTCGAACTTCCATTCCCAAACAAACGGACTGCGGACTCTCTGACCCTTTACTCAATTAGCTAATGGGGCCATTGTCAACACCACGTCAAACTTCCATTCTTGCTGTGTGGCGAAACAAACCACAGCCTCAATACCCTCCGGGATGTTCTCTACGTTCAGACCCACCGTTTACTCAGCCTTAGCCCTCATAACGATGAGCTCCGTAGTTGCAGATGTCTTCAATGGAGACTGTGATGATGATTAAGATTTTGGCATTTAGAATAGTTAGTTAAGATACTGGCAATTGTATACGTTCTAAATTCTCAGAAATGATATTGTTGTAGATAGAAAGGGTGTGGGTTGATGTTGGGCCTTCAAGTGCTTGCCACCTATCCACCTGATTCTAATCCTCTAGGGTTTACAAGACTGGGTACTCTTACATTTATATAGTCTTCCCTTTGCAACTCACCCTCTATTAGTATGCCATTAATTATGCTTGTTGAGTCATTAACTCCTATAATAGATATACCGCATATCCTTTAGTCATTTTGTGAGAGAATTTGTTCTTTATGTATGCTTATCAATTATGTATAGATGTCTATCCAGTATTAACAAGTATAATAATCAACAAAAATATACTTTCTATTATATTTTGATGGATGTCCATACTCTATTTTAAGGCTCCCATTCATCGAGTCCACAAGATCACTTCTCATTGCTCGATATTTTGTCAAGAATCATACCCACCTTGTGTATGATTCTTCTTCTTCCATACATGTCTACCATGGCACCTATAGCTACATTTAATTAAAAAACATCTTTCTATTACGGTTTGACTAATGTCCATCCCTTCTAAGGCTCCAATTTTGAGACATGATGGGAGCATGCGTTCAAAATTTCTATCAAGAATTGGAATTAGTAAAAAGTCACCTTTATGTAGCCAACCCTATATGTTTGATATATTTTCGATAATAATGAAGGATCTCAGATAGAACCGCCTATCAAGTGTGATGAGAAAACTAAAGGGTGGTGTTAGCCATATGTGGAAAAATGGACATGTTTCCAATTAGCTTTTCATGATATATTTAATATTGAACAACTCAAAAAAAGTTTGCATGTGTGTTACCTCCTTGAATAAAACTTTTTCCCTTAGAAATGCACGATGCTTCGAGTTAATGGACTTATACTTCTTAACATATTCACAACTTACGATATGTTAATGGACTTCTCACAATAAGTCTATCAAATAGAAATAAGGGACTATACTCACCGATTCCTTTGACAATTTTATATATCAAGTGTAAACTATCTGTATTTCCCAAGTCTTCATATATTTTGAATAACTCTAAAGGATTTGAAAGAAAGGTTTAGTGCAAAAAAAAATCTCTTTCAATGAAACAATGAACAATGATGATAAAAATGCCACATCAAATCCAAAATGGAAAATGCATACACAAACATTGAGAAAAAAATAGGAAGCAATAAATATTATTGAGCCATAAAGTAAAACAATAGAAGTGTTAATCAGTTAAAATTTTGAATCTTTCATAATATTGTACAAATATCTCAACAAAATCTATAAAAAAACAATTCCTATTATGGCTTTGCATTTGGTGAAACAATTTCAATGGCCCCTACCTGGCATTTACTCAAATATTTTACATGACTAAAACAAGGCTTCCCATGACATTCAACTACAGTTGCTCAATTTGGGCGTTGGTTTGACAGAGCGGGCAAGTCGAAGCTACCAACAACATTTTTCTCGGTAATTTGATAGAGTGGGAATGCAACCGTAATGCCCCTCGATTTCGAGACATTGAGTTGCCTTTTTCGTGGCTAAGGCGGGTGGAAGGGCCTAAAAACAGTCATTTCCTTGCATATTAATACAAACACTTTATTTGAGGTCCGAAGAATCAACCCCGAGGAACCGAGGTTAACATTTGGAGTTTAGCAGTGATCAGATAGTTGCAACAAGAGCAGAGTTATGTCCTCTCATAATTAAATAAACAGAAGCTACAGGGAAAAATGTGCTAAACAGGATTCTAACCAATAGCTGTCCTAAGATCAATACCATCGTGGGTTAATTCAGCCTTGTACATGGAGGATAATATGGAGCCAAAATTCCTCCTCATTTTACTTTATACAAACTGATTGATGTGGGTCTGTATCTCAGAGGAAGCATGTTGTTTTTTCTCTAAGAGAAATGAAAATTGTTGCATGTCGTTATTTTGTTGTTGTATGCATAAGAAGGAGAGGATTTAGGATCAAGGAGCCGCTTCAAGAAAGCATAATGTTGAGCTGTTCTATTTTGGCTTCTTCTTCTTCTTCTTATCTCCCATGCTATGTGCATTGTAATGACCCAAAAATTCAACACACACACAACACAGTAAAAGACAGGATTTTTTTTTTTTTTTTTTTTTGACTTGCTTCGACACAAAACACGACACAACATGTCGTCACAAAGTTACAACCAACTCTGGGAACCACTTGTTACGGGGATGACCACAAGGTTAGCACGGAAACGTTCACACCCAAAAGGATAATATACTTTTTCTTTATTTTTGACAGAATAACATAGAAGCCCAACCACAAGACACTCTCACAGCTAGGGCAAGCCACAGTCAGAAATGATTGGTGGTTATTTATTTTGATAAGACACCCTTTAACTCATGACTTAAGTTTTCAGAAGGATTCAATATATGATTCGCACAAATCATCTTACCAACTGAGTTATGTTCTTATACACTGTAGAGTAGTTCACTTAAAGTCTTCTCCTTTATAACAATTATTTGTTTTATATATTTATTTGATAAAGATGGTAATTTAATTCCACAGGGCCATCTATTCACACTTACGTTACTAGAACTCGTTCATGCCCTTATGACAACATCGGTTCACGTTCAACAAACTTAAGAGAAAATTACAAGGTACCCTGGATAAAGTTAAAGGAAGAAGGTCAAATGAGTTCGCCCTTAAGACGTCATTAGTTCTTACTGAGGTTTAATTGAAGCTTGAGGTTTTATACGTAATTATTAGCGCTCTTACTTAGGCTTCACCGAAAGAGCTTATCAAGAGGAAGCTACTTACTTTTAAATAGGCTGAGAGATAAATTGAGTGGTTTCTAAATTATCTTCTCTTACTTGTTAAATCTTATTAGAAACTAACCATTGTTTTCCTTTAAGCTTGTTTTTAGCGTTCACCAAAAAGAGTAGTGGTTACTAGTTCAGTTAGGGATAACACGTTATAAAAAATCACATTGCAAGGATAGCCTCGCCCTTGATCACTTAGGGAATTGTTTGTTCTCGAGTGGATCTCCTCTACAACAGATTTATTTGAATAAAACTTTTAGGTAACTTCTGTAAGGAAAAGCCACCCCATTAAAACTTACATATAACCCATCAATACAAAGTCTTAGAAAGATTTAAATTAACACTTAATTCTCAAGATCAAAGTTTTACAATGCTTATGCCAGTGAAGAGATTGAATATTATTTCTCACTAAGAAGAGTTACCAGCCAAATTACAAAAAGGACAAAACTACTTCTTCACGTAATTCTCCGAACAATTCCAGGCAAGAGGTCATATAAACTCTCTTTGCAAGCAATGTTACAAAATTTACAACACATTGGACATTTTTACAAGGAACTTCATAAATTGTACAGATGAACCTTTAACACTCTTTTCCTCTAGTCTACTCGCATAATCCATCTGCACAAATATTAACTAGAGTCAGTTCGCTAGAACTGAGCATGTTAAGACTACCCATTGCAACAGTAAGCTAACATTTTATAATATCATGAAAGTAAAATTCTAAACTCAAGAATGGATCAAATCACAAACCACTAATCAATATGTTTCACAAGATGAAGAGATTTATACCAGCCAACAAGGAGGAATCCCAATATTCAAGTGAGAGAGATATTCCAAAGATAATCAAGGTGAGACCTTATTGGTGAAGACAACAAGGCTGAGAGTATTGAGATTTCAGTCATGTAATCCTATGGATTACGTGATTGAAATCTAACACCCAAACATCATTCTATTATTATTAACCAAAAGGATAAAGATCAGTCAAATGACTTAACATATTCAAAATTGCTTGGTAACAAGACTGCATTAACACACATCCTTGTTTTAGGAAGAATATAGGCCCCAACCATATATGAACACAAATCAGTCAAAGATTAAAGTTAACTTCACTCGACTGAATAAACCAACATACATATAATACTCACAACACAAAAACTGAATCTGAAGATTCAAAATACCGAGTAATTCTCACCAAACCTAATTATTTTTCTTCAAGAAGTTAAATAAATTAGATTCTATCCAACTAAATTACATTCAACAACTATAGTTGGATTACACAAGCAAGGATCAAGAAGAAGTCTTTTCACCAAAGGTTGTTATTATCTTACATCACATAATCAGTAATAAACCCGTAATCCACCACTCGTATGATCATTGTAAGAGTTAAGGACTTAGCTCACTAAAATATGTAACTGAGTCGATTCCTACCTTTTCCATTTTCATACAAGTCTAACCCAAATCGAAGAAGGGTAACCATTCTACTTTCATACATGCCTCAGTCATCATTTACTCAGAAACAACCCTACCTAAATTATTGAAGGTTTGCTAAGCTACAAAAAGGATTTAATAGAAGCCCATTTCATTCGATACTTGAATTTAAACAAGCAAGGGCTAGTCTGTTGGAAATATAAGTGAGTCGACACAAGATCCTCTACCGTGACCCAACTCGAGTCACCAATCACAAGGTTTACAGTCAACAAAGGAGGAATACAAAGCAAAATACTCTTCCTACGAACTAAGCCTTCTCTTAGTCTCTAAAATAACATATGAATAGCTTGGGCATACCCATCTATTTCACGACGACAGCCTACTCGACCTATCCTCATAGTTGCTCCAAAGAAAACATCTGCTACTACAGAGTTCGATTGAACTCTTTTATCTTATGATACAGTGACTCACGTCACAGGATCTATATTGAGTAGTCAATATTTCACTCACGTAGGCCTCTAAGAAAACCTCATGCTCACTATGCGAGGTCTACACACAGATTCAGCCCAAGAAAAGCTTTTACCAAGACACAAACAAACATTTAGCCTAAAACTGGCCACGAGTCGACAAATCTACAAATATCCACTAATGTTATTCATGGCTCAAGTTTATATCTGCTACTGCTGGTTTAGAAATCGAACTCAACGGCCATTGTTCACTATTGTCTCTAAACGTCACCCGAATTGAAGAATTAAGCAGGAAACACCCAGGTTAAAGATCTAACACCCACAATATAAAACTTCAACCATTATTTTGCTATCACATAGCAGTTACTCTTTTATTTCAAAAGAAAACGAGGCGAAAGGAATGTATACATGCTATCACAGTTGCTATCAGGGTATGAAAAACAAACAACTCCCAATAGTCCTTCCTTTCCTTCAATCTGGGTCGATTCACAAGGAAAAAGCAGAAGCCCATTCTAAATGCCATAACAGATAAAAAAATAGAAGGACATTCAATTCATGACATAATAAAAGGGTAGCAGAAAGATTGCGAGGGGGCAGTTTAACATGCCTAGGTTTAAAACGCCATCTCAATATGCATCCGATTGTTTCAATGCAGCTTTTTGCCCTTAACCCAAAGTGCTCTGAGCTCATGCTAGCGCCACATTCACGCGGTGAAAAACAACTACAAAGCCAACCCCATGATTTGAAGCTCGGACACAAGACATAATGATTACATCACGCTCCTGGCTCGAAGGCATCTACCATAATGATAAATAAACCTTTTCCTTCATCGATTTGAGGACAAAGATCAAACTCTCTGCAAACATTTCACCAGAGCTTGTAAGGTGATAATTCCAACAGAAACCTTTATGCCTGCCAACTCAGTGACTCGTTGAAGAAGCTCATATAATTGCAAAGCAAATCGTGCTTCATGAATATTCTGATATGAAACAGATCCGCCTCCATGAGATCCTCTTCCATGAGTTACATCGTAAGACAAGTAAGAAATCAATAGAGAATCTTAGAAATAAATTTCATCAGGTCTTCTGGTAATACTCTCACTGTCACATAGTCGATTTTGATAAAAATACCTTGAAGGAGAATCCCGAATTGAGGATGCAGTCGATACTGAATAGATAACATCATAGTTGGACAACCTGTTTGTTGGAGGCGCTCAAAAGGGCTTCTTCCTTACTGTAACGTGCCTGCAGCCTGGCTGAAAACTGTGGCAGGTCTCTGTGGATCCCCGACAAGAACACACCTCACAGCGCCCCAGGAAGAGGAGGTAATACGTCTACTTCACTAGCTTGCGGCTTCAACTCCAACCACCATACACTTGCAGCGGCCACGCATGGTGAAAGTTCCCTTCATTTCAGTTGTTGAAGGCTCAGACTCCATTCGCAGCAACACTTGGCATGCGCAGAGATCCATAAGTCCAGGGCATGTAGAAAGGACAAGGGACTTGTTAAACAAAACTTGCGCCCCACTATTAAGAATTCCTCTAAAAGCATGAGCAGGGATGAAGGAAACAGGCGGCTGCAACCATGCAAAAGCATTGAACTACAAAACATTCAACCCCATTCTAAACACGACCCGACAGCTGGAAAATCATTGCAAAAATAGCCTATGCGGCCAGAATAGGTCAAAGAGAGCAAGTAGCACAGGACACAAGATATTTGCAAATCACAGGAATTAATGAAGGTGGGGGGGCTGGCAGAGGTAAGGCCAGTGGGAGATGGCCACGTACCAGGTCTAGATGGCAGGATGGGGGTGAGGGACGGTAGGGCCTTAGGCACAAGCAGATAGATTTTTTTTAAATCACTGTCCCCTCCAACCTGCGCCACACACCTACCCCCCCTTCTTTCCACGCAACCCCTCCATTCCTTTATCTATTTATTTTTACTTGTATTTTATTTTATTTCATCTTATTTTATAGCTATACATGTATATATATAAATATATATATATATATATATATATTGATTTAAAGAAATACTAAACTAGCTTAGTTTGGTTTTTAAAAAAACAAACCAAAAGGAATACCAGCAACATAGGAAAACTTATAAAAATATTAATAATGTCGACAGTCCAGATCGACACTAATAATAGATGACAATGATCGACTATTCATTACAATCCCCCTCTTTTGGCAAAAAAACAAATATGAGAATCTCTTTTTAAAAGGAACATACCCTAAAATACTAACTCCGCTACAAGCCGTCTACCAAAGCTTCGAACACGCAAATTTCCATTAAATAGGGAAAAAGTAATGGTCACCGCGGAGGCCAGCACAGGAAGCGTCAACAACGACACGAAGGGGGGAAACAAATTAGAGGTTACACTCAAGATGAACACGGAGCAAAGACTACCATGGCGCCAAGACAGGCAACGCCTTCTTCAGCGCGGGATGGGGTTCGTCCTACAACACGATTAGACGAAACAACTAGAAGAAATGCTATAGAGATACTTAATATAAAATATCGATGATGATCGAAATTATGGTAAAATAATAATACTTATAAAATAAGGGCCGATCGATCATTAAATTAAAATATCATCATTACCATTACCTATTATGATTATATATATAATTTCTACCCACATTAACCTAGACCAACGATTGAGCTTAATAATGCGACAACAAGATCCCTTGTAAAAAGGATAACGCACAGGACATTACACAGTCCACAAAAGGGAGGTGTCGATAACGACTCGAGGACACCAGAAGGAGAGGGAAGGTGCTAAAACATCACTGAGACAGGGTCTAAGACAACAGAATTACGCACAGTTGTTCGACGCCCAACAAGGGAAAGGTCACTACGCCAAGAAACTGGGTAACCGCCAAACGGGGCATTACATGCATCGTATCCTTTGTTCTGCCGAGTTCACTTTCCTACTCTTTATCTTTTATTTTGAGTATTGTTTGTATTGATTAAGCCATTGAAAGTGCCCTTTTCTGTTATCCCACTTCGGTAAGTGCAACAAGTTGGGGGGGCAAAAGGGGGTCTTAAGTGGATGCATTTTTCAAAAAAAAAAAAACTTCAACTTGTACGAGTTTTTGTAATAGTTACACTCAAAATTGGAAGATGTTGTAGAAATATGAATAGTAGAATTTCTAGTCTAGTTTTTAAGCTACTAAATTTTATTGAAAATGGATAAGTTTAAGTGGGTCAAACAACTAAAATACCAACAGATGCCCCTATTTTTGTTAAAAAACATAACAGAGTGACTTTTGTGCTCCCTACCATTTTTATCACCATTTAGTATTTTTGAAAACCCTCCAGTAGAAAGATAACTAGGAGCATCTAGTTTGGGTTCTATTTTTTTATAGATTTTTTTAGTGACTATTTTTTTATTTATGATTTTTCTAGTATAGAAATTTTATGTTTTGAAAAATAACGGAGCTCCGATTGTGCACCCCCCCCCAACTACCTCAAAAATATCGAAAATTAGAATTTTTTTAATATGTATAGAATTATGCCTAGTTTGGGCTAGTATAATTTTTTTAAAATTTTGATCACCCAAAAAAAAGATACACGATGAAAGATAGACATATTTACACTTCAAAAAATAGCTATAAAAAGGCATAATTAGAAAATAAATAATTTGGAAACCTTATATTAGTCAGAAAATTTGAAAAATTATATTTTTAGAAAGAAAAGACTTTGCTCTACGTCATGGTATAATTTTTTTTAAAATGGATCGATTATTTTATTTTGATTTATCATAGAGGAAGTGTCGTTTTTACATTTTCTTATAAAAACTCGTTGTTTGTTGTGTTTGTGCAGGTCCATGCCTCAGGCTTGGGGATGCAAACCAAATCCTAAGCCTTGAGGCATGGCTTGGGAAAAGAGAAAACGCAAAACACGTACGTGTTACATAACGTGTATGTGTTCTTTGTAGTAGTATAAACATAACGCGTATGCTGTTACATAAGATAATAGTATAAGCTTTTCATCTATTATTATTTATATTTTATTATTTTTTATACTTTATATTTATTTATGTAAATATAAAAGATTAGGGTCACTCTGCACCTTATGGAATTAGTCTAACAGCTCCATGAGTCATGGTTTAGGAGATAGTTTTTAAAGTATAATCTGGTCAATACATAGGTAATTTTTCAGGATTTCAGCATTCAACCTAAATCTTTTAGCATTTAAATTCTACAATCGAAACCCTAAACCATAGGCCATAAACCTAAACACTAAACTGTAAACCTTGAGCCCTAAACCCTAAACCTTTAACCATGATCCCTAGACCCTAAAACCTAAACCCTAAACCCTAAACCTTAAACATTCAGCCCTTACCCATGAGCCCTAAACCATGAGCCTTAAGCCCTAAACCATAAGCCATAAGCCCTAAACCATAAACCCTAAACCCTAAACCATGAACCATGAGCCCTAAATGCTAAACCCTAAACCCTGAACCGTAAAAACTAAATCCTAAACCCTAAACCCTAACCCCTAAACCCTAAACCTTAAACACCGAATCCTAAACCCTAAACCCTAAGCCTTGAACCCTACACCCTTATCCCTGAGCCCTAAAATCTAAACCCTAGACCATATACCCTAAGCCCTAAACCCTAAACCCTAAACCCTAAAAACCATAAACCCTAAACCTTAATCCCTAAACATTAAATTCTAAACCCTAAACCCTGAACCCTGAACCATAAACCCTAAAACATGAACCATAAACCATAAACCCTTATCCCTAAACACTAAATCCTTAACCCAAAACCCTAAACCCTAAACCATAAACCCTAAACCTTAAACCCTAAATCCTTAACCTCGATCCATAAACCCTAACCATAAACACTAAACCCTAAACCCTAAACCTAAAACCTAAATCCTAAACCATAACCCTAAACCTTGAACCCTAAACCCTAAACCTTAAACCCTGAACCATGAGCCCTAAACCCTAAACCCCAAACCATATTTCATCAATATTTCCTAGTCTCGTGCCTAGAACCATCATTGAGTCTTCTTATAGAACTACCTTGTTTATGAGAGGTGGGACAAGTAACTAAATGGATATGGCATCTACCTTGTGCCTTGTAATGCATATATTACACATCTCTTCCAAACTTGTTTCTCCCCACATATACTTGCGCTCTTGAATGTAAATTTATTCACACTCTGAAACAAATTTCACATTTCTCATATTTCCATGTATGGTATTATGCAAGCCAGGATGACCCATTGGAAGCTAGAAAAAATAACCATCACAACAAAAAAAAATCTTAAAGGTAACAAAAACATATAGAATATATCAATGCAGAGGTGTAGGATCATAATTGAATTTCCTGTAGTATCCTCTCCTCCGGAGAAAGATAAAGTTCAAGTGTTCTACTGGAATGGATAGTAAATTTGACAAAACTTCCTAAAGTGTTCAAAATAAGCATAGAAACAAGGGAATGGATAAGAACACTAAGGGGTTATCAATCACCTAGTAAATCTTTCTTGTTTAGTTATAAATGGGAGTTACCTGGCCTACGACTTAGTGACCTTCCATTCATTGATAACTCCTTATATGATAAACCCATGGATGTTTTCAAAATCCCCTGAACAAAAATATAGGGGTAGTCATCAATCCTAGTGAAGGGTGTGATGTGATTTCCAAGAAACTTGAAATTCATATAGATTTAGAGGTCATAACACGAATTTACAAATATCTCTATCATTATAAATGGAAGCCAAGTAACAGTGTCTCCTTGTACATCCAAGGATTGAGGACTACTAGGGTATTTGGAAGGATTGGACAGTTAGGAATATGACATTTCCCTCCTTCAAAATATCAATAGATGAAAAACATCAAATTTTGATGACTCTCTTTGAATGTTCTACCTACAAATTCAATGAACCCTGAACTTTGTGACCTAAACCCTTAACCCTCAACCATGAGACCTAAACCCTAAACTATAAACCCTAAACCCTAAAACCAAAATAATAAATCCTAAACCCTAAACACTAAATATTAAACCCTAAACCCATAACCCTAAACCCTTGACCCTGGACCCTAAACCCTGAGCCCTAAGCCCTAAACCCTAAATACTAAATCCAGAGCCCCGAGCTCTAACCCCCAAACCTTAAACTAGTAACTCTGAACCCCAAACCTTAAGCCATAAACCATGAACCATGAACCCTAAACCCTAATCCCTAAACCCTAAACCCTAAACCTTAAGCCTTGAACCCTACACCCTAATCCTTGAGCCCTAAACCCTAAATCTAGAGCCCTGATCTCTAACCCCTAAACCTTAAACCCGTAACTAACCCCTAAACCTTAAACCCGTAACTCTGAACCCCAAACCCTGAGTCATAAACCTTAAACCATGCACCCTAACCCCTAAACCATAAACCCTGAGCCCTGAGCCCTAAATTGTAAACCCTAAACCTTAAGGCCTAAATGTTAAATCCTAAAGGTCCCTAAATCCTAAACCCTAAACCCTAAAAACTAAACCATGACCCCTAAACCCTAAACTCTAAACCCCAAGCACTAAACCCTAAACCCTAAGCCCTAAGCCCTAAACCCTAAACCCTAAGCCCTAAACACTAAACCCTAAACCTTGAACTCTATGACCTAAACCCTTAACCCTAAACCTTGAGTCTTAAACCCTAAACCCTTTACCCTAAACCTTGAACCCTGACCTTTAAACCTTAAACCCTAACTCCTAAAACCTAAACCATAAACCCTAAATCTTAAACCCTAAACCTTAAACCCCGAGCCCTAAACCTCAACCCTCAACTCTTAACCCTAAACCCTCAACCCTCCCCTCGAACCTTGATCTTTAAACCTTAAACCCTAACTCCTAAACCCTAAACCGTAAACCCTAAATCCTCAACCCTAAACCTTAAACCCTAACTCCTAAACCCTAAACCGTAAACCCTAAATCCTCAACCCTAAACCTTAAACCCTAAGCCCTAAACCCTAAACCCTATACCATAAACCCTAAGCCCTAAACCCTAAAATCTAAGCCCTAAATCCTAAACCCTAAACCCTAAAACCTAAACCCTAACCCCTAAACCCTAAACCTTGAGCCCTAAACCCTAAGCCCTAAACCCTAGGCCCTAAGCCATAAGCCCTAAGCCAAAACCCTAAACCTTGAACCCTTAAACATAAAACCTTAACCCTTGTTAGCATTAGTTTAAATTAATGCATTGTTGTTATGGTGGACAAATTGACAGCTTATAACTATCTCCTCCTCCCGCATCCTTTATATGGCCATGTTATTTTGTTTGAATACACACATTGAAATAAATTGAATATTATTTTGTGTTGTGTTGTCTCGTCTATCATTGGTATCAGAGCCCCTCTTTCTTCCCTCGGTGTGCGTGGAATCTAGAGTTAGTTTTTGACGTGGAGAATAATCATTGGCTCAAGAAGTGACCTGGTTTGGGCGTCAACCTACACAGACCCACGTGAAGAAGGATTCAGGAGCATGGTGAATTAGTATTGGCGGCTGGGACGACCTGTCTCCCACTGTTTGAAGGATGTTGTTACTTGTTTGGATTTGAAACCTGTCTCTGCGTGGATGAAGCAAAAATACACAGCTAAAAATGTTTTGTCTGATTGTTTTTGTAATTTGGTAAAGCATTTAGCATGTTTACCTACATTTTGATTGAAAATCTTTTTTTAATTGGATTTCTACTATTTCCATAGCAAGAGAATTTACTTCCTACTTCATCACAGAGGGTTTGTATAAAGAGAAGAAGTGAGAAAGGAGAGCTTGTGCGAGGAGTTTGAGGTTCCTTCATCCGAGACTGTGATTTTCATCTAGTTAGTTCAATTCGCTCTTTTTAACCCCAAATTTGAGGGTTCTGTGTGCCAATTCACATCGAAAATGACGGAAAAAGAGAGGGAGAACCATGTGTACATGGCAAAGCTTGTGGAGCAGGCTGAACGATATGATGAAATGGTGGAGTCAATGAAGAAAGTTTCCAAGTTAGATGTTGAGCTCACAGTAGAGGAAAGGAACCTGCTTTCAGTTGGCTACAAGAATGTCATTGGGGCACGAAGAGCTTCATGGCGGATTATGTCATCCATTGAGCAAAAAGAAGAGGCAAAGGGCAATGATGTTAATGTTAAACGGATCAAAGAGTACCGTCACAAAGTTGAGGATGAACTTTGCAAGATTTGCAATGACATTCTTACAATCATTGATGAGCATCTTATTCCCTCTTCTGGCACTGGCGAGTCCACAGTCTTCTTCTACTACAAGATGAAGGGAGATTATTATCGTTATCTTGCAAAATTTAAAGTATTGTAAGCAACATTGAAGGAGGATGGAGGACAACGGAGGATGGAGGAAATCCAACAACCTCTTCTAAGCCACAAGTGATGAGGCCACCGATAGATATTGTGGTGAATAAGGTATTGAGGACCAATTCCTCAATTTTGGTTTGTTTATTTCAGTTTTATGTTGGTTGTTTTGTTTTTTTCAATAAAGTACAGATGATACGGAATTTCCTATGTGGAACCTCCTAACTGAAGAGCATCGTGGGGAATAGAAAAGCACTAAAAGTAGCGCATGGTACTCAAAGTTGGGTTCGTGGTAATCCTATAAAACCACCGAGGTATCATCCTCTGGGTTCGTGGTAATCCTGTAAAACCACCGAGGTATCATCCTCTTGGGTTCGTGGTATGCCTGTAAAACCACCGAGGTAAAATCCTCTTGGTTCATGGTAAGCCTGTAAAACCACCAAGGTGAACAGTTGGAAAGTGTTCCTGTCCCTCTAGGTTTATGGTCAACCTTAGAAAAACCATGTGAATCGAGACCATGTAGGCATGCTCATGTAAAGACCCTCTTTTCACTGTTCTCATTAAGGGGGGGACCTATCATCAGGAAATGTATCTTTGTATGAACAATGTAATAAGGGGGGGAATGTTAGCATTAGTTTAAATTAATACATTGTTGTTATGGTGGACAGTTGGACAGTTATAACTGTCTCCTCCTCCCGCAGCCTTTATATGGCTATGCTATTTTGTTTGCAATACACATATTGAAATACATTGAATATTATTGTCTTGTGTTGTCTTGTGCTATCAACCCTAAACCCTAAAAACTAAACCCTGAACCCTGAACCCTCAATTCTCAACCCTAAACCCTAAACCCTTGCTATGTACCTTGGGATATGATCATATAATATATATGGGTTGATGGAGATGCCGACATGTGGCACACATCCCCTTAGTTATATGTATGGGTTCACATGGGATATAATATTATAATGTATATGGGTTGATGGAGATGTCGACATGTGGCACACATCCCCTTAGTTAGTTATATGGGCTCACATAGGAATTAATTATATTGGGTAATGGGTTGGCCTATATTGGGATTAGGTATTACCCACCTTTAATGTAGGCCAAACCCATTACCCAATATAATTAATTCCTATGTGAGCCCATATAACTAACTAAGGGGATGTGTGCCACATGTCGGATCTCCATCAACCCATATATATTATATTATCATTTCCCAAGGTACATAGCATTACATTTGGTATCGTAGCGACCACACGGTTCGAGTCCCTAAACACGAGGTAAACTACGCCGGCATTGCAGTGTTCACCTAGGGCTCGTATAGGGTAGGGCGGGGTCCTACTATACGGGTGTAAATCTAGCCCAGGGTCCAGGCTACGGAAGCGTGGTGGGATGTTATGATCCTCATGTGTCGATTTCACTAACGCCTCAAGTTTTTGGTGTAATGGTTCATTACAACCCTCAACCTTGTTCCTTAAACCCTAAACCCTGAACCTTGAGTCATAAACCCTAAACCCTCAACCTTGACCCCTAAACCCTAAACCTTGAACCTTGAGCCCTAAACCCTAAACCCTTAATCCTTAACCCTAAACCATAAACCCAAAACTCTAAACCCTAAACCCTAAAATTTGAACTATGAGCCTTAAACCCTAAACTCTAAACCTTGAGTCCTAAACCCTTAGCCCTAAACCCTAAACCCTAAATCATAAACCCTCACCCAAAGGAAAGTCCTAAAAAGATCATTCAACATGTTTCAATGTGTAGGGAATAGTGTTTAAGGTGATCAATCGACTCTTTTAGTTTTTATGAGAGACTACTTCTTGTAGTTAATTGAACGCCCTTCAGAACAAGCTAAACTGAGCTAGTCATGTCACCGAGTTATCAATGACCATTATTTGTGAAGTATTAAGGCATCATTTGTCTCCATAAGAGACATATGAGCAAAAGCATGTATGAGAATCATGAATTTGATTCCATGAAAGGATGCTTTTAGAGCTAGGAAAGGTGAGGGGATGATCTTTATATGGAGCACCATGTTTCTAAGAATGAGGAATCATCTAAGTTCAATTGATGCAATTCACTTAGTACTATTCGTAACAACTCATTCAACACCTAGTAGTGTTATCACACCTTAAGGAGGAGGCACATTACAATCACCTCATTTTGGCCATAAGACATGAATCCCATTCAAGGAACAATCCTCTATCTACAAAGTGAGGATCTCTTTTTAGTAAGAAGTAGACAAACATCATAGAGTTAATTCATGGTCACTAAAGTGAATTATGGACCAAATTTAAAAATTAGTACCAATTCAAGTAGTGGTAGGGCCAAAATCCATTTTAGAAGGTCAAAAACCTAAAAATGACTATATGCTTTCCCAAAACAAAGATCAACTACAATATATATGCCCTGGAAAGTTTTAGGTCATTTGTTGAAATCTGAAAAATGAGTAAATACGACTGATTAGATTTTGAAAACTATCTTCTAGATTATAACTATTAGAGCTATGAGACCACTTCCATCAGGTACAGAGTGACCCTAATTTCTTATATTTACTAAAATAAATTTAAAGTATAAGAAATAATAAAAGAAATCTTATACTTTAACATTTATTTTTGTAAGTATAACCCACCAAAACGCGTACACGTTTTGACTTGTTTAAAACACGTACGCATTATGGTTCGGTGATTCTGAGAAAAAAAATTAAAACGCGAGCACTTTTTAGCAAAACGCGTATGCATTTTGCTTTTTTCATATTCTTGTCCACTTTTTGGCCCCCCAACTTCGTGCATTTACCCTTCTATCTCTACTAGATTTTTCTCCTTTACTCTTCCTCTGCGTGTAACGTTGTGGTCTTCCATTCGGTGCCTTGCAAGAAATAAATGTTGCTTCATTCAATTCAGACAAGGCCCTTGTTAAATGTTGTCGTTACATGGATTTAACATAGACACATTCTTGGGATGCACTGTTAAGGCACATGGATTGTTTTCCAAAGTGCCTAATTTGAGAGGGCATGCATGGGATGAAATCATAATTTCAGTTTTTTATTTTTCTTTATCCTTTGGCTTGTTGGGCACCACTTCATGTTGGGAATGTGGCCTACTATCCTCGTAGGATTCACTAATATGGGAATGTTAAAGGACAAAAAAATTGTTTGGTTTCATGGAATGCCAAGATTGTTGGATGTACACAAAATGTCTTTTTAAATGATAGTACGAGGCAGCATATGGACAACTACCAAAGCAAACTTGGAAGTTGTTATCGATTTGAATCGTATTAGCAAGTTACATATAAGAATGTGAAATTTGGAGGCAAGTATGATATGGGTAATCTGTTGGTGAAAATTTACTTTGAACATGGTGGAGAAATGTTCTTCCTCGTTACAATAGCACCATACTCTTCCCCTAGGAATGGGAGTTGTCTCCGCAGGGATTATTCGGGTATGGATCACTCTTACTCTTGCTTCAAACTAAACATTTAAAAAAAAATTAGTGTTAGATTTCGTAAGTTATATATATTAAGCAAGAATGAAAATTGGAATGAATTTATATGGATTTTACCTTTCCCGAAAATATTTTGCATTAAACTTTTAAGAAAAAATAAATAAATAAATTAGGCCTTTGGAACCCTGCGCATGGAGTGCATGTCGAATGGTTAATGGGAAAAAAACCTAAAAAAAGTTCCATGTCGACCCAAGACACCATAAAGTTTCTTAACCGAGTAGACTAACTCAATTATATGCCTTAACAAGGTGAGATTCAATACCCTTTTAACACTTCAATCACTTTTGGTGACATTCCCACTTTATGAAATTGTGATCGGTTTTCACTTTAAAATGTTGTATCGATTTGGTGTAAATTTAAAACACATTCAACTTATTCTAGCACTCCTACGTGAGAATTGAAACCAACTCTTAGTTTCATAAAAATAATTTCCTAAGTTAGAGTTTCAAGTGGATGACGTTGGAGTCGCCGGTCGTCGTACAACATAAGTGCTTGATGTGTTTACGATAATTCGTATCGAAGTCACCTTCTTAAATTGAACCTTGTTTGACAAAATTGAATTCCTTTGAATCTAGAAAGTTATTTTTTTATAGGCGAGTAGGTAGGAATCGATGGAATTTATGTTTGAACGTAAAATGAGTGGTTTTGGAAACCATACTATAAGCACTTTAGTTGATTTGGTTAGTTTCCGCACACTCACAACTTAAGATAGAAAATATTACTTGGGATCCCATCAGTTACAGAAATTACTTGTGAACCCCATTTTATAGTGTTACGGTGTGTGTATAGAATTATTTAATCAATTACTTTGTATGAAAGGATTTTGTAATTTAAATTGTTCTTTCTCTCCTCCCTCTCTCTCTATCTCTTAATATAAATATGAAATTGGGGTTGGTCTTGGAAACTTGAATGGATTAAAATGTGCAAATGAGTTTTAAATAATATGAAAATGGGTATGAATTGAGAAATGGTCAAAATATTATGAATAGCAAAGAAAATGTTTTACAATTTCTCTCTTTTCCCTACTCTCTCTCTCTCTCTTGAAAAAAGTAAATGAATGTGTGAAGAAATTATCTCTCCTCGCTCTCCTTATCTCTACCTCTCTTTGTAATTTGTTTGAAATTACTTGAAATGATGAATGTCTTGTTTTTGCTTGAGTGTAAGGGTTTTCCATGCTCAGTCCTAGGACTAACGCAACGTTGGTTGTAGGTACCTGAGAAAAAAGAGTATTAAAAATGACACTTGTGTCTTTTATTAGCATGTTATTTGAAGGCAATGTAATAGTTTAGAATATTTCAATGATATTTTTATGAACAGGTATTTTCATTATTTCCATGATGAAAGTGATAGTGTTTCGTATTGGGAAAATGTACGTAGTTGTAATTTTGCCTATTTAACGATTACTCTTGGTGATAATGTTTTATATTCTATTAAGTAAATGAATTTTATTGTATCATGTTGATTTGGAAAACGATGTCAAATAACCCTTCTTTTAGTGTCAAAATAAATATAGGAGGATGAAACTGGAACCTTGTCATTTAAAATGTTTAGTGTCATCGTAATTGTGATATGATTGTGCCAGTAAAATTGTTAGCAAGTAATTTAAAATGATGTGGTTTTACCTATCTGTTAGTGTTGCAATGACCTAGGAAATCACTTAATATTCAAATAAAAATATCAACTTACATTTGTGTGTGTTTTTATTATTGAGTGGAAAGCAACCAAATATTCATATGGCTCACAATATTTACCCGTGTTGAATGTAATGACCCTCTCTAGTAAGCTCTAAGTTAGGCTAGCTCCAAACATCCTTCATAGTCTTAGAGACTTAGAGGTATTGTATGTGTTTTTGTATTCCTCCCAAGAACCCTAGTTGAGAGCATTCACATAGGTATGAAAGTCTGTAAGATTCCTTAGTGTGAGGCATAACATCGTTTTGTTGGCATACACAACAACATGTTGAGCTTGAAAACTCATGGTTTTTTTTATAGACTAAATAACGTTAAAATTGGAATGTAATGAGCAGTGGGTGGGACCACAAAGATAGTTAGGTTGAGTAGTAATTCCCTATTAATTTTTTAATTATAAAGGAATTTTTGAACTTTCGCTCATTTGGGAACCTACCCTTAGGATGTCGATCTAATCATTTCAAGGGTCATCGAGATTGCTTGCAACATATTAAATATTTCTTATGATGTGAAGGTGGATGTGAATTGATCCACGCAAGAATAAGTGAATAAGAAAACACTGTTTCCCATTTAAGAATCAAACCTAAAATGTGTATATGATAGGATATTTGAAATTAACTATCAAGTAATATATTTTATTTGCAGTCAAATAAACGAACTAAAGCTAATGGAACCATTTATAAGATAAATGTTAAACAAAAGTGAGAAAATGTATTCTCGGGATACCTCGAGTGGCATGAATGCCTTGCAAGACATGGACACTTGATTACTCTTAATTTGACTTGTGGTAGGGTGTAGAAACCCTCGAGTAGAAATGAATGTAATACATCAAGTGACCTCTTATGATGCTAATGAACAAAGGAACTATGATGTGTTGCCACCAATGATTATAAATATTACCTTAGAAGGATTTTGAAACACATTAAATTTTATAACTTTTGTATTTGAACTCCCTTTGTCCCTCTAGATAATTGTGACCCTTAGTAGCAGATTACCATGTGCTCTCTCGTAGGGTGTAGTTCCCCATCAATGATTGTTGCTAAAGTTAATAGATCATGGAGCCTCTCTTAAGGGTATTGGTGAAAGAAACATTGATGCATTTTACTAAAAATTTAAATAGTTCCTTGGAAGAAATTTGAAAAGCATATAGTTGTCGATTTTTCATGTAATATGCATTTAATACTTAATGGTCTAAGAGAAATGAAATGAGAAGTTAGGTGCATAGTCACCACTCCTTGTAGTCATGAACCCCTTAGTGTAAATTATGAGTCATTTGAATTACAATTGTTCTAAAAACAATGCCAATCGTGAGGCCAAAGTACGACGTAAGTGTAAAGAGTACAAGAGTTAACAAGATTTTGGGGTTAGGAATAACATCATGCTCAAAGTCCTTAAAACTCAACTAGACACTTTCATGTGGTTAAAAATAAATATGAATTGCCCTTGGTGAGATAAAAATTTCTAAAAAATAAAATAGATATATAAATCTAAATAAAATTTCTTGATGTGAAAGACTTGAATGGATTCAAACAAGTTATTGAACTATATCACCAGTATGTGAGAAAAATTGGGTACTATGACGGAAGGATGTTTATGGGAAGATATATATTGAATCTAAATCTTCCTTTAAACTATAACGTATCTTCCTTGACCTATGATAGTTCCCCATGTCTAGCAAAGGTAATATTTAAACATCAAATATACGTCTCGAAAAGCACAACCTTAGCATCTTGTTAGTTCCTTCTCGTAGTGAGGATAAAATTTAACATTAATTAAACATATTTTGAGAAACAAACCTTTAATGTAAGAATGAATATTAGGAGGCTCGTAGGTGTTTGAAATTAATTTAATTAACAAATGAGCTGTGGATAATTAATGGAAATTGAGAAAGGAACCAACAATGCATTCTCTTTTAAAGGCCAATGTTATATGAAAAATAAAGTATTTGAAGTTTTAGAAAAAAGGAAATTTTACACCGTTACCATTTTAATTCACTAAAAACCTATAAGGTTATATAATCAAAAACTAGATGTAATAAATTTGTTAACAATAAAATGGCCATGTTGTGGAGTATGCCTATCTTGTGTGCCTTAGCGTAGTTGGTTTTTTGTCTTGGCTTTCATCATTTGAGTAAGACATTGAATGATACCCTATGTTATCATGTTGTCTATGTGGGTCCATGCTTATGTAACTGTCTTATGTGATGTTTACTTTTTTTAGTTTTGAGCCCATGTGGTGTCGTGTTATGAGCAATGAGAAACAAAAAAATTATTCCTGTATTTTTATGTTGTATTTGTGTGTTTAAAATGTGGGCGTTACATATGGTATAAGATCAGAGGTTCATGCTCTCAAACCTCTGGGATAGATTGGAGTTGTGATGATCTTGCATGGTGGTGGTGGAGATGGGAAGAGTAATGTGATATATGTTGCAATGTGAACAATGTTGTAATCGTGATATTATGAATGCATGTCTTGTGCATATCACTTAGTGCGTATTTTTTATCATGTTGATGTGCTTGTGATGAGATTATTCCCTCTCTTTTTGTGGACTCAATGAAGACTTCATGTGTGATGTGCCACCTTGTTATGTGTGAAAAGAATGTTATTGTAGATTACTGAGTGTTGGAGTGTTTTTATTATTATTGCAGACATTAAGAATTCTCGGATCGTCCAAAGATCCTATATTAAGAAATGATGGAAGAATGCAATCAAAATTTCTCTCAAGAATTGGTATCAGGATAAAAGTCACCTTTATGTAGCCAACCCTATATGTTTGATGTATTTTTGATAATAATGAAGGATCTCTGATAGGAACCGCCCATCAGGTGTGATGAGAAAAAGAAAGTGTGGATTTAGCCATATGTGGAAAAATGGACATGTTCTTCCAATAAGCTTTTCCCAATATATTTAATATTGAAAAACTCAAAAAACGTTTGCAGATGTGTGTGTTACCTCCTTGAATACAAATTTTTCCATTAGAAATGCATGATGCCCCCGAGTTAATGGACTTAAACCTCTTAACATATTCACAACTTACGATATGTTAATGAACTTCTTACAATAAGTCTATCAAATAAAAACAAGGGATTGTACTCACTAATTCCTTTGACAATTTTATATATCAAGTGTAAACCATCCATATTTTCCAAGTCTTCATAGATTTTCAATAACTCTAAAGGATTTGAAAGAAATGTTTAGTGCAAAAAAAAAAATATTTCAATAAAAAAATGAACAATGATGATAAAATGCCACATCAAATCCAAAATGGAAAATGCATACACAACCATTGAGAAAAAAACATGGGAATTAATAAATGTTATTGAGCCACAAAGTAAAACAAGAGAAGTGCCAATCAGTTAAAATTTTGAATCTTTCATATTATTGTACTAATATCTCAACAAAATCTATATAAAATGCTTCATATTATTCCTTTGCATTTGGTGAAACAATTTCAATGGCCCCTACCTAGCATTTAGTCAAATATTTTACATGACCACAACAAGGCTTCCCATGACATTCAACTACGGTTTCTCGGTTTGGGCGTTGGTTTGACAGAGCGAGCAAGTCGAGGCTACCAACAACCTTTTTTTGGTAATTTGATAGAGCAGAAGGAAGGAAACATTGGAAAAATATCGTGATCTGAATCTCCCTTTTTGACAAAGGTTGGGAGGACGCTTGAAAATTTTGTGGAGTATGAATTTACATATGCCAATTGCATGTCCTTGAAAGTTTCTAAGACCTTTTCAAGCATTTTTTCTAACATTTCAAATGCTTCCACATTGTGTAAACATATCTTCATGGGATATGAAACTTAAACATATACCGAAAGTCCCTTCTCCATAATGATTTGGGGGATGTCCATGCCTTATTTCAAATCTCCTATTTTTGCATAGGATGGGAGTATGCTATCAAAGTTGAATGGACAAGAGCAGATGCCTATTGACTACATTTGGTAAAACAATGTCATTTTTTCGTGAGTACAACCCCTTTTTTTCATATCTCATAATCATTATAGTCAATGCGACCATATATATTTCAAGGATTGTGTTGAATAGTTCACATGCTTCCAAAATTTTTAGACATGTCTACCATGACACATGCAACTTGAACACTAACCGAATTTCCATTCTCCCTAATGCTTTGATGAATGTCCATGCCTTATTTTGAAGCTCCTATGTGTGCATAGAGTAGGAGTATGCTAGAAATGGTTACTAAATCCAACCTTAGTAAAGTGGTAACCAACTTGCACCTTAGCAATGTAGTTTATTTATTCGCCAATCCATCCATTGACCACTTATTAGCCTAGTAATTTTTTTTTATTGATGTAAGATTTACTTTTAGTGTGCATCATTATATATTGGTATATTAGGTTTGTGTGATACCTTAGACCAAACTTGTCATTCAAAATAAAATCAAGATTAATTGATTGCATGACTCATTGGTAATTTTATATGCAATTACAAATTTTGAGATGATTGAAGTTTAAAAATCTTCCATTAGAACACATCCTAATTCTCTCTATAAAAATGTCAATCTCTCGTATCATGTGAAGGAGATTAGCAACACCCACAATTAAATAAAATCATTTTTAAGAATTAATTGTCACACAAACAAAAGGTACATGTTAACTCATACTCGTTCATCCACTAAATAAAAAGACATTAGCCAAAATAATATAATTGTGCGTCTTTAATGTGTCATTAAATAATTTAAATTCCAAATAAAAATGTTGATTAGCGAAATATTACAATAAATTAGCGCTAGAAATGGCTCTTTCTAAGCATATTAAAACAAAAATAAATTCTATATTTTAAAAGGTTGCTTTACAATAAATAACACAACATTAGAGGAAAAAATGATATCTCCACCATAAACACAAATCATATTTTACAAGCCAAATATAAATGTTATTTTTACACATTTGATCAAATTAGAATTCAAATAAAATGATCTCTTCAATTACATCGAAACAAAAAAATCACCTTTGTTGAACAAAAACAATATGTGGGGCTCGCTTTACAAAAATAATCTCTCTAAAAAGATTAGTTACAATCCTCATCTTTGTTGTGTATAGTAATAGACTACTCATGTGAGTGAAGAAGGAGACCACCTATTCCATTATCAGCACACAAATCTATCAAATTTTGAAGAAACAACACCGATTGTTTCAGGAAAATAATATACTTAACTCTCTTGCTAAACAAAATGTTCGCCTCCACAAAATTTGCTCCACCCAAAATGGGCCTTTGCAGATATTTTGACCTAGGCGTAAATTTAGCAAACCGTTGTATATCTTGGATGAGAATAGGGAAGGCTTTATCTTGCTTGGAATTTTCTTCACACATATAATGATGTTTGAAAAAACAAATAGACGTGACTAGATATATAAGTTTGCCATGGTCATTTTCTCCTTTCTCCTAATCAAATTTCAAATTCAAAATTATTTAAAATAGTGTAATTTAATTATTGGTATTGGGAAATAGAGCGGTGATGGAGGGAAGTAAGAGAGAAAATGCATGAACCAACTATTTACAAAGTTAATGTTTATGAATATGGTGGTGGGCCTATAAATCAAATTCAAACACCATGTTAGTTAGAAATGTGCCAACAACTTTTAACTAATCACGTTTCAGATTTTTTAATAATACCATTCTTGTTAGTTAATTAATTTTATTATTTATATTTTTAACTTCTATCAATATTTGGTTATACTGCAACAACTTTCTAATATTAAAATTTTGGAGAAAAATCTTTCTTTTTATCAATGACAATCCATTAATTTGACCTTTTAAAATTTTACTAGCCTATTCATTTTTTTAATTTTTAAACCAATTTTTATGCCGATTTGCATGCCCCTTGCTTATTGACAACATCTAACTATGAATATCCTCTACATCAACGACCTTGTTACTGATGAAAAGTTACTAACAATCATGAATTTTGCATCACCATCAAATCCATCTCTAACATGTAAAGAAAATTCTGAGAGAAGAAAAAATAAATTGATTCGAGTTGTAGAGTTTTTTTGTGTGCATTTTCATTCTTACACTTCATTCTCAATAGAAAAGACACTTTATATTATTAAACTAGTGGTTTCTCCTGAAGGAGCAAGTCTACGTCGGCAAGAAATTTGATGGGAGTTGTGGTGTCGGTTTTGATATAGTTTGCATTTTTTTCCCGAATGGGAAAGCTCATGTGGGTATTTTTTTATATCCCGGAGAGGGTTTTTGTGGTGCATATGTTTAAGTGTGTGTTAGATTTAGCATTTGTTCACTAAAGTGACTATATAAGAAATACAAATCTTTCTATTTCACAGTGGTTGTGCCTGAGAAGGAGGCATGGGCATGTGGCTGTAGAAGAAGTTTATTACTCTGTTTTGGAATAGTTACTTCCCACATATTATCTTTAATTTTATGATGTATACGGGGGCCAAACATTTCATTTGCAATTTTACTCCTATAAATTGGAGAACCCTTATAATACGTTGGTTTCTACAAATTGAAACATTGGCAAAAGTTACTTGCGATTGTTGGTTTCTTATAAATTGTCTGAAAGGAATATGGTATTTTGTAAGAATATGATTGGGATAGCTTATCTGCATGAGGATAATAGTAGAGAGTAATAAGGTAGTGTCAAGGAAATGTGTTTTTAAGATGGAAGAAAATTAACAGATTTGGAGATCCTATTTCATACAACAAGAATGAAAATTTATACCACATAACTATACATATTGACAATGTAAAAATATATTTGCATCAACTAATACATACTACTATGTAGAAGAACATTGCCAAAATAATGCCCTTGTCAAACAAAATATAATTTACACAACGCAACAAACTCAATAAAGGATATAGCAAGCACCACTAATGCTAAAATAAGCAGTTATTGTAATTGAGGGTAGTCATAAAATCCAAAACAATAAATTTGATACCTATATCTATAAAATGTAGAAGTAAATCACCACTTATATACAATGTATAAATATACAAAATGTATCGAATGTATAGTAAAAGTAATATGTAGCTATAGGTCTGACGTTCTCAATTTGTCTAAATGAAAATAAGTGTTTCTTACAACTAACAATTACATGTCATGTTTTTTTTATTTTCATTCCATTTTTGTTTGGATGGTGTATTTTTCTATATGTAGCTATTAAAAAATCATTCCATTAATGTTGTTTTTAATAAACCTCTCTCATTATATACCTGCTAAATTACACCAATAAAAAAGCATATATTGCATCACTACATATTTGAAGGTATTTGCATATGTTGTAATCAATTCATGTGCCAGATTCAAATTATACAGTTTCATTGTTCTCTACATGGATGCAACACTTGAATTTCCTTACACATGCATGTCATCCTCTTGAAGAATCAACTAAACCGACAAATGCATATTTGAATAAAAATGTATTCTAACTTTTTGTCCTCTTTAAGTTATTTCTATGCCTTGCAAATCAGTTTCTATACTATATTTTTCAGCCAAATATTTACCACCGAATGTAGAACAGGAAAAACTACGCAAAATATAATTGTTTTTTAAGGATTACATTATAGTCTAAGTTTCCACTAACATGTTATTTCCAATAAGGTTTACACACTACACATCTCTCCTAAAAGAAATGAGGTGGGTGTATTTGAAATAATCATAATTCAAGAATAGTATTGACCCAAAACTACATTTATTACATAGAAAATTAATACAGTTAAAACTAAAGAAGGGTTGAAGCCAAAAACAAGAGGGTGTCTTAAATAAATATTCAATTGCATGTATCAAAAAGTTTTGGAAGTAGTCTATTTTATGAGAATACATTGTATTCTTAAGACAAAGACTAACTAAGATGAAGTAATTATATGTTAGAGAAAACATTTTAACGTAATCAACATAAATTTGGAGATGATCCTGTATACAATATTGTATAAAACAAGTGTGTTATATCACTTCAAATGTGTTAGCATATATTTTCGTGGACATGTGGACATGTTCGTGGAAAATCTCAAACCCTTGACATAAAAAGGAAAAATTTCAAATAAAAAGTGTTAGCATATATTTTCCTAAAAACATTTATATTCCAAAAATATCAAAATTCATAGGTATGAAATGATATAGCACACTTTCTTTATACAATATAACACACTTGCTTTATACAATATTATTCAATATATCACTTCACATGTCCACATTCGATGTGTTGAATATGGAATCGAGCGTATTGTTTTTGTTTGCCTAAATTACGATGCAAAATGATATACCAATGATACAAATGAGTGGAATTCACCCATCCTAGCCTAGATTTGATAACTGAACCATTGATGAAAGACAATAATCGTATCCAACTTTTCTCTGCTATGTAATGGTTGCGTAGTTGTCTAGTGCACTGTGTAGTAGGCAAGATACACCATTGAATTGAGATTCGCTAGCTCTTATCTATGTTATGGAGTTGAAGTCTCCATTGTATTTTTAATTCATTTTTCTCCTAATCCTCTAAATTTAGCTTATGAAATTTAATGATCTTATAATTTAATGTCTTTTGCATTTTCTCTAGTTTTACTTTGACATAATTGCTCTTGTCATTCCATCGATCTTCTTCAACATTTGTATACCTTGGCACATCCTATTCACCTTCGGCATATAGGCTTGCAATATGTAAAAAGATGATGCATCAATTCCCTCTATTAAGGGAAACCAAGAAATAATGTCTCCAAAGCTTATCAAAATCTTCCATGGATCTATTTTCTTGTATTTCAAGTTGTTAGAATCTCCTTTGTAGAAGATCTTCCTTCTCAAAAATGTCATTACAAGATCCTCAACTTTAAACTTTGCTACTTTTCTTGAGACGTCTACATCCTTATTGTATTCAACATTATTATGTGTAATCAAAGCTTGACCTATTCTTATATTTTCTACAGCAACTCTGCAAGTTCTTCAGTATCATCACTTACCATCATATGGTAGGGTATTGTAGGTGATAAGTTTTTAACTACATAGAAAATTGAAAATGAACAAATAGTAAAACCAAGATGTTAAATACCCAAATAGAAAGTTTTTGCCACATCCTTGAGTAGGTCAATGGGAAATCTATAGTTGTAGTTCTCACCTCAATATCTAAATTTCCCTAATTATTACCCACTCAACATACTGACCTTGCAGGGGAAAAACCAAAGAAGGTCAAATTTGAAGGTATTTCTAAGGAATGTTCCCATGTATGTTTTCTAACAAACATGAAAATGTTTACAAATTCCTTCCAACTATAGTTATCTGGAATGAAATATTTTCTTAGGTTTGTTACTTTAGAGGGAAGGGGTTACACCTTGTATCTCGAAATGGCTTTGTATATCTCTTTATGATCACGTGATTGGATATTCTACCCATTACATAATTAATTTCCTAAACTTCAAACCAATAGTTGGGGAAAACCTAGCGGTATTGCACGTAAAGAGGATTTCCTATCATCCTTTGGTGCATATCCAACAATCGTGGTATATAAGATGTTGCGATTGGATGTGGCATCTGTCAAACACTTGGTGATCCATCATGCCTGAGCTATCACACCGGCCGTGGGTTTGATGCCTTTTATCAAACACCTCATGTGTTTCATGTTCACCTCAAACTTGACACGCATATACATGTCAAGTTCAAATTTTTAGTGGATTTTCACCTGCATGAATATGCCTCGTGGAATATCATAACTGAAGATTTTTACAGATATGGATGTCCTCATCAGGTATATACACTGTTGCGAATCATTTTCTAATTTTTCCTATAGTACTTTTCTTCAACAAGCTGAAAATATTCATAAAGTGGCGATTAATATGCCTATACATGAAGCAAAACTAAATCTACACAGGCATAATAAAATTTCATAGTTGGAGGAGAAACTAACGAAGATGCCTCATGAAATGGTAGATTTACCATTGTTTGGCTACCATAGAGACTCGAAGGGATCAAAAGGAAATGCATAACATGCTAACAATGGACTCGAATTCCAATATGTATTACTGAAATGAATATACATGGAAACATGGTGACCAAATAGTAAAACAAGAAAACTTGTATCCGTCAGGCACAAAATTGAAGACATCAACAAGAAACAATATCTGGAAAGGATCCAAATTACAGGACAACACCTGTAGCTCTTCAAAATTAGAGTAGACTTAATTTAAAGGTTCACTTCCCACTGTGCCAAAGCCAAAAACTATGAACTTGAAGTGTTGGAAGCTTGGTGGTAGAGCACCCAAAAGTGATGATACAAGTCCTAGGTCCAAGTCCTAGCTAGAACATGTCTTACAACAAGTTTCAAGAGCGTAGAAGTGTTTGGATCTAGGATATTTACAAAGAAATGGAAGAATGCACGAAGAACACAAAGTAAAATCAATTGTGACATGTAAATAAGAAGAAAAAACAAATGATGGGATAGAACAAATGATTTTAGTGAATATGTGACAGAAAATCATTGTTTGCACTGAAATCTTTGTAAAGAAATGGAAGAATGGGTAAAGAAGTTGAAATCCAATTTTGACACTTAAGAAAAAAGACAACAAATAACAGGTTATAAACAATGGCTTTGGTGAGCTGTGATAGAAATTTTATCAACATACCAATGATGGATTTCAATGTTTCATAAGTGATCCGAACAACATTCTAGTGAACTGTGAGAGAAATTTTACTCCGAACATAGAAATGATGGATCGCTCTTAAAACTTCTATCAATAGTTCTTCAAAACATTCTTTTTATTTGTTGTGAGTCGTGGAAGCTTTAAAACACTACAATTGGAGGATGTTAATTTAGATTTCTATCTACAAGTGGTCCTAAAACAAAAAAATCCATCTCCACTCATACTCCTTACAAAATATCAGAAACATTTCTTCTGTTGGAAATAGATAATTTCTCCCATGCATGCATTTGCTATTTTTAGGAAAAGAAAAAACAACGTTGCTTTTATATGCATAGTTTAGTTTTAAATAATTGTCTCTATTTTTAGGAAAAGCAAATAAATCAAAAACCTTTGTATTCATGTACAAAATCATGCACTATTTTTAGTTGATAGTTCTACTATTAAGATGTTCTATTCTTAGATGAAAGACCTCAATATAAAAGAGACAATTGTAAGTGTTTTATAGATAGAGAGATTTTAATGATGTGTAGCTCTGACATGAAAGAAGACACACACACAGATTGTATTGAGTCGATGAAGCTCGACATGGAAGAAGACACACATAGAATGTATTGAGACATAGCTCGATAAGAAGAATATGTACACATAGAGACCATATTGAGTCATAGCTCGACATAGAATAAGATATAACACATTTAGAGAGATTGTATTGATTTGAAGCTCGAAAAGGAAGAAGAAATATATGCATAGAAGTATTGATTTGAGTTTGTAATAATTTGTTTTATTTGTAATTCTTTAGTTTATTTCTGTTAGTTGTTATTTTATGTGCCTAATTTCTACAAATTGGTATCGAACAAGGATTTTTTCAGGTTGGTTTCTAATTGATAATAGGTTATGGCTTCTATATCTTGTCTGTATACATCGCATTCAAAGGAAAGAATTATGAGTATTGGTCATTACCTATGAAGGCACTATTCAAATCCCAGGATGAGTGGGAAATCGTAGAGAATAGGTACACAGAGCCCACAAATACAGCAACATATAACACACTCTCATAGGAAGAGAAAGGCACTTTGAAGGAATTAAGAAAGAAAGATGGAAAAGCTCTTTTATTCATTCATCAAACCATGCATGAAATCATCCTACCCAAAGTGACAACAACCAATAAATCCCAAATTTCCTGGGAAACTCTCCAAGTTATGTATTAAGGTAACACGAAAGTAAAAACAGCCACGCTATAGTTACTTCATAGAGATTTTGAAAATATGTTAATGAAAGATTTAGATTCCGTAGAATCGTTCTTTACTTTTGTAGTTGGTTTGGTCAATCAAATTAAATCTCATGGTGAAACTATTGAGGACAAAGGATTATTGAAAAATTGCTTAGAATTTTTCCTACAAAATTTGATCCTTTGGTAGTTTCTATTGAAGAAACTAAGGATCTAAGTCAATTTTCAATTGATGAGTTGTATGCATCACTAATAAATCATGAATAGAGGTTTAATAGATAACATGTAGTTGTAGATCAATCTTTTTCATCATAGGTATCTGGAAATCGTGGAAGAGAAAGAGGAAATTTCAGCCCTAGAGATAGAGGAAGAACTTCATCTAGAGGACGTAACAACGGTCCATCAATATCAACTGGAAGAGGACATAGTCAAGAGCACAATACTAATCATTTTTCAGGTCAGAGACAAGATAAGTCACATGTGCAGTGTCACTATTGCAAGAGATATGAGAACTATGCTTATGAATGCGGAAAAAGCGATGATCAAAACAAGTAGAATCAAAATAAGGCTGGGAGCTCAACTTCAAGCTCCATGTTTATTGCATGCACAAATATTTCCGAAGCATCACCTATTGAGTGTAATCTATCATAAGATATTCCTAGTGATGTGTGGTATTTGGATTCTGGTTGCAGTAATCACATGTCAAGTAACTTAGATTTATTTTCTAATTTTGATGAGTCAGTAAAGACAAAAGTTACCCTTGGGAATAATAATACGAAGGATTTGTAAAAGGAACTGTAACAATCAACATTCTAACTAAAAAGGGGGAGCATAAGATTATGCAATATGTTTATTATGTTACAGGTTTGAAGCATAATCTTATGAGCATTGGTCAATTGGTACAAAAGGGATAGAGAGTTCACATTGAAGAAAAAAATGTGTGATCATGGATAAAGATCTAAAAACCCGGTGATTGCTAAAGTGAAGATGAAATACAACGAGAATGCTTCCTTTCAAGATTATACCAGCCACATCCGGAGTTCATACTACAGATCAGTTCCGAGCTAAGGAGATTGAATCATCTTTTCAGTCAGTTAAAAAAGATGAATCGTGGCTATGGCATCTCAGGTTTGGTCATTTAAACTTTGGTGGTTTGAATTTATTACACTAAAAATATGGTGAAAGGTTTTCCTTTGATTCAAAAACCAGATAGAGTTTGTGAAGGTTGTATTTTGGGGAAGCAACACAGAGAGTCCTTCCCAGTTGGAAAAATAAAAAGAGCAAGTGCACCACTTGAAATTTTTCACTTATATTTATGTGGACCGATGCAAACAAATTCTATTAGAGGTTGCTCATATTTTATGACATTCATTGATGACTATAAAAGAAGACATGGTTTTACCTTTTGAGACACAAATCATATGCTTTTGATATTTTTCAACAGTTCAAGGCTTTACTTTGGAAAAATAAAGTGGGTAATACATCAAAGTTTTGAGGATAAACAAAGGGGGTGAGTATATTTCCAATAATTTTCTAAAAATTTTCAAATATCATGGTATACAAAATCAGTTTACTTCTAGGTATACACCGCATCAGAATAATGTGGAAGAGAGAAATAATAGAATCATCATGGAGATGACAAGAAGTATGATGAAGGAAAAACATCTTTCAAATGAGTATTGCATGAAGCATAGTGTAACAACTGTCGTTTGCATCATAAATAGGTGTCAAATGAAAATTGTTTGAAAAATGGTTCCTCAAAAAGCTTGGACTAAAAGGAAACACAACATTTATCATTTTAGAATTTCGATTGTGTGGCATACACACATCTTGCTGATGAACTAAGAAATAAGTTAGGAAACAAAGAAGAAAAGAGCATATTTTTGGATATTCACGAATACAAAAACTTCTACAAATTGGTATTAGAGCGTGGTTTATCAGATGGATGTATAATA
This sequence comes from Taxus wallichiana var. yunnanensis, assembly GCA_018340775.1. Lineage (NCBI taxonomy): Eukaryota > Viridiplantae > Streptophyta > Pinopsida > Cupressales > Taxaceae > Taxus > Taxus wallichiana. The sequence continues at coordinate 533,797,809 of CM031239.1, read as the reverse complement.
AGCATTCTTGAATGGTTTTCTTGAAAATGAAGTTTAGGAGAATCGGCTAAAAGGTTATGAGATTGAAGGTGATGAAGGAAATTTTATATACATGTTTAGAAAAGTGCTCTATGGTTTCAATAAAGCACCTAGAGCTTGATCCGAAGATCAATTTTCTGATAGTTTTACGAAGGATTTGGAAAATGAATTTTTTTGAGTATTTGATAATTTGTTTAGGAGTTTGTCTTCAGGAATATGTCATATATGGAAGTGCACACTCGATTGGAGAATAATAAAATTTTGAAGGTCAAAATTAAGGGGGAGCGTTGGAAATAGATAATTTCTCCCATGTATGCATTTGCTATTTTTAGCAAAAGTAAAAAACAAGTTGTTTTTCTATGCATATTTTAGTTTTAAATATGTGTATCTATTTTTAGGAAAAGCAAATAAATCAAAAACCTTTGTATTCATGCATAAAAGCATGCACTATTTTTAGCTAATAGTTCTATTATTAAGATGTTCTATTGTTAGATGAAAGACCTCAATATAAAGGAGGAAATTGTAAGTGTTTTATAGATAGAGAGATTTTATTGAGCCATAGCTCTAACATGGAATAAGAAACACGCATATTTTATTGAGTTGAAGCTCTGACATGGAAGAAGACACACGAGAGACTGTATTGAGCCATAACTCGACAAGAAGAAGATGTACAAAGAGAGACAGTATTGAGTCGTAGCTCTAGCATAGAAGAAGATATAACACATTCGAAGAGATTGTATTGAGCCAAAGCTCGATAATGAAGAATAAATATATGTAAAAAGTGTTGATCTCGAGTTTTAAAAAAATCTGTTTTATTTCCAATTCTTTATTTCATTTCTTTAGTTGTTATTTTATGTGCCTAATTTCTACATCTTCTCGGGATCATAGATCTTATAGAAAATTCTCTACCAAATACAAAGTGGCATGGGTTTTACGAGGAGTTCAAATTCAGTTCTGAGAATAAGGTCACTCATCTCGTACCTCATGAATAATACATTCAACTTAACCTACAAAAATATTAACACTACTTTTCCTTAAAATACTCCTAAAGTGTTTCAGAAAGCCTAGGATTTAATGCTTTCAACCCCATCCTAACCCAAAACCACCAAATCCAGATGAAAACAGCTAGGTAGGAATGATGTACATGCATATAATGTTTAAATACCGGATGTAAATTTCTCGAGGCATAAATTTCTGCATGTCTAAGACGACAACTATCTCACTAGGAACAATACAAATGGGTAAAACTCAAAGTGGCGGTCGAGATTGGAGACTATTGTTGAAATGATGTGATTCTAATTTCTATTGCACCATCCATTGTATATAAAGACATAGACCATGGGAACTATTATGTAGTTTTTAATCCATTTGTATGTGCATATATCATTTAAATGGGATTAAGAGAAGTAATATGAAACAAATGAAGTCTTCATTTTATTCAAGAGGACTTGATTCACCACAATCTAACTTTAAAATAGTTTCTTTCTTGTTTAAATGTTTTGGTGGTTAAATATCACTACAAGAATGTGATACCCTCATGTCAAGAGATATTGAGGAAGGTTTAGGAGTAACCTTAGACCTTTTTATCTTCATTACAACACTCATTTGGCTTGTCATGACCATGTATTTTACATCTATATTTACATAAAACAGATTCTGGATTAGCATCAAAATGCATTACTTTCAAATTGATATTGAAATATAGTATAAAAATAGTTAGGCAAGAGAAATAAAGGCGCACACAATCTGACTGTAGACTTTGTCTCTACACCAAGAAATGGTGAACATGGAAAAGCTGAAAAATAAGTTGTAACAGTACATGCGAAATAAAAAATGCAAGCCAAAAAGTGCAGAAAATGATGGCATCACAACATGTGAGGGTAGGTGTTAGGATGGCAGACCACCTGTACTTGTAGTGGTGCTCTTATCAATTGATATCGATCGTCGAATTACATAGATCTCTCTTTGTAAATTGTTCTTTTTTCATGAACTTTATTTTAAATCATCTATTTTTTTATATGTCTATAACTCAAATGAGTGTACATCATGTCAAGTTCTAACAATATATTTGAGATTCTTTCATTGTCTCAATTGTGCTCTTATAAAGAGCTATATTGAGATCAAGTGGTCTAATTTGGGGGTCCCCTTAGCAGTTCTATTCAATTACAAATCTATTGCATTTTTTCATTTTTAGAATCTAATCGGTAATTTGGTCTCTCCGAGTTCCAACTCAGATTTTGTGTTGCCAAAGATTTGGAGATTATATTTATATTTTGAACTCTAAGAGAATCACCTTTCATATCAAGTGTTTCTAGAATCGGGCGTTGGCCATTCTATAGTGGCTGAATTCTGCTCTCTCACAATCTATAGTGCATAAAATTTGGAGTTTCTTCCTAGTTTAGCTCTATCTACATCCCACTTCAAACAAAAGGTCTCCTTATTTGAAGCTCTACTCACTATCTTTCCTATCAAACCATTATTTGTTTACATTTTGATTTTCTTCCAAAATTCTCATGGATGATTTCCTCATCTCTTATAATTCAGCCATCTCAACCATCCTAGTTAATTACTGGCAAAAGATACATAATAAACAAATAGAAAAATGATTTGACCAATGAAATGCTTATTAGATCAATTAACTCACTATGGGCTTTTTACACCCGGGAATCCAAATGATTTATAAATTAATATATTGAGAAAGCCGTGTGCAATGAAAATTGCAAAAGCACGTGGGGCAAAGGGATACATCAATCGGTGGAGAGCCAACTGACTATTTGAATCATTGAAGCTAATGGACTAGTTCTAATGATGGTAATTCAAGATATATTGGAAGCCTTGCCTCTCTACCATACACAAAGATGAAGGGACAATTACCTATAGCTCTATCATTCAAAAGAACATGTTTGTATTTCATGTGTGAATGCTTCCGATTAATCTCTATTGTTCTTTTCATTATCCTAATCAAATTCTTTTTAGTGGACTTGACTAGGCTATTACCTTAAGGGTAATAGATAGAAGAAGTTTTTAGATAGGTATCATGCTTGAGAGCCCAATATGGGATCTTAAATCCCACAAAATATTTAGAATTATAAGATATTATGGTATGAGGGACTCCAAATCTTATCTAAAACTCCTCTAGAAGTCCGAATGCTTGTCTCAATAGATTTTTTCAAAGGCAACAACCTCGGTCCACTGGTTAAGTAATCGGTGGCATTCAAAATCCATTTATGACTAGTACTAGACATTGGATTGATCATGCTAATGAAGTCAAGACCCTATTGAGAGAAGGGTTGGTCTGCTTGAATTAGGTGAAGTGGAATCAAAACCAACCTCTTCTTACCATTAAATAAGGCACATTCTTTGCATTTTTTAACCCATGAATGAGCATCGTTGAATAGTGTGGGCCAAAAATAGATAGATCTCATGATCTTCGTGAAAAGGGAAGGATAGCTCCATAAAATATTGGAGATTAGGTAGTGAAAGTATTAATAAATTAGATAAACATAAAAAAATCCATTACAACTAGAATGAAAAAGAAATTCTCTATAAAATTTGTGATCATCATATACTTATAGTTTAAAAAAACCCAATACAATGCCCTGGATTATTTATAACAAACATGCTCGAAACTGAAAAGTATCCAATCTGATCCAATTTTCTCTTATTATTGCATGTTCATTATTATGCAGAAAGTGTTTCATTGCGAGGATGCATATGATAGCCATTGTCTTTGTTTCCCAACATATTACTCCCCACAATCTCTCCCGATGAACTTCCAAGGCATGCATACTATAGCAGGTTCTTCACATAATTATAGTTGTAATTTTAAATGATCTTATTGTGCCCTTTGAAGATGCACACTAGAGTGAATATGTAGCAACACAAGATATAAGGTGTGCATATGTGTCTAGGTTTCTTGATAGTGTTATTTTAGCCCTTATACTAAAGAACGGGCTTTACTTTCGATTGATGATCATTATTTTTTACAAGCTACATAACAACCGAAAGACAGTTTGGAAGCTTATGCATATTGGTTAAGACCTAGTGGTGGAAACTTTTGATAGCTTGATAATTTGGACAAAGATGCCACACTTGTGTTGGATCCATGTTCTTTATCAATAGATATTGTACATAGGTGGGAGTAGGTGCTAATGAAGAAGGGCCCAAAGCTTGTTCAACTAGAGATAAATTAGGTGTATGAAGTTTGGAGGGATCAACCTTTTCATGGAGTATCACATAACTGCATGCATCCTTTAGAATTTGTTGGGAATTCTGTCCAATAAAACTTTTATTATTTTAGGAAGAACTAGATCAAGAGAAATCCAAGGCTATCATCCACACTGCACTTGATGAGGTTGCTTGGCTCTACAACATTCATGGATTTGATGTAGCATACACTCTAGTTGTACATGCTTTTGCGATTGTGACCAAATTCTCTACTTTTGTATATGTTGACAAGAGAGAAGTGACGTCGAGGTGGAGAAATACTTGACTGAAAATGCTATAGAAATAAATAATTATGAGCCATTGCTACAGTATTTGGAATTATTTTAGTCAGGTCAATTATTGGGGTTTATGAAAAATAGTTTTTGGAGGTTCCTACAAATTTGGAGAAGAAATATGATAAATCTCCAAATTATGAGAAAGATTAAAAAACAAATCCTTAAAGTTCCATTGAAAATAAACAATAAAAAAATAAAGAAAATTAGTTCATCTTTATTCCATAATTCATCTTAGTGCCCTTGCAGATATGTCTATAGAATGTGGAACCATGTGAACTATTTAACAAAACGCTTTTAAAATATATGGTCTCATGGATTGTAATGAATTTGGGATATGCAATAAGATGGGTTTCCCTCACGAAGGATTGACATTCTCTCACCAAATGGAACTAACAGTGTCCACTCTAATCGATTCACTTTTTCTAGCATACTCCCACTCTATGCACACATATGAGCTTCGAATAAGGCATGGAAATTCATCAAAACATTAGGGAGAATGTAATTTCAATAGGTGTTCAAGTTGCATGTGCCATGGTAGACATGTCTAAAAATGTGGAAGCATGAGAACTATTCAACACAATCATTGAAATATATATGGTCTCATTTATCGTAATGATTACGAGATATGTAAAAAAAAGGGTTTTAATCATCAAATAATGACATTGTTTTACCAAATGTAGCCAATAGGGATATGCTCTTATCGGTTCACCTTTGATAGCATACTCCCATTCTATGTCAACATAGGAGCTTTGAAACAAGGCATGGACATCCCCCAAAGCATTATGGAGAAGGGACTTTTGGTAGACGCGTTTAAGTTTCATATCCACAACTCATTTGTTAATTAAATTCATTTTAAACACCTACGAAGCCTCCTAATATTCATTCTTACGTTAAAGGTTTGTTTCTCAAAATATGTTTAATTGACGTTAAATTGTATCCTCAATATGAGAAGGAACTAACAAGATGCTAAAGTTCTCGCTTTTTGAGACGTATGTTTGATGTTTAAATATTAACTTTGCTAGACATGGGGAACTATCGTGAGGTCAAGGAAGATACATTAGAGTTTAAAGAAAGATTTAGATTCAATATATATCTTCCCATAAACATCCTTTCATCATGGTACCCTATTTTTCCTGCTATTCTGATATAGTTCAATAACTTGTTTGAATCCATTCAAATCTTTCACATCAAGAAATTATATATATATATATATATATATATATTACTTTTAGAAATTTTGACCTCAGCATGGGCAATTCATATTTATTTTTAACCACATGAAAGTGTCTAGTTGAGTTTTAAGGACTTCAAGCATGATGTTATTCCTAACCCCAAAATCTTGTTAAATCTTGTACTCTTTACACTTACGTCGTACTTTGGCGTCACGATTGGCATTGTTTTTAGAACAATTGTAATTCAATTGAATCATAATTTACACTAAGGGGTTCATGACTACAAGGAGTGGTGATTATGAACCTAACTAATCATTTCATTGCTCTTAGACCATCAAGTATTAAATGCATATTACATGACAAACCAACAACTATATGCTTTTCAAATTTCTTCCAAGGAACTATTTAAATTGTTTAGTAAAATGCATCAACATTTCTTTCACCAATACCCTTAAGAGAGGCTCCATGATCTATTAACTTTAGCAACAATCATTGATGGGGAACTACACCCTACGAGAGAGCACATGGTAATCTGCTACTAAGGGTCACAATTATCTAGAGGGACAAAGGGAGTTCAAATACAAAAGTTATAAAATTTAATGTGTTTCAAAATCCTTCTAAGGTAATATTTACAATCATTGGTGGCAATACATCATAGTTACTTTGTTCATTAGCATCATAAGAGGTAACTCGATGCATTACATTCATTTCTAATCCAAGGTTTCTACACCCTACCATAAGTCAAATTAAGAGTAATCAAGTGTCCATGTCTTGCAAGGAATTCGTGCCACTCAAGGTATCCCCAGAATATATTTTCTCACTTTTGTTTAACATTTATCTTATAAAGGGTTCCATTAGCTTTGGTTTGTTTATTTGACTACAAATAAAATATATAACTCGATAGTTAATTTCAAATATCCTATCATATACACATTTTAGGTTTGATTCTTAAATGGGAAACTATGTTTTCTTATTCACTTGTTCTCACGTGGATCAATTCACATCCACCTTCACATCATAAGAAATATTTAATATGTTGCAAGAAATCTCCATGACCCTTGAAATGATTAGATCGACATCCCAAGGGTATGTTCCCAAACGAGGGAAAGTTACAAATTTTCCTTTATAATTAAAAACTTAATAGGAATTAATGCACAACCTAACTATCTTTGTGGTCCCACCCATTGTTCATTACATTCCAATTTTAACATTATTTAGTCTCTAAAAACAACCATGAGATTTCAAGCTCAACATGTCATCTTGTATGCCATTAAAACGATGTTATGCCTTACACTAAGGAATCTTACACACTTTCATACCTATGTGAATGCTCTCAACAAGGTTTATAGGGAGGAATACAAAAACACATACAATACCTCTAAGTCTATAAGACTATGAAGGATGTTTGGAGCTAGCCTAACTTGGAGCTTACTAGAGGGTCATTACTTTCAACACGGGTAAATATTTATTAATTGGCAACTAGGGCACCTCTATCAATTTTTTATTAATTGGCAACTACTCAAAAACAATAAAATTTTGAGCGACACGCAAGGAAATTCTAAGAGGATTTATGAAGCTATGAGAGTTACCACAAGCACAAGGGAGAATTGTAGGAACTAAAGGGTGCACAGTACATGAAGTAAGTGCATTTACTTTATAAGTAGTTGGAGTAGAGTAATGTGCAAGTACAAGTAACATGCAAAGTTTAAAGACACTTGGAGTTTGAGGTCACAGACTTGCATTGCAGATAAGAACCCAATTAATGCTTACACACCAACACACCAACTCTTGTTCACACGGAGATTCCTAGAGTCTTATTTTGTACCAATCAAAATGGAAGACGTGGATCAAGGTGGAGGGTCTTTTTAATCAAAGGTTGAAATTGATTTTCAGATGATCTTGTGGCTACAATTATTTGATTTGATATTCACATTTATTTTTACCTTCATGTTTACAATTTTTTTGGTTTTTTTAATGGATGAATTTGAATCTTGACAAGATGGTATGGTTTTATTGTGTAGGTATGCATTAAAATTTGGATATGAAAAATTTGGTTGTTGAACAAGCAATGTTGGAATATGGAAAGAGATGTACTTATAATAGTGAGATGTTGACCCAATTCACAAATGGTTTATAAATAAACAATTTTTTAAACTTCAACATTCAAAATTTTGGCTTTCATTCCATCAATTATTGGATATTTCTAATCAAAAATATTGTTCAAGTATTGGGAAGTGTTCACATACAGGCTCTTCTCCCCTATGTCATAGAGCTAACATAAGGGATAGGCAAGTAATGCATTGAGTTTCATACTGGGAAAAGAGATACCACTTGTATTATGATGCATTTTGAGCATTACCAAATCAAGTTGAGTTTGGTACTATAGAAGATTTTCAAATTTTGTAAGCTTGGGATATATCATAATATTGAGAATTCTTATAGATTCGTACACAAAGATTGGCATTGAGTGTTATGCCATTATGCCTAACTCTGTAATATTTTGTCGTATTAATAGAAGTTTTCATTGTTTCTTGTTAAATAATTGTTCCTTAGATCTTTCCTTTATGGGATCTAACTCTATATCTATGGGCTGCATGGTCCAATTCATTCCTTCATTAGGACCCCTAACCACAAATACATTCACATGACTTCAAGAGCTTCCATAGTGCAATATAACAAGACTACATGCAAATCCATTCTTATCAAATGGTTACTAACTCCAACCTTAGTAAAGTGGTAACCAACTTCCACCTTAGCAATGTAGTTTATTTATTCACCAATCCATCCATTCACCACTTATTAACCTAGTAATTGTTTCTGATTTATGTAAGATTTAATTTTAGCGTGCATCATTATATATTGGTATATTAGGTTTGTGTGATACCTTAGACCAAACTTTTCACTCAAAATAAAATCAAGATTAGTTGATTGCATCACTCATTGGTAATTTGATATGCAATTACAAATTTTTGAGATAATTGAAGTTTAAAAATCTTCCATTAGAACACATCCCGATTCTCTCCTATAAAAATGTCAATCTCTCGTATCATGTAAAGGAGATTAGCAACACCCACAATTAAATAAAATATTTGTAAGGAATTAATTGTTGCACAAACAAAAGGTACATGACAACCGATACTCATTCATCCACTAAATAAAAAGACATTAGCCAAAATAAAACAATTATGCATCTTTAATGTGTCATTAAATAATTTAAATTCCAAATACAAATGTTGATTAGCTAAATTTTACAATAAATTAGAGCTGAAAATGGCTCTTTCTAAGCATATTAAAACAAAAATAGATTCTATATTTAAAAAGGTTGTTTTACAATACATCACACAACATTAGAGGAAAAAATGATCTCTCCACCATAAACACAACTCATATTTTACAAGCCAAATATAAATGTTATTTTTACACATTTGATCAAATTAGAATTCAAATAAAATGATCTCTTCAATTACATCGAAACAAAGAAATCACTGTTGAGCAAAAAAATGTGAGGCTCGCTTTACAAAAATAATCTCTCTATTTAAAGATTAGTTACAATCCTCATCTCTGTTGTGTATAGTAATAGACTACTCATGTGAGTGAAGAAGAAGACCACCTATTCCATTATCATCACACAAATCTATCAAATTTTGAAGAAACAACACTTTGATTGTTTCAAAAATAATGTACTTAACTCTCTTGCTAAACAAATATTCGCCTCCACAAAATTTTCTCCACTCAAAATGGGATTTTGTAGATATTTCGACCTAGACGTAAATTTAGCAAAATGTTGTATATCTTGGATGAGAATAGGAAGTCTTTATCTTACTTGGAATTTTCTACATGCAAATAATGATTTTTGAAAAAACAAATAGATGTGACTAGATATATAAGTTTGGCATGGTCATTGGCTCCTTTCTCTTAATCAAATTTCCAATTAAAAATTATTGAAAATAGTGTAATTTAATTATTGGTATCGAGAAATAGAGTAGTGATGGAGGCAAGTAAGAGAGAAAATGCATGAACCAACTGTTTACAAAGTTAATGTCTATGAATATGGTGGTGGGCCTATAAATCAAATTCAAACACCATGTTAGTTGTTGAAATATGCCAACAACTTTTAACTAACCACATTTTAGATTTTTTAATATTACCATTCTTGTTAGTTAATTAAATTAATTATTTATATTTTTAACTTCTATCAATATTTGGGTATAATGCAACAACTTTCTAATATTAAGATTTTGGAGAAAAAATCTTTCTTTTTATCAATGACAATCCATTAATTTGACCTTTTAAAATTTTACTAGCCTATTCATTTTTTTAATTTTTAAACCAATTTTTATGCTGATTTGCATGCCCCTTGCTTTATCGACAACATCTAACTATGAATATCCTCTACATCAACAACCTTGTTACCGATGAAATGTTACTAACAATCATGAATTTTGCATCACCATCAAATCCATCTCTAACGTGTAAAGAAAATTCCTGAGAGAAGAAAAAATAAATTGATTTGAGTTGTAGAGTTTTGTTTTGTGTGCATTTTCATTCTTACACTTCATTCTCAATAGACAAGACACTTGCATAATACCTACCACCACCCTAAAACAATTTATATTATTAAACTAGTGGTTTCTCCTGAAGGAGCAAGTCTACGTTGGTAAGAAATTTGATGGGAGTTGTGGTGTCGGTTTTGATATAGTTTGCATTTTTTCCCGAATGGGAAAGCTCGTGTGGGTATTTTTTTATATCATGGAGAGGTGGTGCATATGTTTAAGTGTGTGTTATATTTAGCATTTTCTCACTAAATTGACTATATAAGAAATACAATTCTTTTTATTTCACGGTGCTATGCTTGAGAAGGAGGCATGGGCATGTGGCCGTAGAAGAAGTTTTTACTATTTTTTGGAATAGTTCCTTCCCATAGATTATCTTTAACTTTCTGATGTATAGGGGCCAAACATTTCATTTGCAATTTTGCTTCTCTAAATTGGAGAACCCTTATAATATGTTGGTTTCTACAAATGAAACATTGGCAAACATTACTTGCCATTGTTGGTTTCTTATAAATTATGCAAGTAATATGGTATTTTGTAAGAATATGATTGGGATAACTTATCTGAATGAGGATAATAGTAGAGAGTAATAAGGTAGTGCCAGGGAAATGTGTTTTTAATATTTTGTCTTCTATCAAAAGATGGAAGAAAATTAATGGATTTGGAGATCCTATTTCATACAACAAGAGTGAAGAGTTATACCACATAACTATACATATTGACAATGTAAAAATTTATTTGCATCAATTAATATGGACTAATATGTAGAAGAACATTGCTAAAATGATGCCATTGTCGATTTAAAATATAATTTACACAACACAACAAACTTAATAAAGGATATAACAAGCACCACGAATGCTAAAATAAGCAATTATTGCAATTGAGAGCAGATCATAAAATCCTCAACAAGAATTTTTATACCTATATCTATAAAATGCATAAGTAAATCACCACTTACATACAATGTACAAATATACAAAACCTATCGAATGTATACTAAAAGTAATATGTAACTATAAGTGTGACGTTCTCAATTTGTCTAAATGAAAACAAGTGCTTCTTACAACTAACAATTGCATGTCATGTTTTTTTATTTTCATTCCATTTTTGTTTGGATGGTGTAGTTTCTATATGTAGCCATTAAAAATCATTCCATTAATGTTGTTTTTAATAAACCTCTCTCATTACATACCTTCTAAATTACACCAATAAAAAAGCATATATTACATCACTATATATTTGTAAGTATTTGACAATTATATGTATTTGCATATGTTGTAATCAATTCATGCACCCAGTTTAAAATGATACAATTTCATTATTCTCTACATGGATGCAACACCTGAATTTCATTACACATGCATGTCATCCTTGAAAGGAATGATAATCAAATCGTACCAAGCCAAGAACACGAGATGCTTAATCAAACACCATGATCATAAGATGAAAGAAATTCGCCAATAACTTTACATAAAACCTTTGCAAATAAATGAGAAACAATATCATATATTATTATGGAACTCAATGCAATACATTGAGAATGGGCCTTGCTTAAATAGGCAAGGAATAACAATCTAAGAACTAGTCAAGGTTGTAGATCAAGCCATAAATCAAGGAAATAACTAGTCATCAAAGAACTAGTCAAGACCATAGATTTAGGAGAGAACTAGACATCAATGATCTAGTCAGGTACCATATAGATCAAAGAAAGAACTATACCTAACAACTAGATAATATCACCTAATATCTAAATAAGATAAAAGAAATATCCACACACATAAGTGGGTCAAGATAAATACAATAAATGTAAATAAAGTACCCTAGGTGAACATGAGCTAAGGTAAATACCTACTCTAACAATCCTCTCGAAGGAATCAACTAAACCGACAAATGCATATTTTAATAAAAATTTATTCTAACTTTTTGTCCTCTTTAAGTTATTTCTATGCCTTGTAAATCACTTTCTATACTATATTTTTCAGCCAAATATTTACCACCGATCGTAGAACAAGAAAAGCTACGCAAAATATTTGTTTTAAGCATTGCATTATAGTCTAAGTTTCCACTAACATGTTATTTCCAATAAGGTTTGCACACTACATATCTCTCTAAAAGAAATAATGTGGGTGTATTTGAAATAATCACAATTCAAGAATAGTATTGACCCAAAACTATATTTATTATATAGAAAATTAATACGATTAACACCAAAGAAGGGTTGAAGCAAAAAAACAAAAGGGTATCTTAAATCAATATTCAATTGCATGTATCAAAAATTTTGGAAGTAGTCTATTTTATGAGAATAAATTGTATTCTTAAGACAAAGACTAAGCCCAGATGAAGTAATACATCTGACCGTTCGTGGGAGGACCAACGGCTACGCCCATTTTTATGCGACCCTTGTGGTGAGAAACGAACCACTCTCAACGCCCAAAGGTATTCTGAAAATTGTTGTAACCAGCACATCATTGTGAAGATGGGAGGGCCTCCCTGCCAGATTGAGCCGTGCGCGGACCCTGACTGGAAAGAAAACACTGAGCTCTGGAACATTCTTAGCATCGGCGGATTCACCAACTTTGTGGAAAGAGTGCAAGGACATGATCAAAGCATCTCTGTTCGCTTTGCCAAGGAGTGGAATGAGAGGACGGTCGACTATGGAGGGCAGAAAATTCTTATTAATGAGGAACTCATAGCCGAAGCGACTGGCCTCAGCTTGGAAGGATACCGCTTCTTCAACAAGAGGGTTATCAAAGAGGTTGAAGAGAGAAGATTTGTGGAGGAGGAGGAGAAGCTTATATTCAACACCGCGGGTCTGCTTGTTAACTCAATTCCATCCCCGTATGATGAAGTCACCCGCATGATGATTCGCTTCATATCCTTAGAAGGCAGGTTTGTTACTGTCCCTGCCAAGCACCTTGTCTTTTTGAATCACTTTCGTAGGAGTAGGTTGGTTTGCTTCCCTCACTATCTGTTAAATTCTCTTGAACGCTCCATTTTGGAGTTCCAGAAGCATACCCGGGCGGTTCCCTTACACCAAGGGCTTATTTTGCTTATTCACAAGCACTGCCTTATTAAATTCCCCGGTCTCCCTTCCTCTCCCGGCCCGGCTTTGTTGGGTTCCGCTGCTGCCAGTCCTGTCTCCCCTGCCCCTATTTCTGCTGCCCCCGCCTTGATCTTTCTACCCCCATACATGGCCGCATGCTTCTCCTTCTTTTCCTCCTGTTGCTGCCCCTGCCACCCACCCTGTCTCTACCTCTAAACGTGTCACCAGGGCTTCTAGGAGACTCAACCTTGAGTCTACTGCTGAGGGGGTTGAACCTTTGGAGGACATTGCTCGTGATCTGCTGAACATTAGTAGTGCCAGTCCCCAGGCGGCACCAACGGATAACCCTTCTAGGAGATTGGAGGCCTTAGAGGCTGAGCTTAAATTGCTGAAGGATGAGGTTAAAAACCTTGCTAAGCAAAAAGGCAAACAAAGCATTGAGGGGGAAGGGAGCATTGGCAATAGCCAGATTGATGACATATACAAAAAACTGACCTCCTTAGACTCCCGCCTAGGAAGATGAAGACTAGGCATGAGTATAATATTGCAGCCTTCGGGGCCATCGAGGGTTCATCGAAGGTCATGCAAGAAGTGTTTCACATCTTAGCGGTGTCCCTGCTACACTTTGGGGCAATGAGAAAGAGAGCAAAAGAACCGAGAGAGGAGCTCGATAAGACGGATGCTTTGCTCATATGACCATCTTTGGGCATGTATCATGCTTGGAAAAGAGTAAAGATGAGTATTGATCAAGCGGCCAAGAAGTAGTCCCACTACTTTTGCTGGTCTTTATTGTTTTTATTACGCTTCTTGTTTGTAGGCTTGCTGTTTTTTGCCGTTGTTTTGCTGTTAAGTCTCGTTTGTGTAGCTATTCCGGGCTTCGTTGTTCTTTGCTGTAACTTTTGTGCTTTGCTACAGCTTCTCTGCTCCTCTCTCTTATTCCGGCTTTTAGGCCTTCTTTTTGTACACAAGGGTATAGTCCCTTTGAAAAACTATTTACCAATATTAAAAAAGCTGAGATGAAGTAATTATATGTTAGAGAAAACGTTTTAACGTAATCAACATAAATTTGGAGATAATCATGTATAAAATATTGTATAAAGAAAGTGTCTATATCATTTCATACCTATAGATTTTCCACGAACATGTCCACATTCGATGTGTTGAATATATAATGGGAGTGTATTTTTTCGTTCTCTAATTTGCACATGCAAAACGATATACCAATGATACAAATGAGTGGAATTCACCCATCCTAGCCTAGATTTGATAACTCAATCATTGATGAAAGACAATAATCGTATCCAAATTTTTGTTATGTAATGGTTACATAGTTGTCTAGTGCACTAGGTGTAGTAGGAAAGATCCACCATTGAATTGAGATTTCTAGCTCTTGCCTCTATTATGGGGTTGAAGTATCCATTGTATTTGTAATTCATTTATCTCCTAATCCTCTAAATTTAGCTTATGAAATCTACTGATCTTATTATTCTTAAGACAAAGACTAACTGAGATGAAGTAATTATATGTTAGAAAAACGCGTTTTACGTAATCAACATAAATTTGGAGATAATCATGTATAAAATATTGTATAAAGAAAGTGTGCTATATCATTTCATACCTATAGATTTTCCACGAACATGTCCACATTCTGATGTGTTGAATATATAATGGGAGTGTATTTTTTTCGTTCTCCTAATTTGCACATGCAAAACGATATACCAATGATACAAATGAGTGGAATTCACCCATCCTAGCCTAGATTTGATAATGAATCATTGATGAAAGACAATAATCGTATCCAAATTTTTGTTATGTAATGGTTACATAGTTGTCTAGTGCACTAGGTGTAGTAGGAAAGATCCACCATTGAATTGAGATTTCCTAGCTCTTGCCTCTATTATGGGGTTGAAGTATCCATTGTATTTGTAATTCATTTATCTCCTAATCCTCTAAATTTAGCTTATGAAATCTACTGATCTTATTATTCTTAAGACAAAGACTAATCGAGATGAAGTAATTATATGTTAGAGAAAACGTTTTAACGTAATCAACATAAATTTGGAGATAATCATGTATAAAATATTGTATAAAGAAAGTGTGCTATATCATTTCATACCTATAGATTTTCCACGAACATGTCCACATTCGATGTGTTGAATATATAATGGGAGTGTATTTTTTCGTTCTCCTAATTTGCACATGCAAAACGATATACCAATGATACAAATGAGTGGAATTCACCCATCCTAGCCTAGATTTGATAACTGAATCATTGATGAAAGACAATAATCGTATCCAAATTTTTGTTATGTAATGGTTACATAGTTGTCTAGTGCACTAGGTGTAGTAGGAAAGATCCACCATTGAATTGATATTTCCTAGCTCTTGCCTCTATTATGGGGTTGAAGTATCCATTGTATTTGTAATTCATTTATCTCCTAATCCTCTAAATTTAGCTTATGAAATCTCACTGATCTTATGATTTAATGTCTTTTGCATTTTCTCTAGTTTTACTTTGACACAATTGCTCATGTCATTCCATCAAATCTTCTTCAACATTAGTATACCTTGGCACATCCTATTCACCTTTGGCATATAGACTTGCAATATGTAAAAATATAATGCATCAACTCCCTCTATTAAGGGCAACCGGTAAACAATGTCTCCAAAGTTTATCAAAATCTTCCATGGATCTATTTTCTTGTATTTCAAGTTGTTAGAATCTCCTTTGCGGAAGATATTCCTTATCAAAAATGTCATTACAAGACCCCGAACTTCAAACTTTGCTACTTTCCTTAAGATGTCTACATCCTCATTGTATTCAACATTATTATGTGTAATTTGGCTTTTGACCTATTCGTGCATTTTCTATAGCAACTCTGTAAGTTCTTCGGTATCATCACTTTAGCATCGTATGGTAGGGTATTGTGGGTGATAAATTTTTAACTACAGAGAAAAGTGAAAATGAACAAATAGTAAAACCAAGATGTTAAATACCCAAATAAAAAGGTTTTTCCACATCCTTGAGCAGTCTATGGGAAATATATAGTTTTAGTTCTCACCTCGATATCTAAATTTCCCTAATTATTGCCCACTCAAAATATTGACCTTGCGGGAAAAACCAGAGAAGGTCGAATTTGAAGGTATTTCTAAGGAATAATCACATGTATGTTTGTTAAAAAACATGAAAATATTTACAAATTCCCAACCTCATTTAAACTCCAACTATAGTTATGCGGAATTAAATATTTTCTTAGGTTTGTTACTTTAGAGGGAAGGGGTTACACCCTTGTAGATGAAATGGCTATGTATATCTCTTTATGCTCACGTGATTGGATCTTCTACCCATTACGAAGTAATGTCCTAAACTTCAAACCAATAGTTGGAGAAAACCTATCGATGTTGCACGAAAGAGGCTTTCCTATCATCCTTTGGTGCATATCCAACAATCGTGGTATTAAAAGGCGTTGTGATTGGCTACGACATTCTGTCAAACACTTGGTGAGTAATCATTCCTAAGCTCTCACGATGGCTAGGGTTTTATGCCTTTTGTCAAACACCTCATGCGTGTCATGTTCACCTCAAACATGACACGCATATACATGTCAAGTTTCGATGTTTAGTGGATTTACACCTGCATGACTATGCCTCATGGAATATCATAATTGAAGATTTTTACGGACATGGATTTCCTCATCGAGTATAGACAACTTTTTGTGAATCATTTTCTGATTTATCCTACAAGTACATTTATTTAGCAAGCTGAAAAGATTCATAAAGTCAGGTGATTAATATACCTATACGTGAAGCAAAACTAAATCTACACAGGCATAATAAACTTTCATAGTTGGAGGAGAAATTAATGAAGATGCCTCATGAAATGGTAGATTTACCATTGTTTGGCTACCATAGAGACTGGAGGGTTCAAAAGGAAACGTATAACATGCTAATAGAGGACCAGAATTCAAATATGTACAACGAAAATGAATATACATGGAAATAGGGTGAAAAAATAGTAAAACGAGAAAACTTGTATCCATCAAGCACCAAATCAAAGACATCAACAAGCGTGAATGTCTAGAAAGGATCCAAATTACGGGACACCACCCGTGGCTCTTCAAAATTAGAGTAGACTTAATTTGAAGGTTCACTTATGACTTTACCAAAGCCAAAACTATGAACTTGAAGTGTTGGAAGCTTGGTGGTATAGCACCCGGCAGTCTGCTAATATAAGTCTTAGGTTTAAGTCCTAGATAGAACATGTCTTGCAACAAGTTTCAAGTGCATAGAAGTGTTTGGATCTAGGATATTTACAAAGAAATGGATGAATGAGTGAAGAACACAAAGTAAAATCAATTGTGACACATAAATAAGAAGACAAAACAAATGATGGGATACAAAAATGATTTTAGGGAATCATGATAGAAAATCATTGTTTGCACTGAAATATTTATAAAGAAATGGAAGAATGGGTAAATAAGTTGAAGCAAAATCCAATTTTGACACATAACAAAAAAGAAAACAAATAGCGGGTAGAAACAATGGCTTTGGTGACCTGTGATAGAAATTTTATCATCATACCGATGATGGATTTTAATGTTTCTTAGAGTGATCCAAACAACATTCTAGTGAACTTTTGTGAGAGAGTTTATCCGAACATAGAGATGATGGATCACTCTAAAAACTTCTATCAATGGTTCTTCAAGAAGAATTCTTTTTATTTTTGTGAGTCATGGAACATTTAAAACACTATAATTGGAAAATGTTAATTTAGATGTCTATCCACAAGTGGTCATAAAACAAAACATTTCCATCTCCACTCATACTCATTACAAAAGATCGAAAAAATTTCTTTTGTTGGAAATAGATAATTTCTCCCATGTATGCATTTGCTATTTTTAGGAAAATCAAAAAGCAAGTTGCTTTTCTATGAATAGTTTAGTTTTAAATAAGTTTCTCTATTTTTAGGAAAGAAAATAAATCAAAACCTTTGTATTCATTTACAAAATCATGCACTATTTTTAGTTGATAGTCCTACTATTAATATGTTTTATTATTAGATTAAAGACCTCAATATAAAGGAGAAAATTTTAAGTGTTTTACAAATAGAGAGATTTTATTGATCCGTAGCTCTGACATGAAAGAAGACACACGTAGATTGTATTGAGATGAAGCTTTGACATGGAAGAAGACACACGAGAGATGTATTGAAACCATAACTCTAACAAGAAGAATATGTACACATAGAGATTGTATTGAGCCGTAGCTCGGCGTAGAAGAAGATATAACACATTTAGAGAGATTTTATTGAGCCGAAGCTCTGACAAGGAAGAAGAAATATATGCACAGAAGTGCTGATTTGAGTTCGCAATAATCTGTTTTATTTGCAATTCTTTATTTTATTTCTGTTAGTTGTTATTTTATGTGCCTAATTTCCACAAATTGGAATCAGAGCAAGGATTTTTTCAGTAGGTTTCTAATTGATAACAAGTTATGGCTTCTATATCCATCTGCATACACACAATTCACAAAAATTAGTTACTGAGTATTGGTCATTAACTATGAAGGCACTATTCAAATCCCAGGATGAGTGGGAAATCATAAAGAATAGGTACACAGAACCCACAAATGTAGCAACATATAACACACTCTCACAAGAAGAGAAAGACACTTTGAAGGAATTAAGAAAGAAAGACAGAAAATATCTTTTATTCATTCATCAAGCCATGCATGAAATCATCCTACCCAAAGTGACATCAACCAATAAATCCCAAATTGAGTGGGAAAATCTCCAAGTTGCATATAGAGGTAAAGAGAAAGTAAAAACAACCAAGCTACAGTTACTTCATAGAGATTTTGAAAATATGTCAATGAAAGATTCAAATTCTGTAGAATCGTTCTTTACTTTTGTAGTTGGTTTGGTCAATCAAATTAAATCTCATGGTGAAACTATTAAGGACAAAAGGAATATTGAAAAATTGCTTAGAAGTTTGCCTGCAAAATTTGATCCTTTGGTAGTTGTTATTGAAGAAATTAAGGATCTAAGTCAATTTTCAATTGATGAGTTGTGTGCATCACTAATAAATCATGAACAAAGGTTTAATAGATCACATGCAGTTTTAGATCAAGGTTTTCATCACGGTATCTAGAAATCGTCGAAGAGGAAGAGGAAATTTCAGCCCTAGAGAAAAGGAAGAAGTTCATCTAGAGGATGTAGCAACGGTCCATCAAACTCAAGTGGAAGAGGACATAGTCAAGAGCACAATCATAATCATTTTTAGGTCGAGACAAGATAAGTCACATGTGCAATGTCACTATTACAAGAGATATGATAACTATGCTTATGAATGCAAGAAAAAGCAGTATGATCAAAACAAGAAAAATCAAAATCAGGTTGGAAGCTCTACTTCAAGCTCCATGTTTATTGCATGCACAAATATTTCCGAAGCATCACCTATTGAGTGTAATCTATCACAAGAGATTCCTAGTGATGTGTGGTATTTGGATTCTGGTTACGGTAATCACATGTCAAGTAACTTAGATTTATTTTCTAATTTGACGAGTCGATTAAAGATAGAAGTTACCCTTGGGAATAATAATACAATGACTGTAAAAGGAACAGAAACAATCAACATTCTAACTAAAAAAGGGAAGCAGAAGATTATCTAGGATGTTTATTATGTTGCATGTTTGAAGCATATTCTTATGAGCATTGGTCAATTAGTACAAAAGGGATAGAGAGTTCACATTAAAGAAAAAGAGTGTGTGATCATGGATAAAGCTCTAAGTACCTAGGTGATTGCTAAAGTGAAGATGACAAGCAACATAATGTTTCCTTTGAAGATTATACCAGCCACATCCAGAGTTCATACTATAGATTAGTCCGGAGCTAAGGAGATTGAATCATCTTTTCAATCAATTGAAAAAGATGAATCGTGGCTATGGCATCTTAGGTTTGGTCATTTAAACTTTGGTGGTTTGAATTTATTACACTAAAAAATATGGTGAAAGGTTTTCCTTTGATTCAGAAACCAGATAGAGTTTGTGAAGGTTGTATTTTGGGAAGCAACACAGAGATTCCTTCCCAGTTGGAAAAATAAAAGAGCAAGTGCACCAATTGAAATTTTTTACTTAGATTTATGTGGACCGATGCAAACAAATTCTATTGGAGGTTGCTCATATTTTATGACATTCATTTATGACTATACAAAGAAGAAATGGTTTTAACTTTTGAGACACAAATCATATGCTTTTGATATATTTCAGCAGTTCAAGGCTTTACTCGAAAAACAAAGTGGGTAATACATCAAAGTTTTGAGGATAAACAAAGGAGGTGAGTATATTTCCAATAATTTTCTAATTTTTTTCAAATATCATGGTATACAAAATCAGTTTACTTCTAGGTATACAACGCATCGAATAATGTGGAATAGAGAAATAATAGAACCATCATGGAGATGAGGAGAAGTATGATGAAGGAAAAGCATCTTTCAAATGAGTATTGCACAAAAGTGGTAAAGAATTGTCGTTTGCATCATAAACAGTGTCCAACAAAAATTGTTTGAAAAATGGTTCCTCAACAAGCTTGGACTAAGAGGAAACACAATGTTTCTCATTTTAGAATCTTTGTTGTGTGGCATACGCACATGTTCCTGATGAGCTAAGGAATAAGTTAGACAACAAAGGAGAAAAATGCATATTTGTTGGATATTCAAAGAATACAAAAACTTCTACAAATTGGTATTAGAGCGTGGTTTATCGAGATCGATGTATAATAAGCATTCTTAAATGGTTTTCTTGAAAATGAAGTTTAGGAGAATCAGCTAGAAGGTTATGAGATTGAAGGTGATGAAGGAAATTTTATATATAGGTTTAGAAAAGTGCTATATGGTTTCAAGAAAGCACCTAGAGCTTGATCTCGAAGATCAATTTTCTGATATTTTT
Organism: Taxus wallichiana var. yunnanensis; assembly: GCA_018340775.1. Classification (NCBI taxonomy): domain Eukaryota; kingdom Viridiplantae; phylum Streptophyta; class Pinopsida; order Cupressales; family Taxaceae; genus Taxus; species Taxus wallichiana. Next base: position 533,776,574 of record CM031239.1, on the reverse strand, counting down.
ACGAAGGATTTGGGAAATGAAGTTTTTTGAGTATTTGATAATTTGTTTGGGAGTTTGTCTTCGGGAATATGTCAAATATGGAAGTGCACACTCGATTGGAGAATAATAAATTTTGAAGGTCGAAATTAAGGGGGAGTGTTGGAAATAGATAATTTCTCCCATGTATGCATTTGCTATTTTTAGCAAAAGTAAAAAGCAAGTTTTTTTTTGTGCATAGTTTAGTTTTAAATATGTGTATCTATTTTTAGGAAAAGCAAATAAATAAAAACCTTTCTATTTATGTACAAAAGCATGCGCTATTTTTTGTTGATAGTTCTATTATTAAGATATTCTATTCTTAAAAGAAAGACCTCAATATAAAGGAGGAAATTGTAAGTGATTTATAGATAGAGAGATTTTATTGAGTCATAGCTCGACATGGAAAAAGAAACATGCATATTTTATTGAGTTGAAGCTCGACATGGAAAAAGACACAGAGAGGCATGATTGAGCCATAGCTCGACAAGAAGATGATGTACACATAGAGATCATGTATTGAGTGTAGCTCGACATAGAAGAAGATATAACACATTCGGAGAGATTGTATTGAGTTGAAGCTCGACAAGGAAGAATAAATATTTACACAAAAGTGTTGATCCGAGTTTACAATAATCTATTTTATTTCCTATTCTTTATTTTATTTCGTTAGTTGTTATTTTATGTGCCTAATTTCTACATCTTCTAATAATCACAGGTCTTATAGAAAATTCCCTACCAAATACAATGGCATGGGTTTTACGAGGCATTCAAATTCAATGCCAAGAACAAGGTTGCTCATCTCATACCTCATGAATAATCCCTTCAACTTAACTCCAAAAATAGTAACACTACTTTTCCTTATAATACTTGTAAAGTGTTTCAAAAATCCTAGGATTTAATGCTTTCAACCCCATCCTAACCCAAAACCACCAAATCCAGATGAAAACAGCTAGGTAGGAATGATGTACATGCATAAAACGTTTAAAAGTCGGATGTAAATTTTTGAGGGATAAATTTTTGCATGTCTAAGACGATGACATGCGATTAGGAACAATACGAATGGGTAAAACTTAGTGGCAATCGAAATTGAAGACTATTGTTGAAAGCGTGTGATTGCAATTTCCATACTACCATCCATTGTATATAGCAACATAAATCGTGGGAACTATTATGTAGTTTTTAATCCGTTTGTATGTGCATATATCATTTAAATGGGATTAAGAGAAGTAATATGAAATAAATGAAGTCTTCATCTATTCAAGAGGACTTGATTCACCATAATTTTGTTTAACTATTTTGGTGGTTAAATATCAATACAAGAATGTGATACCCTCGGTCAAGAGATATTGAGGAAGGGTTAGGAGTAACCGTAGACCTTTTTATCTTCATTACAACACCCATTTGGCTTGTCATGACCATGTAGTTTACATCTGTATTTACATAAAACAATTACCGATTAACATCAAAATGCATTACTTTCAAATTGATATAGAAATATAGTAGAAAAATAGTTAGGCAAGAGAAATAAGGGCGCACACAAGCTAACATGTAGACTTTGTCTCTACACCAAGCAATGGTGAACATGGAAAAGCTAAAAATAAGTTGTAATAGTACCTACAGAAATTAAAAATGCAAGCCTAAAAGTGGAGGAAAATGATGGCATCACAACATGTGAGGGTAGGTGTCGGGATGGCGAGACCACTTGTACTTGTAGTGGTGCTCTTATCAATTGATATCGGATCGTTGAATTGCATAGATCTCTCTTTGTAAATTGTTCTTTTTTCATGAACTTCCTTTTAAATCATCTATTTTTTTATATGTCCATACCCCAAATGAGTGTACATCATGTCAAGTTCTAACAATATATTTGAGATTATTTCATTGTCTCAATTGTGCTCTTATAAAGAGCTATATTGAGATCAAGTGGTCTAATTTGGGGGTTCATTTAGCAGATTCTATTCAATTACAAATCCGTTGCATTTTTTCATTTTCAGAATCTAATCGGTAATTTAGTCTCTCCGAGTTCCAACTTAGATTTTTTGTTGTCAGACATTTGGAGATTATATTTATATTTTGAACTCTAAGAGAATCACCTTTCATATCTAGTGTTTCTATAATTAGGTGTTGGCCATTCTAAAGTGGCCGAATTCTCCTCTCTCACAATCTATAGTGCATAAAATTTGGAGTGTCTTTCTATTTTAGCTCTATCTACATCCCACTTCAAACAAGGTCTCCTTATTTGAATCTCTACTTGCTATCTTTCCTTTCAAACCATTATTTGTTTAGCTTTTGATTTTCTTCCAAAATTCTCATGGATGATTTCCTTAGCTCTTATAATTCAACCATCTCAACCATCCTAGTTAATTACTACGAAAAATATAGAATAAACAAATAGAAAAATGATTTGACCAATGAAATGCTTATTAGATCAATTAACTCACTATGGGCTTTTTACACCCGGGAATCCAAATGATTTATAAATTAATATATTGAGAAAGCCGTGTGCAATGAAAATTGCAAGCACCGAGGAAAAGGGATGCATCGGTTGGTGGCAGAGCCAATCGGGCTATTTGAACCATTGAAGCTAATGGACTAGTTCTAATGATGGTAATTCAAGATATATTGGAAGCCTTTCCTCTCTACCATACACAAAGATGAAGAGACAATTACCTATACCTCTTTTCATTGTGGCCCTATCATCCCAAAGAACATGTCTCGTATTTCATGTGTGAATGCTTCGATTAATATTTATTGTTCTTTTTATGATCCTGATCAAATTATTGTTGGTGGACTCGACTAGGCTATTACCTTAAGGGTAAGAGTTGGAAGAAGTTTTTAGATAGTTATCGTGCTTGAGAGCCCAATATGGGATCTTAAATCCCACAAAATATTTAGAATTATAAGATATTATGGTATGAGGGACTCCAAACCTTATCTAAAACACCTCTAAGAAGTCCATAATGGTTGTCTCGATAGATTTTTACTACAACAGCCTCGGTCCACCCAGTAAAGTAGTCGGTGGCGGTCAAAAAATCCATTTATGACCAGTACTAGATATTGGATTGATCATGCCAATGAATTCAAGACCCTATTGAGAGAAGGGTTGGTCTACTTGAATTAGGTGAAGTGTAATGAAAACCAACCTCTTCTTACTAGTAAATAAGGCACTTTCTTTGCATTTTCTAACCCATGAATGAGCATCTTTGAATAGTGTGGGCCAAAAATAGCCAGATCTCGTGATCTTCGTGAAAAGGGAAGGATAGCTCCATAAACTATTGGAGATTAGGTAGTGAAAGTATTTTTGATGGAAAATCACAGCACCCTTGAATGTCTGCAACTTGATGGGTTGAGACTCTCAGTGCAATTGCATAACATGGAGCTTTTCCCAAGTGTGGGACCCTGTGAATCAGGAAAGCTCTCCGGATGAAGGCTGGTTCCTATTCCTTTGTTCAAATGCACACATAAAAATGCAGAGGGTTTACTCAAAAACCTAATCTAACTTGCTAAGGAGACAGGGTAAGAAGATGCATAAAAATAAACCTAAACTAACAAAGGTGATGCACCGAGGAATGAAGAACACTTATCTTGCCAATAAACACAAACCATTAAAATGCAATGCAAGATCATGCACAGATAACCAAATTTGTAGTGAAATATTAGGAGGATGCAAATAAACATAGAGAGGGTTGAGAATCATCCATAGACATGCATTATTTTCTCCAAAGATTGATACAATACACTACAAAATGCCAAGAGGCAAAGTTGCATTACAGTTTTAGATGGGAGGTTTGAACACCACAAATTCACCTGATAAGAGAAGAAGGGAGGGGCAAAACAAGAATTTCCAACCTTTTAAAAGAAGCCCCTCCTTAAAATTTATAGGAAGAATGAGAGAGGGAAGAGGGAGGAATTCCAAATCTACCCCAACCACCTCCAGATTGTATTTAATTCATCTCATTATGGTGGTAGGTGAGAACCCTAGCAAACCCAAAAAATGGTGAACTGTATTTTGCATTTTTGAAGAACATGTTCTCACCCAATTAAAGATATACATTTGTAGTTGGACAGAGGACCTTGTAATATTTCTGAAAAGTCCAACCTTGCATGAATCTGAGCTCCCTGTGAAAAATTTATGGCCATTTGAATATCTGGGTCAAGGTTTGCTTTCTGTCAGGTTCGGGGTGTCAATGCTCAAAATGTTGCACCTCCTGAATATGCACGTCCTGAAGATGTTCCTCGGCACATCCATCCTCATTTCAACATACTCTTAAGTGCGCCATAGGCGCTAAAAATTTCATGTCGACATCTTCTACTCTGCACCTCCAACCTGCGCCAGGGCGAGACTTTTTTCATGTCGACATCTTCTACTCTGCACCTCTAACCTGCGCTAGGGCATGATTTTTTTCATGTCGACATCTTCAGCTCGAAACCTCCAACTGTGCCAAGGCACGACTTTTTTCATGTTGACATCTTCGCTCCGTGCCTCCAACTGCGCCGAGGCATGAATTTTTCATGTCAACATCTTCGCTTCATGTGCCTCCAACCTGTGCCTTCCGAAGGTGCACCTTGGCTGTTGGTGACGCAATAAATATCAGGATTTGAGTTTCTTTGATTTCCATATTCTTCTGTTTGTCTATATTTACCCGGGGAGGAGATATATACAACAAGTATTAATAAATTAGATAAACATAAAAAAATCCATTGCAACTAGAATGAAAAATAAATTCTCTATAAAATTTGTGATCATCATATACATCATATACATAAATTCTCTATAAAATAATACAATGTCCGGATTGTTTATAACAAACATGCTCGAAACTATAAAGTATCCAATCTGATCCAAGTTTCTCTAATTATTGCAAGTTCATTATTATGCAGGAAGGTGTTGTTAATGCAAAATCACAACACCCCCAAATGAGTTCTAAAAATCTACTTTTCTAAGGTAGAGTCATTTGGTGTGATTACATAACATTAAACTTTCCCCAAGGTGTGGGACCTTACAAAATGGGAAAGCTCTCTAGATTGAAGGTTGGTTCCTTATTCCTCTATTTAGGTGCATACGTAGAAACTTGCAGAGGATTTGTTCTTAATCCTAATCTAAACTTTACCAAGGAGACAGGGATAGAAGGAATACAAAAATTAAAACAAAGCTAAACTACGAGGTGATGCACCAAAGGAATGATGAACACTTGTTTTGCTAATAGACACAAACCAACAAAATGCATACAATAAACAAGCACAAATAGCTAGATATGTAATGGGAGACTAGATGAAAGCAAAAGAGACAAGAGAGGATCTAAAATCAATCACAGACGTGTTTTATTGCTCTATAGATTGATACAATCCATTACAAAGTAGCCAAGAGGTATAAATGTATTACAATTTTAATGGAAGGCCTGAACCCCATAGATCCCTTTGCTAGAAGGAGGAGGGAGCCTGCAAAACAAAGAATTTCCAACCCTTTACAATGAATCATGCTTCCATATTTATAGATTAATCCTAAAATAAGAAAAGAGAGAGAAGCGGGAAAAGAGGTTGAAGTTCAACCACCACTATTAATGCCTCTGATGAAATATCTCCCCAAATCTGTCTTTACTACATCAATCCTTGGTTTGGTGCCTTGAAGGAAGAGGAAATGGCGGAAACAGATCGAATCTAATCTAGTTGTTGAGACAGATGGATCCTGCATTAAAGGCCCAAAGACGTTTCCTCCATTTTTCTTCACCTAACCTCCTCAAAATTAAATTTTCAAACCCCATTGCATGGGTGAGGCCAAGATCTTTCTAGCGGCATCAGATTTACAATATTTTGAGCCTTGAGTCAAAATATACGCCCCTTGAAGTTTGTACCAGTGCAGCAGGGAGGCGGGAAAAATAGCTCAAAAATGGGTCCCCTCTCTTCCAATTCCCGCTTGGCTTTGACTCGGGCCTAGATGTTGACTTTTTCCTTGGGTGGAGTTGCAAGTCATTTTGTAACTTTTACCCCTTTTGAGATAACAAGGGGAAACGAACCAACTTTTTCCCCGACAGTCCGCTTTTGATTATGTTTCCTCTTATGCGGGATCGTGGTCGATCCAATATTTGGCACGGGGGCGAAATATGGATAACAGGTGTTTCATTGCAAGGATGCATATGGCAGCCATTTTCTTTGTTTCCCAACATATTACTCCCCACAATCTTTTCCGATGAACTTCCAAGGCATGCATACTATAGCAGGTTCTTCACATAATTATAGTTGTAGTTTTAAATGCTCTTATTGTGCACTTTAAATATGCACACTAGAGTGAATATGTAGCAACACAAGATATAAGGTGTGCATATGTGTCTAGGTTTACTGATAGTGTTAGTTTATACCTTATACTAAATAACGGGGCTCTACTTTTGATTGATGATCATTATTTTTACAAGCTACATAACAACCGAAAGAAAGTTTGAAACTTATGCACCTTGGTCAAGACCTAGTGGTGGAAACTTTGGATAGCTTGATAATTTGGACAAAGATGCCACACTTGGGTTGGATCCATGTTGTTTATCAATAGATATTGTACATAGGTGGGAGCAAAGTGCTAATGAAGAAGGGCCAAAAGCTTGTTCAACTAGAGATAAATTAGGTGTATGAAGTTTGGAGGGATCAAAATTTTCATGGAGTATCACATAACTACATACATCCTTTAGAATTTTTGGGAATTATGTCCAATAAAACTTTAATGATTTAAGGGAAGAACTCAATCAAGAGAAATCCAAGGCTATCATCCTCACCGCACTTGATGAGCCCGCTTTGCTCTACAACATTCACGGATCTCGATGTAGTATACACTCCGGTTGTACATGCTTTTGTGATTGTGACCAAATTCTCTCTTGTTGTATATGTTGACAAGAGAAAAGTGACATCCGAGGTGGAGAAATACTTGACTAAAATTCTCTACTTTTGTACTATGGAAGCTCATGTTAATGTATTTGTGGTTAGGGGTCCTAATGAAGGAATGACTTGGACCATACAACCCATAGATATAGAGTTAGATCTCATAAAGGAAATATCTAAGGAACAATTATTTAACATTGAAACAATTAAAACTTCTATTAAGACGACAAAATATTATAGATTTGGGCATAATGGCATAACACTCGATGACAATATTTGTGTAAGAATCTATAAGAATTCTCAATATTACGATATATCCCAAGCTTACAGAATTTGAAAATATTCTATAGTTCCAAACTCAACTCAATATGGCAATGCTCAAAATGCCTCATAATACAAGTGGTATCTCTTTTGCCAATATTAAATTCAATGCATTACTTGCCTATCCCTTATGGTGGCTCTATGACATAGGGAGAAGATCCCGTATGTGAATACTTCCCAATATTTAAACAATATTTTGCATTAGAAATATCCAATAATTGATGGAATGAAAGCCAAAATTTTGATTGTTGAAGTTTAAGAAATTGTTTATTTATAAACCATTTATTAATTGGGTTAACATCTCACTATTATAAGTACATCTCTTTCCATATTCCAGCATTGCTTATTCAACAAAAAAAAAATTCATATCCAAAATGTAATGCATACGTGCACAATGAAACCATACCATGTTGTCAAGATTCAAATTCATCCATTAAAAAAACAAAAAACAAAAATTGCTTCATGCGATTCAGACAGAGCCCTTGTTAAATGTTTTGGTTACAGGGATTTAGCATAAACATATTCTTTGGGATGCACTGTTAAGGCATGTGGATTGTTTTCCCAAGTGTCTGATTTGAGAGGGGATGCATGGGACAAAATCATAATTTAAGTTTTTTTATTTTTATTTGTCCTTTGGCTTGCTGGGCACCACTGTATACTGGGAATGTGGCATGTTGTGACTGCAGGATTCACAAATATGGGAATGTTGAAGGACAAAAAAATGTTTAGTTTCATGGAATGCTAAGATTGTTGGATTTACACAAAATGGATTTTTGAAATGGGAGTACAAGGAAACATATGGACAACTACCAAAACACACTTGAAATTGGTTATTGATTCACTCGTATTGGAAATTTACAAATAAGAATGTGCAAGTTGAAGGCAATTATGATACGGGGAATCACGTTAGTGAAAATTTACTTTGAACATGGTGGAGAAATGTTCTTCCTCATTGTAGTAGCACCATACTCTTCCCCTAGGACTGGGTGTTGTCTCCACAGGGATTATTCGGTATGGATCACTCTTACTCTTGCTTCAAACTAAACATTTAATCATTTTTTAGTGTTGGATTTTTGTAAGTTATATATATTAAGAAAGAATGCAAATTGGAATGAATTTATATGGATTTTACCTTTCCTAAAAATATTTTGCTTTAAACTTTTAAGAAAAAATAAATAAATAAATTAGGCCTTTGAACCATGCGCATGGAGCGCCATGTCGAATGGTTAATGGGAACCAAAACCTAAAACAAGTTCCATGTCGACCCAAGACACCATGAAGTTTCTTAACTAAGTAGACTAACTCGATTAGATGCCTTAACAAGGTGAGATTTGATACCCTTTTAACACTTCAGTCACTTTTGGTGACATTCCCACTTTATGAAATTGTGATCAGTTTTCACTTACAAATGTCGTATTGATTTGGTGTAATTGGAAAACACCTTCATCTACCTCTAGCACTCCTATGCGAGAATTGAAACCAACTCTCAGTTTCATAAAAATAATTTCGTAAGTTAGAGTTTCAAGTGGATGTTGGAGTCACCGGTTGTCGTAAAACATAAGTGTTTGATGTGTTTACGATAATTGGTCTCAAAGTCACCTTCTTAAATTGAACCTTGTTTGACGAAATTGAATTCCGTCAAATCCGGTGAGTTATTTGTTTATAGGCGAGTAGGTAGGAATCAATGGAATTTATGTTTGAACGTAAAACAAGTGGTTTTGGAAACCATACTATAAGCACTTTAATTGATTTGGTTAGTTTTTGCACACTCGCAACTTAAGATAGAAAATATTTCTTAGGATCCTATTAGTTTTGTAAATTACTTGTGAACCCCTTTTTATAGTGTTACAGTGTGTGTAGAGTATTATTTAATAAATTACTTTGTATGAAAGGATTTTGCAATTTAAAGTGTATTGTATTTAATTCATCTCATTATGGTGATAGGTGAGAACCCTAGCAAACCCAAAAATAGCGAATGTATTTTGCATTTTTGAAGTATGTTTTCTTAGTAGGAAGTCTGACTCTGCTGTGAATGTAATTATACAACTACAGAGCATGAAGCTTTGTCAATGATTTATGCATTGTACAATTTTTGACAAGATGCATTAGCTTGACACCATTTGTGTTTTATACAGATCACATGGCATTGAAGTACTTGGTAAATAATCTAGTTTTACAGGGCACATATGTAGATGGGTGCTCCTATTTCAAGAATTTGACTTCATAGTTGTGGTGAAACCAGGGAAAAGAAACTCTGGACCAGACCATTTATCTAGAATCAATACGGGAGAAGAGGCACAGACGATTGAAGAAACAATGTCAGATGCATAGTTATGCAAGTTCTGTGCGAGTGCCCAACGAACTAGAAGACATTGTTTTCTTTCTACAAATAGGTATGGCACCAGAAGGGATGAAATCATTAGAAAAGAAGCATCTTGCTATATGCACGGCACCATTTATGTTAATCAGTGGTGACCTTTAAAAGTTAGGCAAAGATGAAGAATTATGTCATTGTGTGTTAAAGCATGAGTGCAAGGATATCATGGAAGAAGCTCATGGTGGTATAAAACATTGTAGAGGCCATCATGCAGGTGATGTGACTGCCCAGAAAGGTCTTAATTGTTGGATTATGGTGGGAGACAACTCGTATAAAAGATCCGTAAAGATTATTGTAAGGTGTGTGACCATTGTTAGCACCTATGAAAACTAAGGCAAAGAGATGAGATGCACTTGAGACCAATTACTAGTGTTGAACCATTTTATAAATGGGCCAATGACTTTGTAGGACCTATTTCACTAGCTGCGTGTAGTACTGGATCGCGCTTTATCATTACTTGCATAGATTATCTCACATGGTGGGCTGAAGTAGCACCTACCAAAGACTCACGATTTAGCTTTTAGCACAGCAACTAGGTTTCTATGGGATAATGTTCTTACATGATATTTATGTCCTCTAAGCTTGACAAGTGATAGAGGTACACACTTTTTGAATGAGACCATCAGGATCCTATTGGATGAGTTTATGGTTACACACCACAAAACTACACCTTACCATCCTCAGGAAAATGGAACTGCTGAGGCTTTCAATAAAATTTTGGGCCAGAATTTGACAAAAATATGTGATGTTAGAAGAAAGGATTGGGATGACAAGGTGTCAGTTGTGCTCTGGGCATATAGAACAACTTATAAGAGATTGAACAAAGCCACACCGTTTCAATTGGTGTTTGGCACGAAGCTATTCTTCCTATAGAATTTATGTTACCTTCTTTGCGCATTGTGCATGCTTTGGAGGTCTAGCTAATGAACAAGCTTTAGAAGAGCAGTTGAAAAAATGATTCAATTGGATGAGTGCTTGAGCCATAGCATGATGGAGTTAGAAGCAGGAAAAAGCCAGGCAGAAAGCATGGCATGACAGAAACATAAGAGATAAAAAGTTTGAGATTGGACAAATGGTTCTTCTTTATGACTCAAAGTTCTTGTGCCATCCAAGCAAGCTCAAAGTACACTTGGTTGGGGCCATATGTTATAACCTCTATACTTGACTCAGGTGCATGCCAGTTAGAAGCACTTGATGGAACACAACTAGGGTTACTTTCACGGGAGTAGGCTGAAACTCTACTATAAATAAGCCTTCTTGGTGTTTATAATAAGCCTTCTTGGTGTTTGTAATAATCCCCGCTTCCCAATGGGTCCTAAGGAGCCACAAAGACTTGGAACTTGCTGAAAACCTCCTGCATATTAGCAAGCCGGTGGAGGAGCCCAAGAAGGAGGAATTGGCTTGGACAGGGTGGACAGACTTGAAAGGAGATACAAGAGCTCAAAGGGGCTATAAAAATATGGAAAGAGCTAAGGGTAAAAGAATCCTTCAAAGTGAGAAGGAAGAGGTGGTTATTGCTGAAGTCTTCAAGAAGCTACATCCTTAGATGGCAGATTAGGGAATGCTAAAAGCCGCAATGACCGTGATATTGTCGCCCTCAAAAGCATTTATAATTTCATTGAACAACATGTCCATAGTGTCTGCAGTTTAAGTGGGGTTAATGAGGACATTTGGGGCCCTAAAGAGAAAAGGGATATTGCAATTGCCCAAGCAGATTTGCAAGACTCCTCTCAGGCCACTTCCATTGCCTTCTTCATGTCGTTGCAGGCTATCAAGACCAAGATTGACAGAGCCATCAAGTAACGGGTTATTGTGATGCTGCTTTGTGGCTTTCGGCTACGAGCTGTATGGCTGCGTATGTCATCCGCGATTCTGGCTGTTTTTGGCGGAGCTCTATATGTTGTTTCTCTTTTGGTTTCTTTTTGTTCTTTCCTTCTTATTTTTGGATCTTTGTACGTTTAGATCCTTTCTTCACTTATATTGTAATATTTGGCTGTTGAGCTCTCCTTGGTTGACTGTTTTTCCCTCCTCTGGGTTGTTTCTCTCTTCTTTATTATCGGCTTTTGAGGCCTTTTGTCTATAGGGTATAGTCCCTTCAAAACTATTTGCCCTTAATGAAAAAAATAAAGCGGTGTTGCCATTTAGTCTAGGTTTTCAATTCGGTATTTCTTTAATGTATTTCCTTTATTATCGCTATGCTTTGTCAATTTAGTTGTTGTTTGTGTAATAAGCATGCTTTTGTGCATGAAGCTAATTATTGTATGAAGAATGTTTATGCACAGAGGACTGCACATACCTTTAGTGTGGGGTGGTTGTCATTATCCAAGAAAAGGACTGAGGGACTTGAAAGGTGAAAGAAATAAGTTACTACAGGTGTGCTTTAAAGGGGATTACTTCTCAAAAGGTGACCAAGGATGAAGATGGATGAAGGAATAGTATAACGTGAGGTAAGCGGAGGCCATGATAGCTACTAGGAGAAGGTGTAGTGACGAGTTACTCGGTACAGGATCGTGCACTGAGAGAAGTTTGTGACCAGAAGGTAGGAAGGTGCACTAGAAGGTTATAGCTAGGCGTGAAGATGTACCGCGCGGAATGAACAGATTTGGTCAATGAATGAAGGGATATTTGGTAGGTGAGGAGTAATAAATGCATCAAAATTTGAAAAAATTATATAAGGAAGGGATGCATTCATTTTTACCATTGCAACTAAGAATATTTGAGAGAAGAGCCAAGTCATCGATTTAAGGTGAGAAGGGTGTGAAATCAAACGTGAGAACCATATTTGTGCTTTAAGAAGCTTGCATCCCTAGTGGCGAAGGGTTTGAGCAAAGCAAGGAGATAGAAAAGAGTTAGGTTATAAGGTTTCCACCTAGGGTAGAGTTGGATCGAGATAGGGTTTGATTTGCATAGTTACAAGAGTGAAGAGGAGACATTGGCAAGGTAAAAATGGCACCAAAGAAGGCATCTAGCAGCAGCAGCAAAATAAAAGAAGAAGGTGGTCATTGAGGAAGAAGAGATGGCACCTGAAAGTCATTTTTTAGAGATGCAATACCCAGAAGGGGTTATTGTTGGCCAAGAATGGGATTCACCCATTAGAAAAAGTACGGTGAGTGAATATAATCATAGTAAATCAGAGAACAAAAAGGATCTCGACTCCTTACTCATGGTTAGAACCAAAAATGCATGGTAGATGAAATATCAGTATATGATGACGCGGGTGAAAAGCTCTTGAAGAAATTTGGGGTATATCAGTTGTATGAGCTTTCATACTTCAGGAAATATGAGCCCTTGTACCAGTGGCTCATGAGCAGGGTTCATGAAGACTGCTTCTACTTTACAGACGCAGAGTTAGAATTTCATTTGCACTTGTTTCATCAGTGACAGGTTTGAAGGCCACAAGAGAAGATATAAAAAGTGACCTCACAGACAAAGCCATGATTTTGAAGACCAAATAGGAGTTGGGATACCTAAAGGGTCTCGTGGAATGGACATCAAAAATTCAAGAATTGTCCAGTTGTACAAGCTACAGCACACTTGGTTACCAAGTTAAATGATCAGGAGCGGTGGTCGCAAGTAAACACCATGTGGTTGCATGTGGCATGGAAGATGTTAGAAGGGACAATATACAACATCTTCTCCCATCACTTGGTCTTCATGAAAATTGGAGTACCGAGATAGAACAAAGGAGAAAATATGGGAATAACCCATGGAGAATAGGTCCTAGCTAAAAGATTCAAAATATCTATGTAAGGGAATATGACAAATGAGGTGAAACAAAGGGCGGAGAAGTGGTATGAGAGGCTCCGCGTGGAATTTGGAGAATAATGGCACATACCAAAGGACCTACCAGTAGTGGTAGGAAAGCAAGTTCAGTTTGTTGTATACCAACATTTCTGCATCATGTGCTTTCCAATGAAGGATGGAACTTGGAGCCCTTGGTGCAAGTTACCTTATGCCTTCACTGCAAGGTATTTTCAAGAGTTTGTTCATAGGTTTACCAACATGCATGATTAAACTTCAATGTAGACAAGGTAGACTGTGACTACCATACATTACGGAAGAAGTATGTATACCCTGGCAGGAGTGCCTACATAGAGAGAATCATTTCTAAAGTGTTGAACATCAAGCCAATAAGCTTGGTTGTAGCAGATTTGGGGGCAGCACTGGTGTATCTCTAGTTGAAGCCGAAGATGGAGAACAACAAATATGTGGAAGGTGAGTTCGCACTTCCAACACCACCAAAAGGGAAGCACACAATGGAGAATGTCCCAAAGACCTAAGCCCTCAGAGAAAATCGAAGTGTAGGATGAGGAGGAAGAGCACAAAGATAGTGGCAGCTTGGAGCATAGGGGTAGGAAACATCCTACAAGTCAAAGAGAAGCTGAGCGCGCCGTTACACCGCCTTAGCCACAAGAGGGGGAGGAAGAGGACTTGAATGCGGTCCAAGGGGAGCACAGGTTTAAAAGGGTATTTAGGAGAACAAGGACCCAAGGTGTTACCCCAACCTCTGTGCGCAGATCACCCCGACTCTCCCCGCAGAAGGAAGTGACCGCACTAAGGAGGAAGCTGAAGTTGAGCGAGGAGGTAGAAGAGTCTGAGGAGAGCGTGCCTACATCCCCTACACCCCTAGAGCACACAGAAGAAAAGGGTGAGGAAACAAAGGAGAAGGATGAAGAGGAGAAAATACCAGAGGAAACAGCTGTAAAAGAAACACAGGACATGGAGACGCAAGCTCCAAATTTGGAAGCTAGAGTTCCTAAGTAGCAGAGGTCTAGAAGGGTGAGTGGAGAGCACATTCCACCAGCCATGGGGTATGCAGAGGACACAGGAAAGATTATGCGTCATGTTCCGCTTCCAAAGAACAATAGCACAGAAGGATCTATTTGGCTGGGAGTTGATGGATGAAGATATGGCGACCATACGAACACGAAAGAAACTATCCTAGTCGATGCACACCCACATGGATGAGCCTGATTTTGATGTATGTGAAGATTCATGCGTGTCAAGGTGATTAAAGAAGGCACCCCAGGCTAGACACATGACAGTAAAGCCTACTGTCATGTCGATGAGCAGTCGGTAATGCTGCTGGTGAAAGTTTCAGCGGAGGTGGCTAGAAGGAACATGGATAAATCTGCCACAATCAAGGCACTGCGTGAAGAGTTGAAGATGAAAGACACAGAGATAAAGCGTGCGTAACGCGGGAAAGGGTCTTCACACGTAATAAGAATGAACTATTTGTAAGCATCGCAGAGGAGATTGGGGACAATGTAATCAGAGCTAGGCCACACTTAGAGCCCAAGGTACCACAAACATTTCCTTCAACTGATACACTATGTGGGGAAGTTGGTGGACTTGGTGCTAGAAGATGAAACTCTACGTGTACAAGTGCCAAAACAATTAGAGAAGGATGTCAAATGGGAAAAAGCATCAATGATGAGGAAAATTGCATTGTATGAAGGGCTATTACAGGCATTACAAGAAGTCTTAAAGAAAGTGGATCAAACTTTGAATATATACACAGCTCCAGAGGCGCTCATTAACATTAAGACCTTAGAAGAGAGCAATGAGGTCCAGAGGGCCATAAAATATGAGACCTTGGGCCGTGCAGAGAGGTTGGAAATGGTTAAAAAAGTGTGAGGCCCTAGTAGCAAAGACAAGAGTCGCACAAAACCGAGCTAGAAAAGTTATGGCCGAGCTCCAACCTTGTGTGAATCTGAGCTCCCTGTGAAAAGTTATGGCCATTTGAATATCTGGGTCAGGGTTTGCTTCCTGTCGGGTTTGGGGTGTCAGCGCTCAAAATGTTGCGCCTCCTGAAGGTGCACCTTTTTACATCCATCCTCACGTTAACATACTCTTAAATGCACCATAGGTGCTGAAAATGTGGTGTTGATGCCTTACAACCTGCACCAAGGTGTAACTTTTTCCGTGTCGACACCTTCTGATCTATGCCTTCAACCTGCGCCAGGGCACAACTTTTTCCATGTCAACACCTTCTGATTTGCGCCTTCAACCTACGCCAGGGTGTAAATTTTTCCATATCGACACCTTCTAATCTTCGCCTTCAACCTGCATCAAGGCGCGACTGGTGGCATAAATAAATGTCAGGTTTTGAGTTTATTTGATTTCCATATTCTTTTGTCTATATTTACCCAGGGAGGGAGATATATATACAACAATTTGGCGACTCAATGGGATCACCTGCCTACTAGGTAGAATATCAGTGGCCTTTTAGCAATCCATTGGGTAGGGAGTCATAAGCAATAACCTGAAACCAACCTTATATCTGATCCCGAGCCTGATATCGCAACTCCTTCTCCGAGAGCACGTTGAACTATAGAAATTCAACCTGAGAGCAACAAAACCTTTGAAGCACTTAGGAAATTGAAACCTAACTACAACAAGATGATGTGCATCCACACTTATAGGAATTGAAATCTATTCTAATATTTACAAGGGTAAACCTTTTCCTTTTAGTAGCAATGTTTAAGATAGATTCCATTAACCGGAATCGGGAGTTCTTCTCCATCCAATGTAGACAATTAGAAGGCATTACTACTTTTACATCCTCGTGACCATGTAGGGGCCTCTCTAAATGGCATCAAACTTGGAATGCCTTCCTGGTTTTTCCCGATCTACATCCCATTTCATAACTAGGTCCCCTTCCTAGAAGGTCTTTGCTCTTGCCTTCTTATCAAACCATCTTTTTACTAAGGCCTAATCCTTCTCAATCATCTGAATTGCATGTTCTCTGATTTCTTCCAATTCCATCAACTCTGCATACCTGGCCTCCATTGGTTCAAACTCAGACAACTCCAATTGTTTCATGAGCTCCAATGTTGGCAATTCTAATGATATAGGCAATACTACCTCTTTCCCATAAACCAACTTGTAGGGAGAATTACCTGTAGACCTTTTTGGTGTTATCTTGTCAGCCCACAACGCTGATTTTAGCTTGGTATACCATGTCGTTTGGTTTTCATCCAGAGTCCTTCTGATGATCCTTAGCAAATTCTTGTTCATGGACTTTGTCTATCCATTACCCCGTGGGTAATAATTTGAAGAGGTGCTCAAATAGATTCCATTCTTGAAAGCCCATTCTCAGTAATCTTGGAACCTATGAATGCCAATTCATTATCCGATATGATAGTGGTGGCACACCAAACTCCGGTCACTATTCCTTCATAAAAGTCCAGTATGTTAAACTCATTTGCTTCTTTGAGCACTACTGCTTCGGTCCACTTGGTGAAATAGTCATTTCCGTGAGAATCCACTTGTGGCCTTGGCTTGAGTTTGGATTGATGACCCCGATGAAGTCCAATCCCCATTGCATAAATGGTTGGTCAACCAAAATTGGGTGCAATGGAAGCGCTGCTAGTCTTTCTTTGCCTGTGAAGAGTGCACATTTCTTACACTTTCTTATCCATGTATAGCAGTCGCTGAACACTGTGGGCCAATAATACCCTGCCTTCATTATCTTGAGAGCTGTTATTCGTGGGGCAAAATGTCCTCCGAATCTCCATCATGAAAATCTCGTAACACCCTCTCAATTTGACCTGTCCCAATGCACCTCAATAGAACTCCATTGATGTCTTTCTTGAACAAAACACCATCAACAAGCACATATGGAATGGCTTGTAATCTAAAGTATCTCCTCTTTGCTTTGCTCATTTCTGGAGGGCATAGGCCTACTTGTAGGAAGTGTATCATATTCTGAGTCCAACAAGGAGCGGGCACGTCATCATTTTCCTGTTCTTAACCATCCTGTAGTACCAAGACAGTCTCTTTTTCATCACCTACTTCAACTTGCTGACTCAAAGCTAGCTATTCACATAGTCCTTTTCCACATACTAGTTTTGTGACCTTGATCTCAATGTCATATTCCATGACACGGGTTATCCATCCTGCACGTTTCTCATTCAGATCCTTGTTTAGAAGGAAGTCCTTGACTCCCACATGAGAGACCAACAATTGGATCTTGTTGTTTGAGACTAGGTGCTTGAATTTATTTAAGCTCCTGATCACTGCAAGGACATGCTTTTCAATGAAAGAGTACCTAGTTTCGTATTCCTCCAAGCCTTGACTGAAGAAAGCAACTAGTTGTTCTAATCCCTCTTTGTTTTGCTATACCAGGATTGCAGAAATTGTGTCTCCACCACCGAAGGCATATAGCATGAAGTCCTTGGAGAATTCTGGATTGACGAGAGTCGGAGCTTGAGATATAGCCTCTTTTATTGCCTCAAAACTTTCCTTACCTTCAACTGTCCACTTAAATGCCATGCTCTTCTTCAACATCAGCGTTATTGGCTTCACGAGAGTGGAAAAATTTGGCACAAATCTATGGACAAAATTGATCCTCCCTAAGAAGCTTTGAAGATCCTTCTTGTGACTTGGAAATGACAACCCTCGAATTGCTTCAACTCTTTTTGGGTCAATTTTCAACCCTTCCTTTGAAACAATATGGCCTAGAAGCTTTCCTTTATGAGCCAAGAATATGCATTTTTTGGGATTCAATGATACCCCAAATCTTCTACACCTCTGAAATATCTGCCTCAGATGAAAGAGGTGATCCGCTGCATTTTTGGAGAATACAGTGATGTCATCAAGATATATCAGAACTATTTTGTTGATCAGCCCCTTGAATGCCATATTCATTGCCCTTTAGAAAGTGGCTCCAGCATTTGATAGCCCAAATGACATCTTCTTGTAGGCATAGGTGCCCCATTTGGTGGTGAAATCCATCTTGAACTGGTCATCTTCTTTCACCATTATCCGATTATACCCTGAGTAGCCATCTAGGAGAGAGAATCTCTCCGAACCGGATACCACTTGTAATATTTGTTCCATTGAAGGAAGTGGGTAATGGTCTTTGAGAGATGCCATGTTGAGGTCTCAGAAGTCCACACACAACCTAATTTCTCCGTTGTTCTTCCTAATCGGAACCAAGTTTGCAACCCAACTTGAGTGCTTGATCGGGAATATAATGCTTGCCTCTATTATCTTGTTTAGCTCTTTATTCATTAGAGGCTCAATGAGAGGGTTGAATGGTCTCTGCTCACTGATGGGCTTAGCATCTGGATCCAATTCTATGGTATGTTGTGCCAACTTCAGATTGAATCCTCTCAATTCTTCATAGCTCCAAGCGAAGATATTTGGAAATTCTTAGCAAAGTTGTATGAAATCGATTGCTCCCGCTTAGTGGCCACTTTACCAATTTGAAGTGTTTTGCCTTCCCCAACCAGAATTGGCTCTAAATCTTCTCTCTTGACCTGTATGTTATCCTTTTCCTTACGGAACTGGTCGTTAGGGTTGAAGATAGACTCCAATGTTACTAAACCCTTGGGAAGCTTATTTGTCCACATCTACACTACTTGATCCCCGTACTGCTGCTCTAGTCTGTCATGATTCCTAGCTGAGAATTCAGCCTCTTCTTGTAAAAAATTGATGATCTGTTGATCATTCTCAAACACCTACCAGCTTGTGTTATTATCTGGAACTACTGGCCTCACAATCACATGGATATGTGGTTGTGTTTTTTCCCTTTTTATTTTTTCAACCACATCAAATGTTGCTCCAATTGCTACGAGCCTATCTGTGGCTTCATTTGTCTTCCCGGTATGGAAACGATGTTGAAAGCTTCAAATCCTCAATGAGGTCCCATACCCTGTTCTTGTAGTTCTTCAACAAGTCATTCTATGTTGTCCCGACTTGGTTGACGATTAGCTCGCTATCCCCGAACACTGCAAGTTCTTTATGCCCTTTTTCCTGGCCTAATGAAGTCCATGAATCAAGGCCTCATATTCAGCTGTGTTGTTTGAATAGGAAAACTAGAAATGAAAAGCTGAAAAATATTTGATGTCTTGTGGTGAAATCAACATTGCACCACCTCCAGCACCTTGTCTTCTTCTTGAACCATCGAAAAATAGTTGCCAAACTTTGTTGTCATCCTTTTGTTCAGGCTGAATGATGTCGGGAATGGGTGAATTTTCTTCATGTACACAATACACACCTAATTCAGATTCTTCAATTTCCTTGTATGGGTCAAATTCATGACTCTTGTTTGCCCATTCATCCAAAGTCAAATCAGGAATTCCCTCGACCTTAGTACCTATTTCTAGATCATTTGAACACTCCTCCTAATCAAAGGCTGAGCAATTTGCATTGATAGGACTTGGCACATGAGGTTCAATATGGAAATTGGCAATTGGTTCGACCTTGATTGTTGCTTTGGCCCCATACCTCATCCTGAAAATCATGTGTGACCAATCTGCAGATAAATATCCACCGATTTTTACAGTGAAGTCTCTTGATAGACATAACGCAAAGAGTGGTGGAAGGTCAATCACAGACACATCTTACAGAACTGTAACATTAGGATAGGCATGCAGTGTTAGGCTTAACCCTTTTATGACCCCAACTGTTCGAACTTGCTATTCCATCCAACTGTACTACTCCTTTCAACACTGGCTCATACTTCAGACCCAGTTGATCCGCTATTTGCTTCGGCATCACTGAACTACTTGCCCCTGAATCTATCATGCAGTTGTGTACCAAGTGGTTTCCAACAACCAATGACACATAGAATGGTGGAGGCTTCAAATTCTTGCTTGGTTGACCCCCACCCGGTTGCACTGCATTAGTGAGAACTTTCTCTTGTCCCCTGGTTTGATACATTCGAGGCAGACCAATTAGCCATTGTAGCTTACAATAAATCTTATTGCCCTAAGATCACCAATGATTCCCACATGGAAATGTTCACATGTGTCTTCTTCATTTGATCGATGATGTTGAAAGGGGATGATCTATCTTTTTGTTGTCCCTGGTTTGGCGCAACCTTTTCTAGAGCTTGAACAAGTGCATGTGTTGCTACAACAGGTACCTTAGGCTGATTTTGCACAATTGGAACTGCATTTGGTCTACTAACCCCTTGTTGTGTAGGAGTGGGCTGAGAAACAACTGGATTAGACAGTTGCCCCTCTTCTATGCTTCTCTTCTTTGACCATGTGTTGATAGCCATGCCTTGAAAAGGCTGTTGGTTAACTCCGCAGAAGTCTTCCGTTTGCCAATTGGCCAACGTGGTTTCTGTTGGAGGTGTTTCTTGTTGTGTTTCTTGCTTTGTTGATTCCCTATTTGGCTTGGTTCTTGAGACACACCAATGGTTTGCACCATCAAGGCTTGATTTAGTGCACCATTGAAACATGTGACTGATTGTGAGGTAGATTGCAAGGGTAACACCAGTTGTACTCCTGTGCCATGTTGTTTTATGTTGGAACCAAGGCTCTTGAGGATGTTGTTGCAGTTGGATCATACGGTCAAAATGGCACAGCGGCTTCGAGGTTGTCCTTGGTTTTGGTTTTGATTTGCAGCTTGAGTTGGTGGTCTATTTTGTTGGTATGGGGACCTAGCCCGGTATTGCACTTGAGGCTGATATGATCTAGCACTTTGAGCTTGTTGTCTTTTGATAGTCACCAGCTCATTTCCAAGGTTTTGTAGCTGTTTCATAACCTCCTACAATTCCTTTGAAGTATTTGCAAAAGTCGATGCCTCATTATTGCTTTTATTTCTAGGAGTTGGAATGGGATTCAACTCGGTGCTTGACCGTTGTAGGATTTCCCAAATCAATAGAGAGGCATTGGTGGCCTTGGTGCAAGCTTTCTAGCTTGGATCAAACAGGTTCTACTGCTTCGATAGCTATGTGATAGGCCCCTGGCAGCGTTGTCCCTCCCATTGATTGGATCATCATGGCTATGTCTAAATTTATAGCCTTTAAGAAATAAAGGAATGCGCCTTCGGAGGTTGGTCTAACAGCTATTGGAATCCTATCCCATGTCCATTGGAATCTGAAGTTGAAATATGTCATTTGTTTGTTATGAGCTCTTTTGATTGTCGTCAATTGTTCCAATAAAGACAAATTGTCTGCCCTCTCCCCGAATTGGTTACAAAGAGCTGAACAAAGTTGGTTCCAATTCATAATAGACCCTATTGTTAGGCTCCTAAACCACTATAAGGCTTTACCCTTAAAAGATGAAGCCAACAACTTGACTGCAACATCCATTTCATTTATTTCATGGATTGCACATGCATTGGCAATATCCTGGATGTGGTCAATAGGAGTAGTATGATTTTCTCCTGTGAAATAGGGGATATTCTTTAGTCTATAACTGGAACCTGATTCTGAGCATTTAGGGTGAGTGGACTACTACCCATGAAATTGACAAAGGGATTCGGTGGTAAATGTGTGCCATTATGATTGGCACGAGAACCACTGGTTGATGCGAGAAAAGGTCTACCAAGTGGAGGTGTAGACAAAGTCCAGTTAGGTGGAGATGGTGATCTTTGTGGTCATCTTCCTCTCCTTCCTCTACCTGGTGATAGTTGTAAGTAGAAAAATAGCCCTTCCTCTCAAGTATCAGACCTAGTTCAAATTCTTCTCATGTGCCTAGGTAACTTTTTTTTCTACACCGCTGAATTCTATCCCTTCGGAGTCGCCAAATGTGTTAGAGAACGATCCTTAAAAAGGCTGGATTCTGCCAAGTTACACACCAAACCTGACAATATTAAAAATAGAATTTAAAACTTTGAAGGACCTAGAAGATACAGTTCTTCAATTCAATTATTAGGTATTGTTGTGCAAATTACTAATCTCCGAAAGGTATAGGTAAAACTTGGGACATGCTCGACACTGGAAAACCCGAAATACTAAAAACTATGAAATTTTGAAAGTCAAAATCTCAAAAATCTAAGAATACCCTTTTGAATATTATCCCCAATCTATCAACCGGTGAAATTTTGACTTTTTTGAGCAAGTTAAGCCCTTGAAAATCAATTTCAAAGTTTAGCCTAGAAGGTGAAAAAATCAAAATTGTAAAACTTGCAATTTCTAAGTCCAAATTTCTTAAAAATTCCTTCAAATCTTATGGAATGACCTCTTGGTCCCACCGGGTGTGCCAAAACTATTGATGGAAAATCACAGCACCCCTGAATGTCTGCAACTCGATGGGTTGAGACTCTCAGTGCGATTGCATAACATGGAGCTTTTCCCAAGTGTGGGACCTTGTGAATCGGGAAAGCTCTCCAGATGAAGGCCGGTTCCTATTCCTCTATTCAGATGCACGCATAAAAATTTAGAGGGTTTACTCAAAAACCTAATCTAACTTGCCAAGGAGATAGGGTAAGAATATGCATAGAGATAAACCTAAACTAACAAAGGTGATGCACCGAGGAATGAAGAACACCTGTCTTGCCAATAAACATAAACCATTAAAATGCAATGCAAGATCATGCACAGATAACCAAATTTGTAGTGAAAGATTAGGAGGATGAAAATGAACACATAAAGGGTTGAGAATCATCCATAGACATGCATTATTTGCTCCAAAAGATTGATACAATACACTACAAAATGCCAAGAGGCAAAGTTGCATTACGCTTTTAGATGGGAGGTTTGAAGTCCACAAATTAACTCGCCAAAGAGAAGAAGGGAGGGTAAAACAAGAATTTCAAACCTTTAGAAAGAAGCCCCTCCTTACAATTTATAGGAAGAATGAGAGAGGGAAGAGAGAGGAATTCCAAATCTACCCCAACCACCTCCAGATTGTATTTAATTCATCTCATTATGGTGGTAGGTGAGAACCCTAGCAAACCCAAAAATAGTGAACTGTATTTTGAATTTTTGAAGAACATGTTCTCACATAATTAAATATATCTAGTCGTAGTTGGATAGAGGACCTTGTAATCTTTCTAAAAGTCCAACCTTGTGTGAATCTCGAGCTCCCTGTGAAAAGTTATGGCCATTTGAATATTTGGGTCAGGGTTTGCTTCCTGTCGGTTCGGGGTGTCAGCGCTCAAAATGTTGCGCCTCCTAAAGGTGCACCTTGGTGCATCCATCCTCACGTTAACATACTCTTAAATGTGCCATAGGTGCTGAAAATGTGGTGTTGATGCCTTGCAACCTGCACCAAGGTGTAACTTTTCCGTGTCAACACCTTTTGATCTGCGCCTTCAACCTGCGCTAGGGCGCAACTTTTCCGTGTCGACACCTTCTGATTTGTGCCTTCAACCTACGCTAGGGCACAAATTTTTCCATGTCGACACCTTCTAATCTACACCTTCAACTTGTGTCAGGGTGTGACTTTTTCCATGTCGACACCTTCTAATCTATGCCTTCAACCCGCTTGGTGCCGCAACTTTTTCCGTGTCGACACCTTCTGATCTACGCCTTCAACCTATACCAGGGCGCAAATTTTTTCATGTTGACACCTTCTGATCTGCACCTTCAACCTACACCAAGGTGTAACTTTTCCGTGTCAACACCTTCCCGATCTACGCCTTCTTACCTGCGCGCCAAAGTGCGACTTAAGGTGGCGTAAATAAATGTCGGCTATGAGTTTCTTTGATTTCCATATTCTTTTGTCTATATTTACCCAGGGAGGGAGATATATATACAACAAAACCATCAAGTAGAAATGAATGTAATACATCGAGTGACCTCTTATGATGATAATAAAAGAAGGAACTATGATGTGTTGCCACCAACGATTGTAAATATTACCTTAGAAGGATTTTGAAATGCATAAATTTTTATAACTTTTCTATTTTAAATCCCTTTATCCCTCTAGATAATTGTGACCCTTAGTAGCAGATTACCATGTGCTCTCTCATAGGGTGCGCTTCCTCATCAATGATTGTTGCTAAAGTTAATAGATCATGGAACCTCTCTTAAGGGTATTGGTGAAAGAAACGTTGATGCATTTTACTAAACAATTTAAATAGTTCCTTGGAAGAAATTTGAAAAGCATATAGTTGTTGGTTTGTCATGTAATATGCATTTAATACTTGATGGTCTAAGAGCAATGAAATGAGTAGTTAGGTGTATAGTCACCACTCCTTGTAGTCACGAACCCCTTAGTGTAAATTATGAGTCATTTGAATTACAATTGTTCTAAAAACAATGCCAATCGTGAGGCCAAAGTGCAACGTAAGTTTAAAGAGTACAAGAGTTTTGGGGTTAGGAATAATGTCATGCTCGAAGTCCTTAAAACTCAACTAGACACTTTCATGTGGTTAAAAATAAATATGAATTTCCCTTGATGAGATGAAAATTTTGAGAAAACAAAATAAATCTAAATAAAATTTCTTGATGTGAAAGAGTTGAATGGATTCAAACAAGTTATTGAACTATATCAGTTGTAATAGGAAAAATAGGGTACTATGATGGAAGGATGTTTATGGGAAGAGATATATTGAATCTAAATCACCCTTTAAACTCTAATATATCTTCCTTGACCTCACAATAGTTCCCCTTGTCTAGCAAAGGTAAAATTTAAACATCAAATATACGTCTCAAAAAGCATAATCTTAGCATCACGGTTAGTTACTTCTCATAGTGAGGACAAAATTTAACGTCAATTAAACATATTGTGACAAACAAACCTTTAATGTAAGAATGAATATGAGGAGGCTCGTAGGTGTTTAAAATGAATTTATTTAACAAATGAGTTGTGGATAATTAATAGAAATTGAGAAAGGAACCAATAGTGTGTTATCTTTTAAAGGCCAATGTTGTATGAAAAATAAAGTATTCAAGTTTTAGAAAAAGGAAATTTTACACCCTTACCGGTTTAATTCATTTTAGAAAACCTATAAGGTTATATAATGGAAAACTAAATGATAAATTAGTAAACAATAAAAAGGTCATGTTGTGGAGTATGCCTATCCTATGTGCCTTACTATAGTTGGATTTTTGTCTTGGCCTACGTCATTTGACTAAGACATTGAATGGTACCCTATGTTATCATGTTGTCTATATGGGTCCATGCTTATATAAGTGTCTTCTCGTGATGTTTTATTTTTATTTTGAGCCCATGTGGTGTCGTGTTATGAGTAATGAGAAACAATAAAGTTTATTCGGGTATTTTTATTGTTGTATTTGTGTGTGTAAAATGTGGGCATTATATGTGGTATCGGAGCGAGAGGTTGATGCTCTCGAACCTCTTGGATAGATTCGAGTTATGATGATCTTGCATGGTGGTTGTGGAGATGGGAAGAGTAATGTGATATATGTTGTGATGTGAACAATGTTTTAATTGTGATATTATGAATGCTTGTGTTTTGCATATCACTTAGGTCATATTTCTTATCATGTTGATGTGCTTGTGATGAGAGTATTCACTCTCTTTTTGTGGACTCAATGAGGAGTTCATGTGTGATGTGCCTCCTTGTTATGTGTGAAAAGAATGTTATTGCAAATTACAAGAGTTTTGGAGTGTTTTTTATTATGTGATATGAAGGTGTGTTGATGTGTTGCATGAAAAAATTGGTGTATAGTGAATTGGATTTTATCGTGATGTCGCCACCGTGTTGTGATGAATCGTGTGTGTCACCATGTTGTATTGTAATTGATTGTATGTTGTAATGTTAGTCACTATTTTCATCATACGTATAATTTGTGTAATATGTGATGGTTCATGTTGTGAATTAGGGGCATATGGTGATCATATGACCCCTATTATGTAGTACTTTCACCTTAGGTGCATTATGTAGAAAAGTGATGTATCGCGACCCATGAAAGTAATGATTTTGCTTTACCCTATATATATACCATGTGTAAGACACTATGGTTAATGCATGTGAATCACCATTGTGTTAGTGATTTAGTTATGTGTTATGTTGTGAACCTTACACTAGACGACCCTAAGGGAAGAAAATTTCAAGAGTGTATGTGTGGAGAGAGGAGGCGTGGACCAAGTTTTCATAATCTTGAGCCAAGTACGAGTGAGGAAGTGGAGTCTTATATAGACTGAAAACCCACTTCTATCTGTTTAGTATACTTCGATCTTGCTCAATATATTGTGGATGTGCACCACCTTAGGCTCAACTTATGCAAACTAGCATCCCCTACTCTTTCCTATTGGGTTTTTCATTAAACAATCCTATGTGATTTTGACTATGTTGAGCCTTATGGGAGTATGGAGGGATGATTCAGGCAGAGATGATGACAATTACATTATTTGATATACTCATTTATGGTTACATGTATATTTTTGTGAGCTAAGGCTCGATATCCGAGTGCCAACAACTTGATGAGTACCCCTTTGGTGGCCATATGAGGCCACATAGTGATTGTAATGTGTTATTTCTCAATATGTATTTTATTCTTAAAATGATCATTATCTTTCTTCTTGCAAGAACCAACATTTTTGTGATTGATGTGTTATTATATTTTGGGAATTTTATTTGGTTTTTGCACTAACATGTGTATTTTTGCACTAACTATGGTTAATTAGCCTAAAAAAATCTTAGTTTTAAACTTTATTTTCATGTTTAAAATTTTTATAGCATTGCCCAGGATTGAGGATTTTTCCACTTGGCATTTGAGATGGATTGTTATGTTGATTCTAATGTCGTAATGTGTTGGAATAGGGTCATGGAATTCACCATGGAGTGGTTGGACCTATGGACCCGCTTCGTTGTATGGGGGTACGCCCCAAGGAATTATAGATAATTAGCATGTTGTTGAACCATGAGTTATGATGTCACTTGGGTTAGGGGTGATGAGGCTCTATGTGCCCAGGGCCATAGGGTGACTCGACCTAATTATATGGAGAAAGGAGATGGGACTCTATGGTTGAGTGACCCACCCAATATTATTGATGGCACTCTATGGCTGAATGACCCAATATTTTGATGGCACTCTATAGTTGAGTGACCTGATATTCTTGATGGCACTATATGGTTGGGTGTTGTAATGAAGATAAAAAAGGGTTGAGATTACTCCTAACCCTTCCTCAATATCTCTTGACATGAGGGTATCACTTTCTTGTATTGATATTCAACCACCAAAATAGTTAAACAGAGATGAAACTATTTTTAAGTTAGATTGTTGTGAATCAAGTCCTCTTGAATAGACTAAAGACATTTAAATGATATATGCATATACAACTACATTAAAAAATTGCATAACAGCTCAAATACGGTTTATGTTGCTATATATAATGGATGATGGAATGGCAATTGCAGTCACACGCTTTCAACAATAGTCTCCAATTTCAACTACCACTAAGTTTTTCCCATCCGTATTGATCCTAGTGAGACAGTCATCATCTTATATATGCATCCGGCTTTGAAGCAGTCGGTGCATGTACATCATTCCCGCCTAGCTATTTTCACCTAGATTTGGTGGTTTTGGGTTAGGATGGGGTTGAAAGTGTTAAATCCTAGGATTTTGAAACACTATTTCTACAAGTCAAGTTGAATGTATTATTCACAAGGTACGAGATGAGTGACCTTGTTCTTGGCATTGAATTTGAATGCCTTGTAAAACCCATGCAAATTTATTTGGTAGAGGATTTGCTATAATACCTATGATTCCGAGAAGAAATGTGTCTAATCTTTTGTAAGGAGTAAGAGTAAAGCTGGAAATTTTTGGTTTAGGACCACTTGTGGACAAAAATCTAAATTAACATCCTCCAATTGTCTTGTTTTAAAGCTTCCACGACTCACAACAAATAGAAAGAATGCTTCTGGAGAACCATTGATAGAAGTTTTAAGAGTGATCCATCATCTCTATGAAGGTAAACTTTCTCTCAAAGGTTCACCAGAATGTTGTTCGGATCACTCTATGAAACATTGAAATCCATCATCGGTATGATGATAAAAAATTATCACATACTTACTAGAGCCATTTTTTCTCCCCTGCTATTTGTTGTCTTTTTGCTTATATGTCAAAATTGGATTTTGCTTCAACGTATTTACCCATTCTTCCATTTCTTTACAAATATTTCAAGTGCAAACATTGATTTCTTGTTAGCGGTTCACTAAAAGCATTTGTTCTATCCCATCGTTTGTTTTGTCTTCTTATTTACGTGTCACAATTGATTTTAATTAGTGTTCTTCGCTCGTTCATCCATTTCTTTGTAAATATCATAGATTCAAACACTGCTATGAACTTGAAACTTGTTGTAAGACATATTCTAGCTAGGACTTTAACCTATGACTTGTATCAAGATCTTTGCAGAGTGCTCTACCACCAAGCTTCCGACACTTCAAGTTCATATTTTTGGCTTTGGTAGAGTGGGAAGTGAACCTTAAAATTAAGTCTAATCTAATTTTGAATAGCTACGGTGGTGTCCTACAATTTGGATCCTTTCTCGGACATTGCTTCTTGTAGATGTCTTTGATTTGGTGCCTAGCGGATACATGTTTCCATGTATTTATGTTTCGTTGTACTTATTGGAATTCTAATCCACTTTGTTAGCATGTTATGTGTTGTCTTTTGATCCCTCCAGTCTCTCTCTAGCAGCCAAACAATGGTAAATTTACCATTTCACCATGCATCTTTGTTAGTTTCTCCTCCAACTATGTAATTTTATTATTCTGTGTAGATTTAGTTTTGCCTCATGTATATGCATATTAATCACCAACTTTATGAATCTTTTCATCTTGATAAAAAAAAGGTTCGTAGGAAAAATCAGAAAATGAATCGCAATGTTGTCTATAATTTATGAGGACATCCATGTCAATTCAAATCTTTAGTTATGATATTCCACAAGGCATAGTCATGCGGTGAAAATCCACTAAACATCCAAACTTGGCATGTATGTGTGTGTGCACACGTTCAAGGTGTACATGACACACATGAGGTGTTTGACAAAAGGAATCGAACCTTGGCAGCGTGAGAGCTCGGGAATGATGACTCGCCAAGTGTTTGATAGAATGCTTTGCAGCCAATTGCGGTGTCTTTTAATACCATGATTGTTGGATATGGAGCAAAGGATGATAGGAAAGCTTTTTACGTGCAAGCAACACCGCTAGGATTTCCCAACTATTGGTTTGAAGTTTAGGACATTACTTGATGTGCGTATAAAATCCAATCACATGATCATAAGGAGATATACATAGCCATATCGATACAAGGGTGTAACCCCTTCCCTCTAAAGTAACAAACCTATGAAAATATTCAATTCTAGACAACTATAGTTGGAGTTTAAATGAGGTTGGGGATTTGCAGACATTTTCATGTTTGTCAGCAAACATACACAGGAACATTCCTTAGAAATACCTTCAAATTTGACCTTCTCTAGTTTTTCCCCTAAGGTCAATATGTTGAGTGGGCAATAATTAGGGAACTTTATATTTTGAGGTGAGAACTACATTTATAGCTTTGCCATTGTCTTTCTCTATGTGGCAAAAAAATTCTATTTGGGTATTTAATATCTTGGTTTTAATATTTGTTCTTTCTCACTTTTCTCCGTATTTTAAAATTTATCACCCACAATACCCTACCATATGAGGGTAAGTGAGGATATCGAAGAACTTACAAAGTTGTTGTGTAAAATACATGAATTTGTCAAAAGCCGATTATACATAATAATGTTGAATACAATGAGGATGTAGACATCTCAAGGAAAGTAGAAAAGTTTGAAGTTGGGGATCTTTTAATGACATTTTTTAGAAGGAATATCTTCCACAAAGGAGATTCTAACAACTTGAAACACAATAAAATAGATCCATGGAGGATTTTGATAAAATTTGGAGACATTGTTTACCGGTTGCCCTTAATAGAGGGAATTGATGTATCATCATTTTTACATATTGCAAGCCTATATGCCGAAGGTGAATAGGATGTGCCAAGGGTTACAAATGTTGAAGAAGATCTGATGGAATGACAAGAGAAATTGTGCCAAAGTAAAACTAGAGAAAATGCGAAGACATTAAATCATAAGATCATTAGATTTCATAAGCTGAATTTAGAGGATTGGGAGACAAATGAATCATAAATACGATGGAGACTTCAACCCCATAATAGAGGCAAGAGCTAGCAAATATCAATTCAATGGTGGATCTTTCCTACTACACATGGTGCACTAGACAACTACGTAACCATTACATAACATAAAAGTTGGATACGATTATTGTCTTTCATCAATGGTTCATTATCAAATCAAGGCTAGGATGGGTGAATTCCACTCATTTTTATCATTGGTATATCGTTTTGCATCTGCAAATTAGGTAAACTAAAAAATATGCTCCCATTCCATATTCAACACATCGAGAATGTGGACATGTTCGTGGAAAATATCAAACCCTAAAAAGATCAAATTTCAAATAAAAAGCATTAACATATATTTTCCTAAAAACATTCCTATTCCAAAAATATCAAAATCTATAGGTATGAAATGATATAACACACTTTCTTTATACAATATTGTATACGGGGTCATCTCCAAATTTATGCTAATTACATTAAAACATTTTCTCTAACATTTAATTACCTCATCTCAGGTTAGTCTTTTCCTAAGAATATAATGTATTCTCATAAAATAGATGACTTCCAATTTTTTTATAAATGCAATTGAATATTGAGTTAAGATACCCTCTTGTTTTTAGCTTCAACTCTTATTTGGTTTTAACTGTATTGATTTTCTATATAATAAATATAGTTTTGGGTCAATACTATTCTTGGATTACGATTCTTTCAAATACACCCACCTCATTTCTTTTAGAAGAGATGTGTAGTGTATAAACCTTATTAGATCAACATGTTAGTGGAAACTTAGACTATAATGCAATCCTTAAAAACAATTATGTTTTGCGTATTTTTTCCTGTTCTACAGTTGGTGGTAAATATTTGGCTGAAAAATATAGTATAGAAACTAATTTACAAGGCGTAGAAATAACTTAAAGACGAAAAAAGTTAAAATAATTTTTTATTCAAATATGCATTTTTTGGTTCAGTTGATTCCTTCGAGAGGATGACATACATGTGTAAGGAAATTCAGTTGTTGCGTCCTATGTAGAGAACATTGAAACCGTATCATTTGAATCTAGCGCATGAATTGATTACAACATATGTGAATACATATAATTTCTAAATACTTACAAATATGTAGTGATGTAATATATACTTTGTATTGGTGTAATTTAGTAGGTATATAATGAGAGGGGTTTATCAAAAAAAACATTGATGCAATTATTTTTTTATGGCTGCATATAGAAAACAACACCATCCAAACATAAATGGAAAGAAAATGAAAAAACATGACATGCAATTATTAGTTGTAAGAAACACTTATTTTCATTTAGACAAATTGAGAATGTCGGACACAGTAGCTACATATTTCTTTTATTAGACGTTTGGTACATTTTGTATATTTGTATATTGTATGTAAGTGGTGATTTACTTCTGCATTTTATAGATATAGGCATCAAATTTCTCATTGAGGATTTTATGATTACCCTCAATTGCAATAACTACTTATTTTAGCATTCGTGTTGCTTGTTATATCCTTTATTGAGTTTGTTTTGTTGTGTAAATTATATTTTCGTTGACAATTTCATCATTTTGACAATGTTCTTCTACATATTAGTCTATATTAGTTTATGCAAATAAATTTTTGCATTGTCAATATGTATAGCTATGTGGTAGAAGTTTTCACTCTTTTTATGCGGAATAGGATATCCATATCCATTAATTTTCTTCCATCTTTTTTATAGACGACAATATCTTAAAAACCCATTTCCACGACACTACCTTATTACTCTATACTATTATCCTCATGTAGATAAGCTATCCCAATCATATTCTTACTGAGAATATCATATTGCTTTCAGACAATTTATAAGAAACCAACAATCACAAGTAACTTTTGCAATTGTTTCAATTTGTAGAAACCAATGTTTTATAATGGTTCTCCAATTTACGTAAAATTGCAAATGAAATATTTGGCCCCCTATACATCGAAAGTTAAAGATAATCTATGGGAAGGAAATATTCCAAAAAGAGTAATAAACTTCTTCTACGACCACATGCTCATGTCTTCATCTCTGGGCATAACAACTATGAAATAAAAATAATTGTATTTATTATATTATCAAGTTAGTGAACTGTTGTTCAAAGAATACTTGGAAAAATCACACAAGGATTCCACGTGGGATAGAAGGCCAGGATTGAAGGTGCGGAAGGATAGGAAGGACCCACGTGCGAAAGGTAGGTTTGAATTTCAGGACTTAGCCGATTTTGGGCATGAGGATCTATTTTTGGAAGATGGCGTGTGGAACACATCAACGATGCAGAGAAGTGCATGCCAAGCATTGTCTATATCTAGAAGAGTAGTTCAAACGTCTATGCATGGAGGCAAGCTAAGAATGGAATGAACACTTCAGTTATCTATAAGAGGACTATAGATAGTACACTTGCATGTGTGGCTATAATTGTAAACAATGTATGGCTATTAATAGCATGTGACCTATTTCTGGAGTAGTTAAGTGGTGAAGGGAAAGTCCCCACCCTATATATATGATGGTTAGGTGCATAGTAAAAGAGAGATTTGTATGATGTATCGAGAGGATATAGGCATGTATGTATGATTCTGAATATGTGTATCAGATTCATATGCACCTTAAGATGAATTGACAGTACTGTAAGGAGCTTCTATACTTATTAATAGATGGAGGATATTAGCTGAATCTAAGTGTCATTCTGTGTAATTGAGTAGTGCATGTTAGTATTTAATCATGATTACTGTTTAAGCTTGTTCTTTCATAGATCTATGGGTAGCATGCGCTGTAGAATGATGGATTAGTCATGAGTCTTTATGGTTCTTTCTTCATTATGTGTCATCCTATTACAGCAACCCTAAAGAGGGATCTGGTACCTTTGCGTGCTTCGGTGAGCGCTCAATCTAGGTGAGTGATGTGCTAGTGTGACTAGGGTGTTATCTTGCAAATTCTAGGATGCATCATTAGTTCAGTTGCAGGACCTCTTTTTTAGTTGTTTTTCGGGATGGTTTGCGATGAAGACGTGCGGTTAAATTTAGAAAGTATTGAGGAATGCATACGATCTAGACGAATAATATGCATGACGGTTCAGCAGTGGGTCTGAGTTTAACGCATGCACTTGGGTAGAAGCAGAACTGCATCGGACGGCTTATATGAGAGATTTTTGATATCTTTCCAGTAGAACTTTACAAGTGGCTTACTTATGCATCTCAGTGGAATTGGAGATATCGTGCACTTGTTTGGACACAGGAAGAATTTTAGGCTCTTTATGATGCTAATATAATTTGGACTCACGTAGTGGATATGTGGTTTCATGGTGTTCTAAATAGTTATATTCTAGAATATTCAATTTCGACGTACTCTTGCCCAGAGGTCGCTAAATTTCAGTTTTTGAGGTATCCAAGAGGAACGTATTTGCATGGTATTCCACTGGTGATCAAGATCTTGATGGTAACTTTGAACCTGAAGAGTAAGTCGATGGCCAACTAAACTTCACCATGCGCGAAGGCAGGAACAGGTTTGGTATTAAGATGGTGGACCTAGCAATAGAAAAGTAGAGAGAGGAAAGGCGGCTTAAGTATAATGAGGTGCGCGAGAGGGAAATAGAGAAGCAGTGTTCCATTACAGAAAGTATGGCATTGAGGAGAGAGATGGCTCATGAAGGATTTACGGCTCACATAGAGGACATGGAGCAGCATCAGGAACTCCCCATCTTAGAAAGCATGATAGAGATCCCTTCTCGGCCTCGCATGGAAGTATGCCAACAGAGACTACTTGGGCCGTAGGTGTGCATCTTAATCCACCTAGTGACCTAGCCTTTGTGCTTGGTTTTTCAGTATCTAGTATGACAAGTAATCAACAAGCTAACTTGGGAAGTAGGAGAGCAGGAGTAAGCCAGGGATCAAGTACATCAATGGCAGGACAGACAGCTTCAATGTTATATGGAGGAGCATTCTTGGGTGCGTCATCTACACAGAATGTGAGCACGCATAATGTTGGATTCACCTTTGGAAGTGGAGCTACCTCACAAACTGTAGGGGTTCAGTATAGTACTACTATTGGAGCATAGGGGAGTACATCTACAGGTCCTACTCTAGCTATAGGTGGAGGATCAGGAGGTATAGGTGGTTCTAGTTCCAGTGGATCTGGTAGTTACCGGGATCAGTGCTTAAGGTCCACAAAGCTACCACGAATATCTATATAGATATGTCCCTTCGTCTCCCAGAGTATACAAGTATAGAGGATGTTGCCAAACATGTGCATATGTGTGAAAATTTGTGGCGCGCTAAAGGGATTACAATTGCTAAGCGAAAGGCAAGTCAATTTTCTACTACATTACATAGGCGCATGCACACATAGCTGGTATAGGAGATTTGACCCTTATCAAACTTGTGTTGATTATGCATCACTGAGGGATGCTTTCTTAAAAGAGTTCCATATTCCTAAGTTTGAGCAGAAGAGTATAAGTGTGCTCAAAGATATCAAGCAAGGAACTACTGAAAAGTGTACGTGAGTATGATGCTCATTTTAAGACACTTCTATCTAAGTTGTCTTATGATATACACGCTAGCCAACATGCACAGTGGTTCGTTGGAGGATTTATTACACCTTTTAGGAGCATTGACACTGGCATTAGTCTGCATTTACAGAGCACATTGTAGTTATGGTAAAGCAGTTAGAAAAGCTATCGGTAAATTCAGCCCATGAAACATGCTCGGAATTTCGTGTACAGATTGTGAAGTGGAAGGTCACACCAAGGATAGTTGTCCTCATAGATCTGTACATTCATTATTATTGGACTGTGAAATTTTCCATTTGAATCATGATGCTAGTCACTGTCCTTTGTTACAGCGTGTGATAAGGAAGAATGTATCTTACTTTTGCAAGATTTGTAGGTCCACGACCCATGATACTAAGGATTGTCGGTTGATTGGTTAGATCCATGATGCTATAGACATTGGAGTACGACAGACAAGTATAACAGATAATTCTAAGGGCAGGAATGAGCACCAAGATCGGGATCATAATCAAATGCGCTATGACAGGAATGAGGGTGTTTTGAAGGAGGTTGTGGAAGAGGACGTGGATATTATGGTGGATATGGAGGACGAGGCCATGGTGGAGGAAGAGGAGAGTTCCCTCATGGAACATGTTATATGTGTGGATCCCCTTATCACTATAGGCGCGAATGTCCTCAGAATAATGCATGTTCTTTCCGTGGAAGAACCATAGCTATGAAGAGTGCCCGGACTTATATGAGCATCTGATTAAACAGCATAAACAAGAAAACAAAGGTGCTTGGAATGGTTAGAATCCAGCACGCAGTAGAAGATCAATGGATGCCTAAGATAACAGAAGGACCTGAGGCATTAATAGTAAAGATCACTACATGCGTTGAAGCTACACACGCACGAGAGGCATTGCATTAGAAGCCTATGATTACCAAGGAGGAATTTTACACGTGAGGTATCTAGATCCTTCTCATCAGAAATAAGTTTATTAGGATACCATGGAAGTGTTAAGGAATCTTCAGGGTGAGATATAGTACCTAAAGGAACAAAAGAAAGCGTTAGAGACAGTTCAAACTAATATCGATGATCTATGGGAGGTATGCAAGATGTTACACCAAGAGAACATTATTCCACTATTGGGAAGTTGGTTGAAAGGGAACACTCCACGCGCAAGTCTTGAGACCGAGATAAGAGATTCTACATGAAAATCTTCCCCCTGATAGCATTGATTATGACAAGGAAATTACTTTGAATGTTGTCATGGATGGGTGACTGCTGAGAAAAATATTGATCGATACAGGTGCGGAAGTAAATTTGCTGACATTAGATGCTTGGGTATAAATGGGGAGGCCTCCATTGCAGCCATCATCTAATGTGTTGTTTATGGTAAAAGGACTAAGGCCACCCCCATAGGAGTGTTGAAGGATGCATCTATAACTATACAAGGGGCCAAGTTTACTGGGGATTTTGAGGTATTAGCACTTGCAGAAGTAGACAATTTTCCAGCCTTGCTTGGATGCCCTTGGTGTTATGCAAATAATGCTAACTTGAGATTCAATAAGGGATATATCAGCTTTGAAAACAAGGAGGAGAGGGTTGTGATTCCGTTGATAGATGGGAAGTCTACACCCTATGTTGAGCCTCTCAGTGAGGAGGACTTAAACAGAGTCTATGTACGCACTATTCAGGACCCAGAGGTCAACGAGCCATCAAAAGAAGGCATTCTATAGTGGGAGGATTCTCATTCTATTAGTGACACTATGAGTATTGCTTGTGACAATTGGGCTCATGGTACATATGAATTAGTTGGGTGCGAGGTGAAAAGCGTGGTCGCGTGCATGAATAGATTTTGTTCAATACGACGGATAGGAAGTACAGTACCATGGTATATAGGGACAAAAGCTCTGCATGCCTTTCTGAAGGAAATGGAAATGCAGTGGGCAGATCCAATTATAAGGAGAGAGATGCTAGTATATACACTATGCGGGACAGCAACGCACTGGTGGGCAGTCCACAGAGATAATATTATAAACTGGGAAGAGATTGGAATAGCTTTATCTACTAGGTTTATAAGGAACAATGCACCTACGCAAATCTGTACTTATCATGGTAATCAACCTATTCAGCATCACATTCAGCAGTGTGAGAGACTCTAGACAGCAGGACAGAAGCATTACCACCGTCACTCTGGGTGCATAAATTATATTTCACACTCCAAGGATGCACACGCGCTTGGTATGTATATGCAGAACTACATAGAGAAACTGGGAACTGGAAAAATTTGACTGCAAGTATGATTCAAGACATTTGATTATTTCTCGACTCAACCTTGATTAGCAGAGGCATTAAAATTTTTCAAGCACTTAACTATGGGAGATAGTGCAAAAGTAGAAGAGCATATTCAGGAATTATTCGGTGAGACAGAGTTCGGAGCATGTTTTGAAAAGGAAGAAGAAATAGACTCCAAACTACTTGAGCACACTTTCCTTGAGAGAGAAAAAGGAAATATGGTTTACATCGTGGATGACGAGGAAGTTGAAAACTTGGATATTGAGAATTCACACGAGGTGTGCGAGGTATTGGACAATACGTAGACAAGGACACGCATGCCTACCATAAACCTATGAAGACAAAGAAGGTGAATATAGGTTCGGAGGCTGAGCCTAAGGAGGCCATAATTGGAGATTACTAGTCAGACTCGGAGGTAGCAAAGATCATCAAATTACTCAGAGATTATCAAGACTTATTCCCTAGAGGATATCATGAACTTAAAGGCATACATGAATCACTTGGGGAAATGAAGATCAAACTTAAGGACAGTGCATAGCTAGTTAGAAAGAGACCTTACAGGATGAATCCTAATTTATGTGAAAAGGTAAAGGAAGAAATTGATAAAATGTTGAAATCTGGAATTATCAAGCCCTTTGATGAGTCGAATGGGTTATCCCAATGGTGATCAATATCAAGAAGGATGGATGGATTAGGATATGTGGGGAATATAGGTAGTTGAATGTTGCATGCATCACAGATCCTTTCCCTACGCCTTTCACTAAGGAAATACTTGAAGGAGTTGCGGGGTGCGATATATATTCTTTCACGAGACATACTTTCGGGGTATCATCGAGTTCGGATCGCTTAGGAGGATTAAGAAAAGACAACATTTACTACCGAATGGGGCAGTTTTCCTACACCGATGCCTTTTGGATTGAAAAACACACTTGTTGTCTTCTTGTAAATAGTTGTTCGGGCATTCAAAGATTTTATTCACAACTTCTTACAAGTTTACCTAAATGACTGGACAATATACAGGCTTTTGAAAGACCATTATGACAATCTGTGCTTAACGTTTGAATGATGCGAGACAATTGAGTATCTCTTTGAATATAAATAAGTGCATATTTTCCATGCCATTTGGGATCTTTGTTAAGACATATCATCTACAAGGAAGGTTTGCTTTAGTTGATCCACCAAGGTTGCGGTCATTTTAGGCCTAGAAGTGCCTACTAGTCAAAGTGAGGTGCATGGATTCTTAGGTCATACAGGGTATTACAAAAAGTTTATAAAAGGGTATGCCAGAATTGCAGCACCCTTGGAAGAACTACTGAAGGGGAAAGGTACATTTTATTGGGGAGAACCGCAACAACGCGTGTTTGAAATATTAAAAGAGAGACTTACTACCACGCCCATTCTACACTTTCCATCATGGGATAAACCATTTCATGTACATGTGGATGCTTCTGGTATGGCCATTGGCGTTGTGTTAGCTCAACCTGGTGAAGGTATTATTGATCATCCAATTTGTTTTGCTAGTAGGAAGTGACTCCTGCTGAATGGAATTATACAACTACAGAGCATGAAGCTTTGTCAATGATTTATGCATTGTACAAATTTTGATAGTACCTATTAGCAACACCATTTATGTTTTATACAGATCACATGGCATTGAAGTACTTGGTAAATAATCTAGTTTTACAAGGGCACATATGCAGATGGGTGCTCCTATTTCAAGAATTTGACTTCATAGTTGTGGTGAAACCAGGAAAAGAAACTCTGACCAGACCATT
The DNA here is from genome assembly GCA_018340775.1 of Taxus wallichiana var. yunnanensis. Classification (NCBI taxonomy): domain Eukaryota; kingdom Viridiplantae; phylum Streptophyta; class Pinopsida; order Cupressales; family Taxaceae; genus Taxus; species Taxus wallichiana. The sequence continues at coordinate 533,737,644 of CM031239.1, read as the reverse complement.
TATCTAGAATCAATACGGGAGAGGAGGCACAGACGATTGAAGAAACAATGTCGGATGCACAGTTATACAAGTTGCAACGAGTGCCCATGGAACTAGAAGACATTGTTGTCTTTCTATGAATAGGTATGGCACCAGAAGGGATGAAATCATTAGAAAAGAAGCATCTTGCTATATGCGCGGCACCATTTATGTTAATCAGTGGTGACCTTTACAAGTTAGGTAAAGATGAAGTATTACGTCATTGTGTGTTAGATCATGAGTGCAAGGATATCATGGAAGAATCTCATGGTGGTATTGCGGGGAGGCCATCATGCAAGTGATGCGACTTGCCCAGAAGGTCTTAATTGTTGGATTATGGTGGGAGACAACTTTATATAAAGAATTCAGTAAAGATTATTGTAAGGTGTGTGACCATTGTTAGCACCTATGAAAACTAAGGCAAAGAGATGAGATGCCTTTGAGACCAATTACTAGTGTTGAACCATTTGAGAAATGGGCCATTGACTTTGTAGGACCTATTTCACTAGCCGTGCGTAGGACTAGATCGCGCTATATCATTACTTGCACATATTATCTCACACGGTGGGTAGAAGTAGCACCTACCAAAGACTATACGGTAGCTACATAGCTAGGTTTCTATGGGAGAATGTTCTTACACGATATGGATGTCCTCTAAGCTTGACAAGTGATAGAGGTACACACTTTTTGAATGAGACCATCAGGATCCTATTGGATGAGTTTATGGTTACACACCACAAAACTACACCTTACCATCCTCAGGAAAATGGAACTACTGAGGCTTTCATCAAAATTTTGGGCTAGAATTTGACAAAAATATGTGATGTTATAAGAAAGGATTGGGATGACAAGGTGTCAGTTGTGCTTTGGGCATATAGAACAACTTATAAGAGATTGAACAAAGCCACAATTTGTTTCAATTGGTGTTTGCATGAAAGCTATTCTTACGATAGAATTTATGTTACCTTCTTTGCGCATTGTGCATGCTGGAGGTCTAGCTAATGAACAGGCTTTAGAAGAACAGATTGAAAAGATGATTCAATTGGATGAGTGCCGAGCCATAGCATGATGGAGTTAGAAGTAGGAAAAAGCCAGGTAGAAAGCATGGCATGACAAAAACATAAGAGATAAAAAGTTTGAGATTGGACAAATGGTTCTTCTTTATGACTCAAAGTTCTTGTGCCATCCAGGCAAGCTCAAAGTACACTGGTTGGGGCCGTATGTTATAACCTCTATACTTGACTCAGGTGCATGCCAATTAGAAGCACTTGATGGAACATGGCTACCCGAGTTACTTTAATGGGAGTAGGCTGAAGCCCTACTATAAATAAGTCTTCTTGGTGTTTGTAATAAGGCAGTGTTGCCATTTAGTCTAGGTTTTCAATTCGGTATTTTTTAATGTATTTCCTTTATTGTCGCTATGCTTTGTCAATTTAGTTGTTGTTTGTGTAATAAGCATGCTTGTGTGCATGAAGCTAATTATTGTATGAAGAATGTTTATGCGCAGAGGACTGCACATACCTTCAGTGTGGGGTGGTTGTCATTATCCAAGAAAAGGATTGAGGGACTTGAAAGGTGAAAGAAATAAGCTGCTATAGGTGTGCTTTAAAGGGGATTGCTTCTCAAAAGGTGACCAAGGATGAAGATGGATGAAGGAATAGTATAACATGAGGTAAGCAGAGGCCATGATAGCTACGGGAGAAGGTGCGGTGACGAGGTACTTAGGTAAAGGATCGTGCGGCCAAGAGAAGTTTGAGACCGAGAAGGTAGGAAGGTGCACTAGAAGGTTATAGTTGGGCGTGAAGATGTACCGCATGGAACAAACAGATTTGGTCAATGAATGAAGGGATATTTGGTAGGTGAGGAGTAATAAATGCATCAAAATTTGAAAAATTTATATAAGGAAGGGATGCATATTTATTTTTACCATTGCAACTAAGATATTTGAGAGAAGAGCCAAGTGATCGATTTAAGGTGTGAAGGGTGTGAAATCAAGTGTGACAACCAGATTTATGCTTTAAGAAGCTTGCATCCCCAGGTGGTGAAGGGTTTGAGAAAAGCAAGGAGATAGAAAAGAGTTAGGTTATAAGGTTTCCACCTAGGGCAAAGTTGGATCGAGATAGGGTTTGATTTGCATAGTTATAGGAGTGAAGAGGAGACATTGGTAAGGTAAAAATGGCACCAAAGAAGGCATCTGCATCAAGCAGCAAAAGAAAAGAAGAAGGTGGTCATTGAGGAAGAAGAGATGGCACCCGAAAGTCATTTTTAGAGATCACGATACCCAGAAGGGGTTATTGTTGGCCAAGAATGGGATTCACCCATTAGAAAAAGTAAGGTGAGTGAATATAATCACGGAAATCGAGAGAACAAAAAGGAGCTCGACTCCTTACTCATGGTTAGAACCAACAAATGCATGGTAGATGACATGTCGGTATATGATGATGCGGGTGAAAATATCTTGAAGAAAATTGGGGTATATCAGTTGTATGAGCTGCCATACTTCGAAATATGAGCCCTTGTACTAGTGGCTCATGAGCAGGGTTCATGAAGACTGCTTCTACTTTACAGGACGCAGAGTTAGAATTTCATCTGCACTTGTTTCATCAGTGACAGTTTGAAGGCCACAAAGATATATAAAAAGTGACCTCACAGAAACAAAGCCATGATTTTGAAGACCAAACAGGAGTTGGGATACCTAAAGGGTCCACGTGGAATGGACATCAAAAATTCAAGAATTGTCTAGTTGTACAAGCTACAACACACTTGGTTACCAAGTTAAATGATCAGGAGTGGTGGTCGCAGGTAAACACCATGTGGTTGCATGTGGCATGGAAGATGTTAGAAGGGACAGTATACAACATTGTCAGCTATATTACAGAGAAAATAGTCGAGGAAGCATGCACAGGAGGGAAGATCAGCTTTGGGGCTATTCTCCTATCACTGGTCTTCATGGAAATTGGAGTACCAGATAGACCAAAGGAGAAAATATGGGAATACCCCATGGAGAATAAGTCCCTAGCTAAAAGATTCAACAAATATCTATGTAAGGGGACTATGACAGATGAGGTGAAACAAAGGGCGAGAGAAGTGGTATGATAGGCTCCGCGTGGAATTTGGAGAAGAATGGCACATACCAAAGGACCTACCAGTAGTGGTAGGAAGCAAGTTCAGTTTGTTGTATACCAGCATTTCTGCATCGTGCGCTTTCCAATGAAGGATGGAACTTGGAGCCCTTGGTGCAAGTTACCTTATGCCTTCACTGCAAGGTATTTTCAGGAGTTTGTTCATAGGTTTACCAACACGCACAGATTAAACTTCAATGTAGACAAGGTAGACTGCGACTACCATACATTGCGGAAGAAGTATGTATACCCTGGCAGGAGTGCCTACATAGAGAGAATCATTTCTAAAGTGTTGAACATCAAGCCAATAAGCTTGGTTGTAGCAGATTTGGGGGCAATCTTTGGTGTATCTCCAGTTAAAGCCGAAGATGGAGAACAACAAATATGTGGAAGGTGAGTTCACACTTCTAGCACCACCAAAAGGAAGCACACAATGGAGAATGTCCCAACACCTAAGCCCTCAGAGAAAATCGAAGTGTAGGATGAGGAGGAAGAGCACGAAGATAGTGGCGACTTGGAGCATAGGGGTAGGAAACATCCTACAAGTCAGAGAGAAGCTGAGCGCCGTTACACCGCCTCAGCCACAAGAGGGGGAGGAAGAGGACTTGAATGCGGTCCAAGGGGAGCACAGGTTTAAAAGGGTATTTAGGATAATAAGGACCCAAGGTTTTTCCCCAACCTGTGCGTGCGAGATCACCTTGACTCTCCCCGTAAAAGGAAGTGACCGCACCAAGAAGGAGGAAGCTGAAGTTGAGCGAGGAGGCGGAAGAGTCTGAGGAGAGAGCACCTACATCCCCTACACCCCTAGAGCACATAGAAGAAAAAGGGTGAGGAAATAAAGGAGAAGGATGAAGAGGAGAAAATACCAAAGGAATTAATTGCAAAAGAAACACAGACATAGAGAAGCAAGCTCCAAATTTGGAAGCTAGAGTTCCTAAGCAATAGAGGTCTAGAAGGGTGAGTGGAGAGCACATTCCACCAACCATGGGGTATGCAGAGGACACAGGAAAGATTGTTTGCGCCCACTTCCAAAGCACAATAGCACAAAAGGATCTATTTGGCTGGGAGTTGATGGATGAAGATATGACGACCATACGAACACGAAAGAAACTATCCTAGTCGATGCACACCCACATGGATGAGCCTGATTTTGATGTATGTGAAGATTCATGCATGTCAAGGTGATTATAGAAGGCACCCCATGCTAGACACATGACAGTAAAGCCTCTTTGTCATGTCGAGATGAGCAGTCGATGTCTGCGCTTGGTGAAAGTTTCAGTGGAGGTGGCTAGAACGAACATGGATAAATCTTCCACAATCAAGGTCTTGCGTGAAGAGTTGAACATGAAGGAGATAGAGATAGCGTGCATAACGCGAGAAAGGGACTTCACATAGAATAAGAATGAACTATTCGTAAACATCGCGGAGGAGATTGGGGATAATGTAATCGAGCTAGGCCACACATAGAGCCCAAGGTACCACAAACATTTCCTTGATACACTTTGTGCGGAAGTTGGTGGACTTGGTGCTAGAAGATGAAAATCTACGTGTACAAATGCCGAAAAATCGAGAGAAGGATGCCAAATGAGAAAAATCATCAGTGATGAGGAAAATTGCATTTTATGAAGGGTCGTTGCATGCATTACAAGAAGTCTTAAAGCAAGTGGATCAAACTTTGAATATATACACAGCTCCAGAGGCGCTCATTAACATTAAGACCTTAGAAGAGAGCAATGGGTTCCAGAGGGCCATAAAAGATGAGACCTTGGGCCGTGTAGAGAGGCTAGGAATGGTTAAAAAAAGTGCGAGGCCCTAGCAACAGCACAAGAGCCACACGAAACTCAGCTAGAAGAGCTTGGCAAACTGATTACATAGAAGATGGACCTTTTGGAAGGAAGGATGACATCCATGTCCAGTGTTGTGTTGGTTCTATAGAATGAGAAAGGGGAAATTACGTGGGATGAGTTGGAGTCCATAGCTGTGGACATCCTAGAGAAAGTGGAACAAGCACTCACTGAATGGCAAGATTTGGAGGCTGCAATGAAGGAAGAGTATCCAGAGTTGATACTACAAACTGATATTGAGGAGGTTGCTTGAATAACCGTATAAATTCTTTATTTGTCAACATTCTTCATTCTTATTCTTTCATTCAAAATTTGGAGATGACCATTATCGGGATGATAATGAGATTAGTGTGGGGTAATGTTGATCAAAGAATACTTGGAAAAAATCACACAAGGAGTCCATGCGGGATAGAAGGCCAGGATTGAAGGCATGGAAGGACAAGAAGGACCCATGCACGGAAGGTAGGTTTGGATTTTAGGACTTAGCCGATTTTGGGCATGAGGATCTATTTTTGGAAGATGGCATGTGGAACACATCAACAATGCAGAGAAGTGCACGCCAAGCATTGTCTATATCTAGAAGAGTAGTTCAAACGTCTATGCATGGAGGCAAGCTAAGAATGGAATGAACACTTCAGTTATCTATAAGAGGACTATAGATAGTACACTTACATGTGTGGCTATAATTGTAAATGGCGTGTGGCTATTAATAGCATGTGACCTATTTCTGGAGTAGTTAAGCGGTGAAGGGCAAGTCCCCACCCTATATATATGATGGTTAGGTGCATAGTAAAAGAGAGATTTGTATGATGTATCAGAGGGATATAGGCATGTATGTATGATTCTAAATATGTGTATCAGATTCATATGCACCTTAAGATGAATTGACAATACTGTAAGGAGCTTCTATACTTATTAATAGATGGAGGATATTGGCTGAATCTAAGTGTCATTCTGTGTAATTGAGTAGTGCATGTTAGTGTTTAATCATGATTATTGTTTAAGCTCGTTCTTTCATAGATATGTGGGTAGCATGTGCTGTAGAATGATGGATTAGTCATGAGTCTTTATGGTTCTTTCTTCATTATGTGTCATCCTATTACAAGAAACCCTAAAGAGGGACCTGGTACCTTTGCGTGCTTTGGGTGAGTGCTCAGTCTAGGCTGAGTGATGTGCCAATGTGACTAGGGTGTTATCTTGCAAATTCTAGGCTACATCATTGGTTCCATTGTCGGGACCTATTTTTAGTATCGAGGAGGAAACATTTTCAAACAAGGAGGAAAATTTTGTTGAGTCAAAAGGAAAAGATGCAAGAGAATCACTATCGATAAAAACATCTTTGTAATATTGATCATGATTTATTTTATATTGCGGTGTATTTTAGACATGTGACCTACTAACATAAAATTCATACTTTGTTTGTTGTGGTCCTTTTCATTGTATAAGGTGTTTAATTCTCCAAGGTGATGTTAAAGGTATTCAACAATGGAGGAGACATTTTCTGAGACGCCAATGGAGTGCCCTATATACATACATTGGCCTTCGCGAACTTGATTGACCTATAAAATAAGATCAACTATTGCAATTAGTATTTTTTCTACCCTTGGACCAACAATTGTAAACAAACTTGCTCATGCCCTAGGTCCATATTGGTCCATCGGAAAATCGATGTGCATTTATTTCAATATTGTATCTATTGCAAATATGCATGCCTTTAGAGTTTCGTGTTTTCATTCATAGATAGTTTTTAAATAGAAAAAGTAGGTGTTAATCTTGGCCAATAGATCTATTCTTTTTGAAACATGTTTTGAGTTTCGAAGAGAATGGGGAGGTTAGGCAAGAGGGTTGTTGCGGTGAATAGGAAATAACAAGAGATGACCATTGTGGATCTTGTGAAAGAGGAAAGTGAAAGGTATTCACGGTGGGAATGATTTGATGGATGATATTATTGTTGTGAGCGACAAAGAGGGATTGTTGCGAGGTAGACCTCCTTATAGATTTCTCAACATCCGGAATGATGTGGTCAACAAATCTAATTTTTTGGATGTTATTTGCAAGTTGTGGATTTATTGATGAAGATGATTCCCTAAAGTATCAAACAATAGGAAATCTGTCCAAAAATGAGGTGGTTGTTGTAAGCTATATAAAAGGTGATGAACATGGGGTGTTTGAGAGTGGAAAGCACTAACATTTTTAGGTAGGTTAGAGCAACTCCACAACTTTCACCTAAGATTTTATGAAACTTCTTTATGAGCATGATATTGACAATATTATTGCTCATTTATGCTTGCTCTATTACGAGCGTAATGCTCACGCCTTTGCACCCTTCCTTGAATGGTCGACATTTTTATTGTAATTTTGTAATAATCGAGCCCCCAAAAGAATCATTTGTGTGGGGCAACAATGATGACTTATTAAAAGAACTCAAATGCGTAAGAAAGTTGTTATCACATGAAGAAATCTAATTATGTTAAAATTTACACGAGAATGAAAATGGCTATTATCGAGATGTATGTAACACTATATAACTAAAATCCAATCCATATGTGAAATTCATTAGAGTGTGGGAAAATGACGAGAAAGAAATTCATTCTTTGTAAATAATAGAGATAATGTGTTGAGAAGATAACATATTGCTCAAAGGTGAAGGCACATAAAGGATGCGAGCACTGGAGCAAGGCACATTTGAGGGTGCGGAAGAGTAGCAGAATAAGTGTGCACCTGAAAACTTTGAATTCAAGACTTAGTCATTTTGTGGATAAGGGATATTCTTGGAGATAGCGTGCTAAGCACACAAAGACATGAAGACTTGCGGTCCACGCAATGGTATTTAAGGAATAAGTAACAAATGAGTGCCATATATAGTTTAGGCTAATAATAGGATTTCTACCCAACGTTAACTATAAGAAGTCTATTATTAGAACACTTGCATGTTGTGCATATTTTTGTAAAGTCATATGGCTATTATTAACATGTGACTTATTTTGAGAAGTGTATGGTCGGTGAAGGAAAGTCCCCACCCATATATATATATATATATATATATATATATATATATATATATATATATATATGTATATATGTATGTATGTATGTATGTATGTGTGTATGTATGTATGTATGTATGTATGTATGTATTGATTTGCATGGTTTAGGGTGTGCTAAGTTGTGTACGATTATGTTGTTGGTTTTGTCGTGTGCATGACTCATGGAGATACTTATCCAATGTAATAAGCTTCCATGTTTTACGATTTAATACAATGGTTCATATTGGTTTGATAATGGTGTTGAACATGACTGAATCTGGTTCTTGCATGGTAAATCTTGTTATAGTCATTGTTTAGTTCATCTTACATATACTCTAAGATCTAGATCTGGTTTATGCACTATGTGTTGTTTACTATTGGTAATGAATCTGAATAGCTATATGCACCATCATGCTAACATTTTGAATAAACAACCATAAAGAGGGACCTAGTGCCTTTACGCGCTTTGGGTAAGCACTCAGCTCAAGCTAAGTGATGTGCCGCGCGTCTTTAGGTTATTCACAGTGAATTCTAGGTTGCATCATTGGTTTCATTATCGGGACCTCTTTTTCATCTATTTTTAGGATGTTGCATGATGAAGATGTACCGGTTGACCTTAGCAAGTGTTGAGGATTGGATAGTAGATCTGGAAGAAGAGTACGCTTGGAGATTCAACACTGGATCTGAGTTTGACGCACATGCGTGGGTTGAGTAGAATTTTTTTACGGTTTATATAAAAGCTTATTTGCTATCTTCCCTATAGAAATATACAAGGGGCTGATTACTTATGTGTCTAAAATGAATTGGAGGTTTTCCACAATTGTCCGGACACAAGAATAATTTCAGGCTCTTTATGATGTTGATTTAATTTGGACGTGCATTGTGGATACTTGGTTCTATGGTGTTCTGAATAGCTATATTTTGGAGTACTCAATTTCCATTTACACTTATCTGAAGGTAACTAGTTTCATTTTTACTTTATCCCGGGGAGCATATCTACATGGAATTCCGCTAGTGAGCAAGATCTTGATGGTAACCCTGAATTTGGAAGAGAAGTTGATGACTAGATAAACCCCACCACGTGCGGGGAAAGGAGCAGTGTGGTGAATGATGGTGGACCTAGTAGAAGATATGCAAAGATAATAAATGTGGATTAAGTTCAATGAGGTGTGTGAGAGAGATTTAGAGAAGCAAAGTGAGGTTACATAACAGATGGCATTGTGGAGAGAGATGACTTGTGAAGGATTTGGAGCTCACGTAGAGGACATGGAATAAGAGCATCTGGAACTCCCCCATTTGGGAAAGCATGACCGGGAACCCTCATCGACCTCTTATTAAAGTGCACCAACATAGACAACATGGGCCACATGCACGTATCGAATCTACCTAGCAACCAAGCCCTTGTGCTTGGTTTTCTAGTTTCTAGCACAACTAGTAGTCAACAAGCTGATTTGGGTCATAGAGTAATAAGAGGTAGAGTTGACTTATCAACAAGTTCAAGAGTGAATCAAATAGCAAGTAAATTTATGGTTGGGTAGACATCTTCCCTATTATTTGGAGGACCAGTTGGAGGAACCTTTTTAGGCACATTGTCGGCACAGAACACAAATGCGCAAAACTTTGGAATCACATCTGGGGAGTAGCACAACTTCACAGACTGTAGGAGTTCAGTTTAGCACCACTATTTGGACATAAGGTAGTGCATGCTCTAGTTCAATTCATGTTACAAGGGGAGGATCAAGAGGCACATGTGGCTCGGGATCTTGCAGATCTAGTGGATCTAGAAATAGAGGCAACACATGAGGTTCTGGATTTGGTGGGCATGGTCCTCATTAGCCCCATAATATTTACATGGAGATGTCGATTCATCTTCAATAGTATAGGGGAATAGAAGATGTTGCTGAGCATGTGCATATGTGTGAGATATTGAGGTGCGCAAAAGGAATTATAACTTCTAAGCAAAGGCAAGTCAGTTTACAACTATGTTACAAGGACGCGTGCACAATTGGTACATGAAGTTTGACCCTGATCATACTTGTGTGGATTATACAATGTTAGGAGATGCTTTCATTAAATAATTTTATATCCCTAATTTCAAGCAGAAAAGTATAAGCACACTCAAGGATATCAAGCAGGGCACTACTGAGAGTGTCCGAGAATATGATGCCCATTTCAAAACACTCTTGTCTAAACTATCTTATGATATCCATAAGATTCAGCATGCATAGTGGTTCATCGAAGGTCTGATCACGCCTTTTCGGAGGGCACTCTCACATAAGACATACATAGACCCGTGCGAGGCACTTGAAGCACCCTTGTGTGCTGAGGCAATCAAGAGCATAAACACTAGAGTGAGCCCATTCTTGTAAGCTCAGATTGCAGTAATGGAAAATCAATTGGAGAAACTATCAACCAATACAATGCATGAGATGCACACTAGAATTTGGTACACAAATTGTGAAGTGGAGTGGCATATTAAGGATATTTTTCCTAGCAGATTGGTGTGCTCCTTACTGCTGGATTGTGAGATATGTCATTTAGACCATGATGCAAGCCGATGTCCATTGTTGTAATGCATGATAAGGAAGAAAGTGTCTTGCTACTATGTAATATTTTTCGGTCCACAACTCACAATACTAAAGATTTTAGGTTGATTGATCAAATCTATGATGCCATTGATATTGGTGTATGATAGATGGGAGTTTCAAATAACTCTAAGGATAAAAGTGAGCAACATGATCATGATCACACTCAAGGGCGTTATGATAAAAATGAAGGACGCTTTTAGGTAGGTTGTGCTAGAAGTAGAGGATACCATGATGGATTTAGAGGCCGAGGCTATGGCGATGGATGAGGTGAGTTCCCTCATGGAACATGGTATATGTGTGGATTACCTGACCATTACATGCGCGAGTGTCCTCAGAACATTAGTTGTTGTTTTTGCGGAAAGAATCATAACTACGAATAGTGTCGAAACTTATATGAACATCTGAGCAAGAAGCAAAAATAGGAGAACAAGGGCATAGGGATGGTTAGAATACAACGCACCATGGAAAACCAATGGATGTCAAGTTAGCACCAAATCCTGAGGTAGTACCTATGAAGATTACTACGCACGTTGAGGTTGTGCGCACTAGATAAACATTGCAACATAAGCCTACCATTACTAAGGAGGAGGTTTTACATGTAAAATACCTAGACCCTACACATCAGAAGGAGGTTTATCAGGAAATCATGGAGGTACTCAAAAATCTGTAGGGTAAAATACAATGTTTAAAGGAACAATTGCAAGAGTTGGAACATAAGAAGGCAATAGAGATTTTCTAGTCGATGTTGATGATTTGAAGGAAGTATGCAAGATGCTACATCAGGAGAACATTATTTCATTACTAGGGAGTTGGTTAAAAGGAAACACTCCATGCACTTTGGATTTAGAACAAATGACAAATTCTACATGCTAATCTCCCTCCTCATAGTTTAGATTATGACAAGGAGATCACTCTGAATGTTGTTTTGGATGGATGGATTTTGAGCAATATTTTGATTGACACAGGTGTGGAAGTGAATGTGCTTACCTTAGATGCATGGGTTTAGATGGGTAGACCTCCATTGCAGCCATCTTCCAATGTGCTGTATATGGAAAATCAAACTAAGGCCACACCAATTGGAGTATTGAAGGATGCATCCATTACTATACAAGGGGCCAAGTTCACTAGGGACTTTGAGGTCTTAGCGCTTGCGGCAGACAACTTCCCAACTCTACTTGGGCACCCTTGGTGCTATGCAAATAATGTTGATCTATGGTTCAATAAGGGATATATATGTTTTGAGAACAAGGAAGGATGAGTTATTATCCCTTTTATAGACAAGAAATCTGAACCTTATGTTGAGCCCTTAAGTGAAAAAGACCTTAACATAATTTATGTGCACACCATTCGATACCCGGAAGCATTTAAGCCATCTAAAGAAGGAATTCTCCAGTGGGATGATGCACAATCCATCAGTGATACTACAAGTATTGCCTATGATAATTGGGCACATGACACTTACGAGATGGTTGGGCTTAAGGTAAAAGCATAGTTGTGTGTGTAAGCGGAGACCGCGTTGTGCTAGGTGGTTAGGTAAAAACCCTATACCCTGGTACACTGGTGAAGAAAACCTTGAGGTATTCCTACGAGACATGAAAGTATAGTGAAACGATCAGGTGGAACAAAAGAATATGTTAGTTTATACCCTACGTAGGACAACATCACACTTTGGTGGATGGTTCATAGGGATAATCTCATAGAATGGAGAGAGGTGAGAGTTTCCCTATCAGTAAGGTTTCTTAGAAGTAATGCACCTACTCAAATATGTGAATATCATGGTAAAAATCTTGTTCAATAGTGTGAGAGACTCTCGACAGAGGGGCATGGGAAGCTTTACCACCTTCGTTGTGGGTGCACAAAATTTATTGCACCTTGCGCGGCTACACGCACGCTTGGTATGTTTATGTGGAGTTACATAGAGAGACAGAAATTGGCAAGACTTGACTACAGGAATGATCCAAACTTTTGACTACTTCTCCACTAAACCTCTGGTGGAAGAGGAATTACATGTTATGAAGCACTTGACTATGGGAGATAGTGCAAAGTGTGAAGAACTCATTCAAGATTTATTTGGTGAGTCAAACCTAGAAGCGCGTTTTGATGAAGTAGATGAGACAGATGTAGAACTAATTAAGAGCGCTTTCCTGGAGAAGGAGCAAGGAAAGATGGTCTACATTGTGGATGATGAAGAAGTGGAAAACGTGGACATAAATCATTTAGAGGGTACATGTTGTATGCAATGGAAAGTTGCAAAAGCTATGGAATGAGGCTAAAGAACCTCAAAGCTTTTCTAACTCATCCATGCACCATGAGATAAGATCTAAACAAGATTTAATCCTATACATGCATCATAACTTTGACAAAAACATCAAAACCTAGCATATATACTACTCTATACTCTTTAGATTACTTAATTAAGAAATTGAACCTAATAAGATCAACTTAGCAATCAAAGGGGTGATTAGTTGTTTATGGTTTTCAAGCTTTCAAGAATGGAGTCTCACCATTAATGGCTTCAAGGCCAATGGTTCTCTCTATATTACTTAAAACTTGGATTATGGATGCAAATGGAGGTATTAGCTCAACAATGGAGGAAGGAAAGCTTTAGATCAAATGTCTAATTAGCTTAAAGCTAATACAAATGAGATCCAAGCTTTCTTAGGCTTGTTTTGGTTTTGTGTTATGTAAAGTTGTGTGTTTGAGAGGAGGGTAACCCTTCTATTTATAGTTTTTCAATGAGAGAGTTTGAACTTTGGGTGCATGTGGGACTAAAGCTCAAAAATCACTTTTAGATTAGATTAGGATAAACATGCTTTAGGCTTAGTTAAGCTTGGTTTAGGCTAGTTAACTAGGGTTTAGGATAGTTAAACTTGATTAGCAAGTGATTAGAGACTCATTGAGAGTTGGGAGGAGTCTGGATAACCATTTGTGACTGATAGATAGCCTACAAGCTAATAGAAGTGGTCTAGAGAGATCTAGGGAGGTTACGAATGGTCGAAAGGAGGAATGTTTAGCTAATAAGAGATATATTAGCCAAATAATCTTATTATAGGAGGAATACGACCGAAAGAATGTTGTGAATGGGCATCAGAGGATGAGCAAAGAATGGTGAATTAACGAAGTGTCGTTAATTACATGGATTGGATGAAATGCTAAGTGTAAGCATATTTTAGGTGTCTACATTTGCCCCTCTTTGAGGTGATGTAAGCGACGTCACTTCAAAGAAAGTAGACAAGCATAAACAAGTAGAAAATTTTGAAGGGATAGAAGAAAAATGAGTAGAATGGAGGATTCCCCCTCGATTGTCGATGGGGTGATAGAAGAACTTGATTGACAATCGAAAAGATGACAAGAAGAGAACAAAGAAATAATAGTGTGAAGAAGAAGAAATGGGATATAGAAGAAAAGGGAGTAGAAGGAAGATTTAATAAGCTAACATCCATCTAGTTCCTTTTAAACAACTTTATTTTTCATCATATTACTAGTGATCTTCATCATCGGTCCTTATTGAAAAGAATGAAAAAAGTGTAGTATGACATTGAAAGCCATATACGAACAAATGTCCATTGCTAAAAACACCAACTCCATGCAACATACAAAATGCAATGCAATACAAGAAAGTAAAATATTCCTAACACCATGCAACATACATAATGCAATGTAATACGAGAAAGTACACAAGCTAAACTAATAGAGAACCAAGATGTAATGTTTTTGTTATCGAGATTCAATTCTGACCTTTGCAAGTTAACGAAAAGGGTTGATGATGGTGCCCCAAGCAAGGATACATGCAAGGGGAATAATGGAGGACACTTGGGTCTGATGAAAAAGCTTTGTGCACTATGAAACAGTACCAGACTTGCACTTGATCGGCCAGAAATACATACACATAGCAAGCAACTTAGCTTTTATTAATGGAGGTAGATCAAGATGATCCGTGAGTCGCACACAATCTTAGGAGAGAACCAAGAGCGATGTTTTGTAGGATGATTTTATATTATTTTGATGTTTCTTAAACATATTTGAATGTTTTGATTTTTTTAACATATTTGAATGTTTTGATTTTTCTAACATATTTGAATGTTTTTATTTTTCTAACATATTTGAATGTTTTTGATTTTTTTTTTCTAAAAATATGTACAAGAAGATGAGGAATCATGGATTTCCTAGCGATAGATGGGATATACAAGTGCATAAGGCCACACGCATGAGAAAGGTGAAGATGTAAAAATGCCCCAGTGATTAGGTGGGAGTATTCAAAGGCAAACTCTTCATGGGTAGAAGCGAGACCCAAGGCCATTATGGATAGGTTCAACATGATGATGAACGTAAACCAATGAAGTGTTGGGAAGGAGCAAGGATGCCCCCAGCGTAAGTTGGACTAAAAGCACATAATAAAAGGAAGGAGAAGATTGTTTTTGTGAAAGAGGACAAAGGTGTCCGAAAACATGGAAAAAAAAGTAATCTTATACACATGGATGTTACTAATGAAGTAAAAGAACAATATGAATGATATGAATGTATCTTAGAAGCCTCGCGATGAAGGAGTGATTAGCCAAAGGCACAAATCATGAGACGAGATATGACTAAGGCAATAGTCTAAAAACATCTAAAAATAGACACTTGGTAACATACTAATCTTGTTTACTCATAGATATCCAGTGTGTGGAATGGAATTCATTGACCTCTTCTTGAAGGGAAGATTTAATAGACAACAAGTGAAGACACCTAGCCAATTTATAGGAATGATTGATTTTGATAGGTGATAGGTGATTTGTGAATGAAAGGTGGAAGTATAGCCGTACATTGCTCCGCTTCTAGTCAACATCCATAGCCCCGATGGAGATGCATTTGATTCTAATCGCAACATTGCTCTCTTTGCCCAGTCAAGCATCCATATCCCCGATAGAGCTTATTGGAAATACCCCAAGAGAGAGTTATATATCAATTTTTTTTTCTTTTAGCTTTTAGATTTTGATTTTTGATTGATTTTGATTCTTTTTCTTTCTGAAAACTTTTTTAGCTCTCTTGTTTTACAAGGGGTTAAGAACCACAGAGATGGCTTGATGGAAGGAGGTGGAAGTGATTGTGATGACAAAAATGGCTAGTGTCAAAAAATCTATCCAAAATTTATTCACAACAAGTTTATTATATGTTGAATGTGATAGGATCTCTAAGAGGTCAATCGTTCTTTAATTTACCAAGGTGATAAAAGACCAGGGTCAAATAGATACCATAGATATAAATGTCACAAAATGTGTTTGAAAAGGCTAACCACAATATCACCAAAGGGATGAAAATGGTAGGAAGACTTGTAGAAGAATAGCAAGGAAGGGAAGAAAAAACATCCATGTGTACGTAATACCTGATTGCAATGTTTGATCTTTATACCTTTGATTTTTCTTGTGTTTTCTCAATTTTTTGTATTTTTGAATTGTTTTTTATTTTTAGATTTTTTATAGTTTTGGAAAGTTGGGACCAAAAATGTCACTCCATGTGATAGATCCAACAACAATGATGTTTGTGACTTCCTTGATAAGGGAGACTAGGTGTGTTTGTTTATCAAGTGTCATGTTATCTCCGATCTCGATGATCGAGGTGAGATCATACTCAATAAATGACTACGATTTATCTTGAAACATAGATTTCGTATGTAGGAGCTTGAGTTCCCTATCCAGAGGTTTATACACTTTGTGCCAAACTTGATGGTTACGTTGATGTGTGTTCTTGAATCGCACTTGATTTTTAACCTTGAGATCATTTGATTTGTTGGGAGCTATAGAGCTCTTTGCAATTTTTATTTGAGCTTGATTAAGAAACTATTTGGGTTTCTTATAAGTTGATGCATGACTTGTTTGATCTCGAGAAGGAGAAGAAAGAAACATGGATGTTTAGAACTGATGTGAGAAATGACTGCGGGCTTGCCACAACCATTGATAGAAGAAATATGTGATGGATGAAAAGGATATGCTCCAAGAATTGAAGAGGATGGGCTACCAGGAGGTGAGCCACTAATAGAAGATGATGAAGGGATGCTAGAATATGGCCCTAAGATGGAAGAAATTGGGCTATGAGGACATGGCCCAAGAATAGAAGATGATGGTGAGGGATTACTAGGGTGTGGCCCAAGTATAGAAGGTAATGAGATACCAGGGTGACCCATAGTAGAAAATGGAGGACTACTAGGGGTGGCCCAAGTATAGAAGAAGGTGATGGGCTACTCGGTGGTGACCCATAAGTAGAAAATGGCGGACTACTTAGGATGTGGCCCCGGATAGAAGAAAGAATATGATGGGATACCCAATGGTGACCCAAGGAGAGATTTTGATTGAGGAATAATGATAGATAAGGAATGATTGGGTAATGAGAAGATAGGCCATGGCTCAATGCTAGACCATGACATCTCATCATGCTCAGAAGAAGGTGAAGATGGAATATAAGAAGAATCAAGTTCCATGAACTTAGGCTCCTCATCTATGTTTTGTTGAAAAGGATCAACTTATTCTCCCCAATACGTGAGCGTATCGAGTTCTAGAAATAATTCTTGTTTGCAATCCTCTAAAGGGATATCATCATGTAGTCTAATTGGTCCTTCATTCTGAGAGAAATCAATTAGTAGAGGTTGTTGTTATTTGTCCATAGAAGGTTGAATAGAAGAAATAGATCGATAAGTGGGGAAGATTGATTGGCAGAAGAAGATGAATATGTTCGATGATGTAGATGAGGGGAAGGTTTGACCTTATCACTCCCATGAAGAGTTTTGATAGTGCTTTGAAAAGACATCTTAGCACATGGATTTCTTGTAATGGTTTGACGTGGTCACAAACATTTATCTTTAGAAGATGATTGAGGAAATGGTATGATATGGTTGAAAGGGCTCAAGGGCCAAAGATGCATGTGAGTTGGAATGATAGCAGAAGATGACTCAAGAGATGACGTAGGATTGGAGGAAAGTGTCTCATGAATGGACGATTTAGATTTGGACTTAGATCATTTTTCTAGAAGACGACCTAATGTGGGAGAGAAAATAGGATCACATAGCCATCTATTAAGTTGCAACGTAGGAGTTGAATTAGATGATTGACTAGAGGGAATCCAAGTTGTGGAACTCTTTGATGGAGGAAGAGGTCATTGAGATGACTGATGAAGGAGGTCCTGTGAAGAAAGGGAGGACCTTGACTCAAGAACCAAATTAGATGTTCGAACAGCGAACTTGAGTCACACGAGTCTTCAAAGGAGGAAGATATTGTTGATGTGATTTGGAATAAAGGTCCTGAATGAGTCAAAAGAAGAGTGGGGGAACTTCAATAATAATTTGGATCTGAAGCATCCAAACCATACCACCAACTATGAGTTTGAAGGTGGGAACATCACCAATCCGGCACTATGATAATTCTTCACTTCAGAACGTCTTTATGATTATTTACTAATGCAAGATTTAGTTTGGTGGATGTAATCTGGAAACAAAACAACAAACATAACACAAGAATACCATCGACTATGATAAGATCGGAATGATGACAAATCTGAAATATCAAAGTAAATTATAATATTAACATGAAATTGTTACAATCTCACCCATGAGGTACTTCAAGTGTTATTGACTTCACTTGCCTTTATTGACCAATACTATGGGAGAAACTTTACAATTACACCTCTTAATGGCTTCTTCAACACACCTTTAAACTAATGGCTTCCTTTACACACTTCATACAATATTTCTCACTACTTCCTTCTATGCTAAATGAGGGGGGTGGCCTCTTTATTTATAGAACTTCCAGGCTTATCCATCTTATCTCTAAGATAGGATAAGAAATCCCTCTACGAAATCATATTCCATACCTTAACTCTTATCTGTACATGTAAGCTTATCTTTTAAGATAAGATAAACCTTATCATTTCACATGGGTTCCACATTTTTAGACTTTTTACAAATAAAATACACAAAATATTTATGACCTCACTCCTTGTCCTTATTACCAATATAATATTTCTAATTCCTAATCATGTAGACCCTACTTCTCTACTTATCCCAACTTTGACATTTTAACATTACCGGACCACTTACGACAAATATTTACTTTTTACAACATTCCTATTGTACTTTGACTATTACCGTACTCTACATTATTGGCGGCACCATCTTGTGGCGGTGCCGTTATCTTCTATCGAGACACTACTACTAATTACACTTAACACCATCCTATTCCTAATACATACATTAATGAAATAGAAATTACGGAGGAAAATTTTAGTGTCGACATCTTCCCCCTTCCTAGCTTCTACTCCGTCCTCGGAGTAGACTATTCTGGTGCTTGGAAAATCTTCAACTTGTCATGGTTGACCCATTTCGTAATGGGAGTGCCATCCAATTCCTCCAGTCGGTACGTACCATTTTCATGCCTGCAATTCTTTTTTTTTGTAGGGCCCCATCCATTTTGGAAGAAATTTTCTCTGTCTTCTTTTTTTGTATCTGGAATCATATACTAGAACCAAGTCATTCACATGAAATGGAGACCAACGGATCTTTTGATCAAAGTATTCCTTCTGCTTCATTTTCTTCTTATGGCTTGTATCCTTTGCTATTTCCCTCATTTCCTCTAGCAAATGAAGATGTACCAACCTTTCTTTTACTGAATCACTTTCATCCATCCTTTCATTTTCATAACTCTCACAGTGGGAATATCAAACTCAATAGGAAGAAGCTGGATCAATGCCATAGGCCAAATGCTGAAATGGGAGTATCCTGTTGCTTTGACTTTGATGTTGCCCTATATGCCCACAATCTTTGCATGAATCCTTTTATCCCACTTATGTACCTGCAAGGCTGCATCTTTTGCTAGAATTTGACACAACACAAAAATTTGTTCGTTCCACCTGTCCATTTGTGCTTGGCTTGTATGTTGTTGCCTTCCTGTGCTTAATAGAAAATTTATTGACTAGGGCTTCTACTACCTCATTAATGAAGTGGCTTCCTTGATCTGTTACAATTTCTAATGGACAACCAAATCTGGTGACAATGCGTTCATATATGAACCTTGCCACCTCATCCATGGAAGTTGTTTTGATGGCCTAGCTTGACCCACTTGGTTAAATAATGCATGTGGCAACTACAATATACTTATTTTGGCGTGAGGTAGTTGGAAGTGGACCTACAATGTCTATTCCCCACTTTTGAAAGGGACCAAGTGGAAGAATAGGACATAATGGAGCTGATGAAGTCTTACGGTTACCATGTGTTTGACAAATATCACATGTCTTACAATAATTATAACAATCTTTAAAAAGAGTGGGCCAGTGATAACCTGCATCCAAGATCCTTCTTGCTGTAAGTTGTCCAGAGAAGTGCCCTCCACATGTACCATTGTGGAATTCTTCTAGCAGTTCCTTCCCTTGATCACGTCCAACTGCCCTCTTGTACTGTCCATCAGGTCCTATTCGAAATAATACTCCATGCAGAATAGAATATGGACGGTAGCTTGAGTAATCTTTCTCTTAGTCTTTGCATTGGCACCATCGGGAAACTTGAATTCATTCGAGATAATTCCAAATATCTATGTATTCACTAGGGATTGTGTCGAGGATAACAATCTTTTGCATCGGGAAATCATCATCATCACAAGATGATCCTAAACCATCATAGGCTCGAGAGAGTGCATCTGCATTGACATGCTTCTTTCTGGCCTATCTATAATATCAAATTCAAATTCTTGTAGCAAAATTATCCATCTTGCTATCCTCCACGATGGGTTAGGCTTATTGACAATATATTTTAGAGCACGATGATGCTATTCTGACTATAAATTTCTGCCCTAGCAAGTAATTTCTAAACTTCTTTACAAAAAAAATGATAGCTAGAGCCTCTTTTTCGATTCTGATATATAATTTACCTCAACCTTTGCTCATTTATGCACTCCCAAAGTAAATTGGATGTTCATTCCCATTTTCATCCTTTTGGCTCAAAGTACTTCCTAGTGCTGCATCGAGGCATCGGTGTACACAATGAATGGCTTGCTCAATCTGGATTCTTTAAAATAGGTGAAGACACCGGGGCTTCCTTGATTGTCCAAAAGCTTCATGTGCCTTATTTCTGGTTCATAAGTAACATCCTTCTTGAAAGCTGGGTTAGTGGTATGTGAATCTTTGAGAAATTCTTGATGAACCTTCTATAGTAACCCACATGGCCTAAAAATGATCTCAACTTACTTCTATTCATAGGAAATGGTAAATCTTTGATTTTGAAACTTTATCGGGATCGAGTACCAATACCATCTCTGGATCTGACATGCCCTAACAAAACACCCTTTAGAACATCCAAAGACACACTTTGTAGGGTTTAGTGAGGCTTGTGCTTCATCTAACCTTTGAAATGTTGTCTCCATCAGTGCGGTGGTCCAACTTGCTCCCATAGATGCAAAAATCATCCGAAAATACTCGATGAAGGTCCCAATGTAGGGTTCGAACACCCTATTCATCAAATATTGGAATGTTGTTGGAGCATTACACAACCCAAAAGGCATAACTCTATAAGCAAACGTTCCCCAAGGAGTGGTGAACGTGGTCTTCAGCTGATCTTTCTCCGCTATACGGACTTGGTTGTATCCACTATATCCATCAGCAAAACTATAACACTCCTGGCCAGCTACTTCGTCCAAGATCTGATCTGAGAATGGAAGAGGGTAATGATCCTTCTTTGTTGCCTTATTGAGCTTCCTGTAATCAACACAAATGCGTAGCTTCCCATTCTTTTTATTGAGATCACAATGGGAGAAACCCATTCTGAATTCTCCACAGCAAATATGAATCCTGCATCAAGCAACTTATCTATTTCTTCTTTTACAGTCTTGGAAAAATTAGGATTCATTCTATATGGCATTTGCTTTATAGGCTTAGCACCATCTACCAGCTCAATAGAATGTTCTACCCAACTTACTTGATGGAGTTCCTTGTAATCAAAAGTGAATATGTGTATGTACCTTCGAAAGAGCTGGAGGTAGGATTCCTTCTCACTCTCCATCACAACATCACCAATCTTTATTTGTTGGAGACGATCATCAACTTCTTCTTCAGATAATTTTATGGGGTCATGAGTCGGTGTGACTGGAAGGATATCCATGATTGAAACATCAACCTCACTTTCTTCATCTTCAATGTCCACTTCACTGGTACTAGAGTAATCAGAGGATGTCCAATCATCAGTTTCATCACTTGAATCCACAGGTTCTACCTTATGATGTCGAGGGATCACGTTTATCTTCACCCTCTCTCTACCACGTCCAAGTGTCATGAAGCCTTCATTCCAGTAGTTTCTTGCATGAACTCTCCTTAGCCATGGTCTTCCCAGCAACATTGGGTACACAACAGTACCATTTTTCATCACCTGAAAGTCTACCACACATACAACACCCATAACAGATATTGCCACATTTGAAACTACACCTTGGTTTAGTTTTCCCTTATTTAATGACCTTAACATAAGTGTTGAAGGGCGATCAATTTTTAAACCCAACATATTCATTACAGACTCGGTCATTACATTAACTACAGCACCTCCATCAACTAAGACATCATGAATTGAAATACCATTACATAATACCTCAGCTTGTGGAGCATAGGGATCCGCCTCTGCCTCCAAAATAGGGACCTCAACCTCCTTCCTTCGTCGAGCATTGAGTCCACTTCGCAGCTCCCGCCTCTTCTCAGAAGACATAGCCAAGAGTTGACCATATGTAATATTTGCAGGCCTTTTGGACAGATCTTCCAAGATGGAGTATGGTCCTTGCCCTGTGAAATCAGAAAATCCTGCACACCCAACTTTCTTCTCCTATGTTTCTTACTAGTTTCTCCTTTCATCTTCTTAGGATCATTTCCATCTTGATTATCTTTTTCTTTCTTTCTTTTTGTTACAAACACATCTACTTCATTATTTACTGCCTTATCTACTACATCAAAAGAATTCACAGGTGCTTTTCCTTTATCATTATCTCCTTTACCAGATGTAGAAGCTCTATCTGGACAATTATACTTATAATGACCCTTTTTATAACAACCATAACATACAACTTTAGAAATATTTCTTTTTGGACCTCTATCTCCTCCCTGAGAACTAAATTCTTTTCCTTGAAGAAGATTAATAGTTAACTGACCCATCTTTTTTAGCAGATCTTCATACTCAGTAGATGTACTAGGAGAAAGATTTGTGCTCACCGAGAGTGGTTGTGGATTCTGGAGCAAAGGTGTTGGTGTAGGCTCTACTTTAGCAACAATTTCTTTGGGCTCCTCTTCCATGCTTTCTTCTTGCCTTCTTGCAATCTCCTTTGCTTGTTCAATGGTAGCTAGGCGGTCATACTTCACTCGTTGTCTGATCTCTGGCTTCATCCCAAGAATGAAGTGCTTACATAGGAGATTATCCACGCCATTCATCAACCCATCCGCTAATCCTTCCTTCCGGATCTGGGCGTCGAGCTTCCTCCTTAGCTCTAGAACACGAGCATGATAATCCCTTATCTTCTCCTTCTCTCCTTGGGTTAGCTTTGTGATATCGATCATGAGATCTGCATATCTCTGTTGTTCACCAAATTCTTCAAGAAAACTTTCAGTTAATAAATCCCATGAGTTTTTCACATTATCACCTAGTGTTTTAAACCACCTAAGGGCTTTGAACCATCCAAAAGGTAGGAAAAAATTCAGTCCATTGTTCCCTTCTTATAAGGCCATTACAAATACAAGATCGTTTAAACTCTTGAATGAAAGAGGAAGCATCTTCATTAGATTGGGCTGAAAAAATAGGAATCTTCCCCATTTTCAAAAGTAACCACAGTGAAATACCAACCCAAAAGTACAATCAACAAGACTTATGTGCACCAATAATTAAAATCACTATAATAGAAAATAGAAATGACCACGGTAAACTATGGTAAAACTTGACTTTAAAATAAACTAAAAATGACTTTCTTGGGTAAAAGCGGCTTTCTTGTGGTAAACACTATTCACGGTAAAAAGTGAAGTTATTCTTTAGGTAAATACTATTCATAAAAAGTGACTTTCTTGTGGTAAATACTATTCACACAAAAATGACTTTACCATGGTAACTACTATTCACGGAAAAAATGAATTTACCATGGTAACTACTATTCACGGTAAAAACAAGGTTACCCTCCAATTGATTTTTGACTAAGTGGGAATATCTCTCTAGACAATCCACCAACGAGGAATGGTCGGCGCAGCGGAACCAAAATGTCATCACCAATCCGGCACTATGATAATTCTTCACGGGAACTCCTCGTCTTTATGATTATTTACTAATGCACAACCTTTAGTTTGGTGGATGTAATCTGGAAACAAAACAACAAACATAACACAAGAATACCATCGACTATGATAAGACGGAATGATGACAAATCTGAAATATCAAAGTAAATTATAATATTAACATGAAATTGTTACAATCTCACCCATGAGGTACTTCAAGTGTTATTGACTTCACTTGCCTTCCACCAATACTATGGGAGAAACTTTACAATTACACCTCTTAATGGCTTCTTGACACACCTTTAACCTGATGGCTTCCTTTACACACTTCATACAATATTTCTCACTACTTCCTTCTATGCTAAATGAGGGGGGTGGCCTCTTTATTTATAGAACTTCCAGGCTTATCCATCTTATCTCTAAGATAGGATAAGAAATCCACTCTGACGAATCATATTCCATACCTTAACTCTTATATGTACATGTAAGCTTATCTTTTAAGATAAGATAAACCTTATCATTTCACATGGGTTCCACATTTTTAGACTTTTTACAAATAAAATACACAAAATATTTATGACCTCACTCCTTGTCCTTATTACCAATATAATATTTCTAATTCCTAATCATGTAGACCCTACTTCTCTACTTATCCCAACTTTGACATTTTAACATTACCGGACCACTTACGACAAATATTTACTTTTTACAACATTCTTATTGTACTTTGACTGTTACCGTACTCTACATTATTGGCGGCACCGTATTGTGGCACCGTTATCTTCTATCGATCAGACTACTACTAATTACACTTAACAACATCCTATTCCTAATACATACATTGATGAAATAGAAATTAGATCTAGATAGTGTGATGGAACTCCTCCAAATGTATGCAATGGAAAGTTGTAAAAGTTATGGAATGAGGCTAAAGAACCTCAAATCTTTGCTAACTCATCCATGCATCATGAGATAAGAGCTAAACAAGAGTTAATCCTATACATGCATCATAACTTTGACAAAAACATCAAAACCTAGCATATATACTACTCTCTACTCTTTAGATTACTTAATTAAGAAATTGAACCTAATAAGATCAACTTAGTAATCAAGGGGTGATTATTTGTTTATGGTTTTCAAGCTTTCAAGAATGGAGTCTCACCATTAATGGCTTCAAGGCCAATGGTTCTCTCCATATTACTTAAAACTTGGATTATGGATGTAAATGGAGGTGTTAGCTCAACAATGGAGGAAGGAAAGCTTTAGATCAAATGTCTAATTAGCTTGAAGCTAATACAAATGAGATCCAAGATTTCTTAAGCTTGTTTTAGTTTTGTGTTATGTAGATTTGTGTGTTTGAGAGGGAGGGTGACCCTTTTATTTATAGTTTTTCACATGAGAGATTTTAAACTTTGGGTGCATGTGGGATTAAAGCTCAAAAATCACTTTTAGATTAGATTAGGATAAACATGCTTTAGGCTTAGATAAGCTTGGTTTAGTCTAGTTAATTAGGGTTTAGGATAGTTAAACTTGATTAGCAAGTGATTAGAGACTCATTGAGAGTTGGGAGGGGTCTGGATAACCAATTGTGACTAATAGATAGCCTACAAAGCTAATAGAAGTGGTCTAGAGAGATCTAGGGAGGTTCTGAATGGTCGAAAGGAGGAATGTTTAGCTAATAAGAGATATATTAGCAAATAATCTTATTATAGGGCGAGTACGACCGAAAGAGTGTTGTGAATGGGCATCCGAGGATGGAGCAAAGAATGGTGAATTAACGAAGTGTCGTTAATTACCTGGATTGGATGAAATGCTAAGTGTAAGCATATTTTAGGTGTCTACACACACGAGGTCTTAGACAATGAGGATGAGAAGGTGCACGCCTACCATGAACCCATGAAGATGAAGAAAGTGAACATTGGGCGATGCTAAACCTAAGGATGCCATAATTGGAGATTATTGGTCTGACTACGAAGTGGCTAAGATAATTGAGTTATTACACAATTTCCAAGACTTTTTTCCTAGGGGCTAACATGAGGTGAAAGGATTGCATGAATCTTTGGGTGAGATGAAAATTAATTTAAAGGAAGGTGCACACCCGGTAAGGAAGATACCTTACAAGATGAACCCTAACCCGCATGTACGTAAAAGTTAAAGAATAAATTGACAAGATATTGGAATCTGCATATTATTGATCCCATAGAGGAATCGAGTGGGTTAGCCCTATGGTAATCAACATAAATAAAGATGGAACAATCAAGATTTGTGTAGACTACGGGAGTTGAATGATGCTTGTG
Source organism: Taxus wallichiana var. yunnanensis (assembly GCA_018340775.1). Lineage (NCBI taxonomy): Eukaryota > Viridiplantae > Streptophyta > Pinopsida > Cupressales > Taxaceae > Taxus > Taxus wallichiana. The sequence goes on along the minus strand of CM031239.1, from coordinate 533,711,498 downwards.
TGATTGATATTTTCCCTACACCATTCACTGAGGAAATATTGGAAGGCATTGCAGGGCGTAAAATTTACTCTTTTACAGATGGATTCTCTAGGTATCAAGTAAGAATTGCTAAAGAAGATCAAGAGAAGATAACTTTCACCACTGAATGGGGAAGTTTTGCATACATGGTGATGCCCTTTGGATTGAAGAACACACCTATAATATTTTCATGCATTGTTGTTCAAGCATTCCAGGATTTTATTCACAAATTCTTACAGGTTTACTTAGATGATTGGACCATGTATGGGCTTATCAAGGATCATTGTGAAAATTTGAGGTTAATGTTTGAGAGGTGTAAACAGTTAAGCATCTCTTTAAATATCAAGAAGTGCATATTTGCTACATCTTTTGGAACTTTGCTAGGGCATATCATCTATAAGAAGGGTTTGTATGTAGATCTAGCTAAGATTGTAGTCATTTTAGGCTTGTAGGAACCCACTAGTCAGAGTAAGGTGTGTGGATTCTTGGGCCACATAAGGTATTACAAAAATTTATCAAAGGATATGCTAATATTGTCACACCCTTTGGAGGAGTTATTAAAAGGTAAAGGGAAGTTCTATTGGGGAGAACCGCAACAATGCACATTCGAAGCTTTGAAGGAGAGGCTTACTTGTGGCGCCTATTTTACGTTTTCCTTCACGGAATCTACCCTTTCATGTACATTTGGATGCCTCTTGCATGGCCATTGGCACAGATTCTAGCTCATCCTGTAGAAGGTATTGTAGATCATCCTATCTACTTTGATAGTTGAAATTTGACTCCTACAGAACAAAATTATATAACTATAGAGCGCGAGGCTTTGTCAATGATCTACGCATTGAATAAGTTTAGATAGTACTTGCTTAGCAACATCCTTTTGTGTTCTATACATACCACATGAAATTGAAATAATTGGTAAATAATCCCATTTTACAGGGGTACATATGTCGATGGGTTGTATTATTCAAAGAGTTTGAATTTACAGCTGTGGTAAAGCCAGGTAAAAGCAATTCTGGCCCAGATCACTTATCAAGGATTCAATCAGGAGAGGACATGTAGAGTATTAAATATATAATGACAGATGCACAATTATATAGGTTGAACCATATTCCCTCACAATTAGAGGATATTGCTGTCTTTTTACGCATAGGTATGGCCTTGCAGAAGGAATGAAGGCCTTGGAAAAGAAATAACTTACAATTCATGTCACACCTTTCATGTTGATCAGTGGTGACTTATACAAACTAGGCCAAAATGAAGTATTACGCCGGTGTGTAATGAGCATGAGTGAATGACAATCATGGAGGAGGCTCATGATGATATTGCAGGTGGACACTATGTAGGTGACGCCACCACGCGTAAGATTCTACTAGCTGGTTTATGGTGGGAGACCTTGTACAAGGATTGCAAAGACTATTGTAAGGCATGTGATCACTATCAGTGCCTTGGAAAACCTGGGCTAGAGAGATGAAATGCCTTTGAGGCCTATTACTAGTGTAGAACCTTTTGAATAAATGGGAAATTGAATTTGTGGGTCCTATTTCCCCAGCACGCATAGAACTAGATCACGCTATATCATCACTTGTATAGATTATCTTACAAGGTGGGTGGAAGTGACACCTACAAAGGATTTTACAACAACAATAACAACAAGGTTCTTGTGGGAAAATATTCTTACCAAGTATGGATGTCCTTTAAGTTTGACAAGTGATAGAGGCACTCATTTCCTTAATGATACCATCAAGATATTATTGGATGAATTTATGGTTGCACACCATAAGACAACACCTTATCACCCTCGGAAAATGGGACTGTTGAGGATTTCAACAAGATATTGAGCCATACTTTGACAAAAATTGTGATGTTGGAAGGAAATATTGGGATGATAAAGTTTCTCTTTGTGTTTTGGGCATATAGAACAACCTACAAAAGGTTGAATAAGACAACACCCTTTCAGTTGGTGTTTGTGAAAAAGTAGTTCTTCCCATGGAATTCATGTTACCTTCTTTGCTTATTACACGTGTGGGAGGTCTAGTTGATGAGAAAGCATTGGAAGAAAGAATTAAAGAGTTGATATAGTTGGATGAGAGGTGCGTCATAGCACATTGGAGTCAAAGTAAGAAAAAGCCATGCGAAAAAGGCATGACACGACATGAACATCAAAACAAGAAGCTAGAGGTTGGGCAGATGGTACTTCTTTATGATTTGAAGTTTTGTGCCACCTAGGAAAGCTTAAGGTGCATTGGTTGGGACCGTATGTTATCACTCATATACTTGAATCGGCACTTGCTAGTTAGAGGCGCTTGATGGAGCACGATTTCCCGGTTACTTTTATGGGAGTAGGTATAAAGCCCTACTATAAATAAGCCTTCTTGGTGTTTTTAATAAGGCAATATTTCCATTTAGATTAGATTTCCTTACTATATTTCCCTTAATGTGTTTCCTTCTTCATTATGCTTTGTCAATTTAGTTCAGTGTTTTGTGTAATAAGCGCGCTTGCATGCTAGAAGCTGATTGCAATCTGAAGTGTTTTTATGTGTAGAGGACTACACATACCCTTAGTGTGGGGTGGTTGTCATTCAAACATGGGTATGCATAAGGAAATACTTGTGCAGGTGGTTTCTCTTGTTAGAAAGTGTAGATAGTATGGAAAGGTGCTACTAGAAAGAAAATTGCTCCTAAAGAAGACCATAGTTGGAAAAAATGAATGCACAGTGTAATGCGAGGTAAGTTACTGAGACGTAGAAACTACTTAGAGGAAGGCACAATGGTGAGGTACTTTAGCACATGGAAGCGCAAGAAAGGAGGTCTATAGCCAAAAGGTAGAAAGGCATGCTAAAAGGTTATGGTGTGGCGCACAGGTGTATCACATGGAAATTTGGTAAATGGTCAATTAATGAGAGGATCGGTGGTAGGTGGAGGAGCAATAAATGTGATAAATTTTTCAAAATATATATAAGGACGTGATGCGGGTTCATTTTTACCTTTGTGATCACGAGTATTTGAGTGAGCTAATTGTGACCGAACGAAAAAGATGCGTTGAGGTGTAAAGAGCTATGAAACCAGGCGAGAGAGTAGATTTGTGCACGAAATTGGCTTGTGTCCCCATTGGAGAAGGGTTTGAGAAAAGCAGAGGTGTGTGGAGAGGAGAAATAGAGTGCCATGGTTTGAGAAGAAGCTAGGGCATGCGATTTCAAGCTAGGGCATGAGAGTTTGATCAAAAATGTAAAAATGCACAAACTTGTCTTACCATGGCACCAAGGAGAGCACCTGGAGCAGGAACAAAGGGGAAGAAGAAGGTAGAAACCAAGGTGGAGATCGAGGATTCCCCCAAAAGTAATTTTTGTAAATTTAGTACCCAAAGGATGTAATCATGGGACGTGATTGGGATTATCACATCTCGTAGGAGTAAGGTAAGTGACTATAATCATCACACAATTGATAATAAGGAAGAGTTGGATGCCATTGTTAAGCAGAAAGACAAACAAGTGCACAATCGATGACATGCCTATCTATGATGATGCTGGAGAGAAGTTTTGAAGAAGGTAGGGGTCTTGTAGCTATATGAACTCCCTTACTTTGGAAAACTTGAGAAACTATATCAATGGCTTATGAGAAAATTCCATGAGGACTTCTTTTATTTTGTTGGGTGGTGGATGAGGATCACCACGCCCTTAATTGCGAGCCTGACAGGTTTGAAGGGAACAAGGACAGAGATTACCAGTGACTTAACTAAAAAAAAAGCTATTTTGGCCCCCAAAGAGTTGGGTTACTCAAAGGGTCCGCGTGGGATGGACATTTACAAGCTAAGGAAGTACCTTGTTGTGCGGTGAAATGGCACACTTACTCATAAAGTTGAATGATCATGAAAGGTGGTCACAAGTGAACACCATGTGGCTACACATTACCAAGAAGATGTCACAGGGAGAAATTTACAACTTGGTAGGATACATAAGATACCATCATTGAAGAAGCGTGCAAAGGTGAGAAGATAAGCTTTGGAATTTTTTCTATCTCTTGTTTTTGTTGAAATTGGAGTGCCCGATGGGCCAAAGAACAAGATTTGGGAGTATCCTGTAGAGAATAAGTCTCTAGAAGAGAGGTTTGAGAAGTATTTATGTGAGGGATCTATGAGTGGTCCATTCAAGAAAAGGGTATAGATGTGGTATGATAGACTTCACGTGACCTTTGAAGAGGAATGGAGAATTCCTAAGGAGCTACCATCAATAGTTGGGAAGTCGGTATAATTTTCTATGTACCAACACTTTTACATTACACGCTTTACAATGAAGGATGGGACATGGAGTCCTTGGTGTAAACTCCTTACACATTTATAACACAATTCTTCTAGGAGGTAGTTCATAGGTTTTCTGATACACGAAGGTTAATCTATAATGCAAATAAGGTAGACTATGACTACCATACCTTGAGAAAGACTTACACATACCCAGTAGTAGTCTTCTTATATTGAGAGGTTCATATCAGATGATATAACCATGAGGCCTATCAGTTTGGCCATTGGTGATAGTGGGGCCATGCTAATTTATATCCAACTTAAGCCTAGGCTAGAAAATGGTAAGTATGTTGAAAATGAATTTATGCTACCAGGGCCCACCGAAAGGGAAAACATATAGTTGGGAGCTTTGGCGGTGAAAATCCCACTTCACCATTAGAAGAAGAAGATGATGAACAGAGGACAATGGTGGTTTAGTGCATAGGGGATGGAGGCAACCCTCAGACACTAAGGAAAGTGAGCATGAGATTACTCCTCCCCAACAACAAGAAGAGGAGGAAGACTTAGAAACAGACACGCATTAGATTTAGATGCAGACCCAATAAATGAGGAACACCAATTTAAAAGGGTGTTCAAAAGGAAAGGACTCAGATCGCGGGGCCATCACAACCTCCACACAAATCACCTTGGATCTCCCCATAGAAATAAGTACCTGAGAAGAAGAGGAGGAGAAAGTTAAAGCTCAGGGAGGATGAAGAGGATGAGTCTGGTGAAAGCGCATCAGGGACCCCAGTGCAGCCCAAAAATATAGAGGAGCCTCGTGATGAGGAAATGAAATATGATGAAGAGGGGTCAAGGAGAAAAAAGAGGAAATGGGCGAGCCATCTGGTGCACCTCACTCCACACATGAAGGTGAAGGACCCACTACATATTCTAGCACCTAGGTTCCCAAGGGAAAGAAAACAAAGAAAGGAAAGGCAGGTGAGGACTATGTGACTCTAGCTATGGGGTACATAGAGGACTCCAACAAGATCATTCATGCCAGGTTCCAGAGCACAAGTAGGGCCAAAGGATTTATATGGTTGGGAGTTAATGGACCCAAAAAAGGCCAATGCACGGACTAGAAAGTAGTTGTCTTGGTCCATGCAGACACACATGGATGAACCAGATTTTGATGTGTGTGAGAATTCATGTGTCTCACGGGGTAAATAAGAAACCATAGATTAGGCACATGACTATCAAACCTCCTGTAATGTCCGATGAGCAAGTAAGCAATGCCTTGGTCAAGGTATCTGTTGAAGTGGCATGGAGGAACATTGATAAGGTAACCACCATTTGAGCGCTACTTGAAGATAACAAGGATAAGACTACAGAGATAAATCGCACTTGAAAGACAGAGAAAGGAACAAGAAGAGGCAAATAATGAGGCCTTTGTTAGCATGGCTGAGGAACTTGGTGATCATATCCTTAAGGTAAGGCCTCATTTGGAGTCTAAAGTTCCTCAAGAATTTTCCTCTCGCAATGCATTATTTGTGCACTCTGGTGGATCTAGTTTTGAATAAAGAGCCCATTGTTATGGCCGCACCAAAATATCTTGTAGAAGAAACAACAAAGAGCAAGGGCTACCATTGTTAGGAAAATTTCAAGTTTTGAGGCCTTGCTCCAAACATTGAAAGATGAGCTGAAGAAAGCGGATCAAGCTTTGAACATGTGTGCAGCACCGATGCCATAATAAGAATAAAACTATAGCAGAGAGGATAATGAAGTGTTGAAGGAAATGAAGGACAAAACACTTGGGCGCACAGAGAGGTTAGCCCTGGTAAAACAAAAGCACGAGGCCCTTACAACAGCCCAAGATCCACACAAAGATAGGATCAATGAACTTGGGAAACTTATAGCATAAAAATGGACTTCATGGAGGGAATGGTCTCAAGTATGGAAAATGTTGTCCAAGTGTTGCAAAATGAAAAGGAAAAGATCACTCAGGATGAAATAGATGCCATAGTGACAGAAATTTTAGAAAAAGGCAGGGAGCACACTAAGTGACTGGATACCTTGGAGGATGAACTCAAAAATGAATATCCAGAGTTAGTCCTGCCTGAGGAAGAGGGTACTACAGAGTAAACTTCATTCTTTTATATAGTTCTTCATTCATTCTTTCATTCCTTATTCTTTATTGTTGGAGACATAAGAAGGAATTACCCATTTCCGAGGTGGAAATGTACTTTAGTGTGGGGTAATGTTGAGCAGATAACATATTTCTCTAAGGTGAAGGCACATAAAGGATGTGTGCACTTTGGAGCAAGGCACATTTGAGGGCGTGGAAGAATAGCAGAATAAGCATGTGCTAGAACACTTTGAATTCAGGACTTAGCCATTTTGTGGATAAGGATATTCTTGGAGATAGTATGTTGAGAACAAAAAGACATGAAGACTTGTGGTCCACACAATGGTATTTTGGGAACAAGCAACAACTGAGTGCCATGCATAGTTTAGGCTAATAATAGGATTTCTACTTAGAGTTAACTATAGGAAGTCTATTGTTAGAACACTTGCATGTTGTGCATCCTTTTGTAAAGGTGCATGGCTATTATTAGCATGTGACCTATTTTGAGAAGTGCATGGGCAGTGAAGGGAAAGTCCCCACCCCTATATATATGTATTGATTTGCATAGTTTAGGGTGTGTTAAATTATAGAGTTATGTTGTTGGTTTTGTCACACGCATGACTCATGGAGATACTTATGTAATGTAAGAATCTTTTGTGTTTTACAATATTTAATACAATGGTTCATATTGGCTAGATAATGGTGTTGAACATGAATGAATTTGGTTCTTGCATGGTAAATCTTGTTATAGTCATTGTTTAGTTCATCTTACATATACTCTAAGATCTAGATCTGGTTTATGCACTGTGTGTTGTTTACTATTGGTAATGAATTTGAATACCTATATGCACCATCATGCTAACATTTGATAGATGTTAGAAAACAAGGCTAGGGAGTAGGTTGCAAAGATCCAAATTTCAAAAAAAATAAAATGACATATTTCAAAAAAAAAATCCTTGATATGTGTATTTCTTGATGGAAAGAGTGAATGTGAATTCGTACCTGATGACATGGCCAAAAATTTCTCACACTGCCTCATCATCTATGGACAAGAAGTGCAAGTTCTTAGTTTTTAGTCCCATGAATGATTTGGATGTCTCATCAAAGTCGGTAACTACTTGTAGCTCACATGTCCTATCCTTAATATCAATCGTTAGTGTAGACACCAATTTTTGGTATGTTTGTCCCCCATCCCATGTTCACTCCCCTTCATCATCATCTTGCACATACATACCTCTCTTCCTATTCAAATTCATCTTTCCCTCTTAAAATCTTATTTATCCTATCTAATTTCCCACTTTCCCATCTTTATCCCATCATTTATTTTATCTTCCCTAATCCATCCTTAATCACATTTAATCACCCCTAAACCCATCCATTTCCCTAATATCTTTCTTAAACACCCCATTTATCATCCCTAGGCACCCATTTACCATCATTCAATGCATTCCTATCCTCCAACTACCTTTTATCCTCCATATGCAACCCTAACCCACCTAAAGAGCCTGAAACCCTAATTTTACCCCTTTAGGGCCCTTTGCATTGAGTTGATCACCATCTCCACCACCAAATCAAGGGTCAGCTGCAGTTGATGGTGACCCATTTGGGTCACCATTGACCCTATAAGTATGCCCATATCCCCTTCTCTTGAGGATGCAATTTTGAGAATTCAATATTTCTTATGAGTTTTGCTTTGTTTTTTTTCTTCTTTGGAGCTACAACCATCAACTTGGAGCTACTTTAGAGATCTTGCATGCCATATTGGGAGATTTGAAGTCCATTTCCTCACTTGGATCCCTCATTATAGATTTATCACCATTTTGCATCAATATTGCAGGCCTGCCAATTATCTTGGAGCTTCGTTGTTATCAGCCTTCATTGATCCTTTTCCCACATTCATTTTCCCATTCATTTAGTCCCATCAAACCTTAAATTATCTATCTACGATCACCGTCAACCAAATCCACATCAACTTTGTTTATGTCCCTTGCTTCATCTTTCATATGCCCTACAACTTCCTTCAACGATCAAGCCTCCATCTTCCTATGATCTACACCGTTCGGGAGCCTAAATCTTGCTTTTTGGACTCATTCGTTGTCGATCCAACCCTATTTGCATTTATCAAATTTTTTAATTTTCTTGGATCCTTTCTATCACTCCAACATCAAATCCAAGACTTTCTTACTTGTTTTAGATCATGTTGCAGATTTGTTTCTTGCATTTTTTGATCTACTCTATTGCTTTCTTTGTCTACTATCCTTGTCGGTCTTGGGTTGTCATCATCAATCGACCAGGTTTGATCTTCCTTATCTCATCTTTATCATTATTTATCATTATCATATCTTCATATCACCAACTTTATCACATCTCGAGATATTTGTTTTTGTTTGGTTATATGTTACATACATTTTATCCACTATCATTTATTTATCTCTTTTATCAAAGTGGGTTAACATCCATCCTAGGAAGTTATCACTTCTCGAGACTGACCTTGTCAGGAAACCCACCATCTTATCCAATAATTCTTTTTCATGTTCAATTTCTCTTTATTGTGTAAGTTATTGAGCTTGTAGTGGAGAGGATATTGTGTCCCTATCTTCATCATCATCACATATCAAGAGGTAGCCTTAAACCCTCTCATCATTTGGAGTTTCCTATTTTCTTGTATTCCTTTCCATTAACTTGAAACAAGAGTGGGAAAATTTGATCAACATTCTAGCATGCCCGATAGGACCCACCCTTTCTCTTTGGTGAGTTATTTCTTTATTTCATTTCCATTTTCCATTTCTTTCTTTCTTTCTTTCCACTAACCTCGTAGGTGGGAGCTTCACTTGCTTGCGTGCGTGGTGGATTGCTTACTTGGATCAATAATGTGTGTGCTTAAACTAAAAAAGGAAAAAAAGAATTATCCAAGTATTCCTCATTTTGTCCCTATTTTCTCTTTTTGCATCTCTCTCCTTCCTTTGTCTACATGATCTCATCAAATATAACATTTCGTTTTGGGATTTAAAAATAACACCTTCATGTTTGCTTGCTCACATAGTCTAACTAGGAGGTAATTCATTGCATTCACGCTTCTTCCACACACAACCAAACTCACAAATCAATTAACACATCTGAAACATCTTCTACTAGGTGGAACTATTGGGATTTCATCACCCAATAGGAAAACTACTACGATGTTTGGCCCGTGTACAATTTTTTTATTATTATCTATATCAGCTAAGCACCTAACGCCCTTATCATTGCGGTGTGTGAAGTGAGGGTAGGCCCCAATACCAAGCCACGTATCATTAATCATCAACGATTTGAACCTCATGTACCTTCGGTATATTAAGGACGCCAACCAAAACAACCCAAAACCATCCTTAGATTGGCCACTTCTTAGGTTCCCTTTACGCCCCTTTCTCTTTTTTCACACTTTTATAATAAACAAGATAATTAAAATTTTGCTTCTTGATTTGTTTGTTATTTCATGCCCATTATAACTCACTGTCAAGCCAAAAAATGGATCAAATAATTTCTTCCAACAACATCCCTACTTCCAACAATCTTTCCCAATAAACTTTTGCACTTGTCATTGTTTCCTCTACACCCATGATCACCACACCTTTGGTTTCCCAACCTCTTGTTTCTATAGTCCTTTCTCATGAGACCCATATCATCCAAAATAATCCCCATCTTGAAACCAACCCTTTCCTCTATCATCAGTTTATTCCCTCTAGATCGACTACACCTCTGTCTGCCACATCCTTTGGAGCTTTTGGACCTCCTACTATCCCTCATGGATGTGTAGAGTTTCAAGAGCTTCTTGATGCCAATCCCATTGCCCTTCATGAATATCTCATCCGTAAATCTACCAATATCCCCATTGATGGACCACACCTTCAACAACTTTATGCTTATCACTCACAACCCGAATCTACCCAAGTCCTTACTTCTCAACTTGTTGTTTTCTTTCCAAGAGCCATGAATGAATTAACAATGGCCCAAAGTGAACATTTCCCCATGAATCTTCCACCATGGTTCCTTAGTCCCATCAATCCACTCAATTAGTGGTACACATTCCACGCAACTTGTCTTAAAACATCATTCCTATATCCTCTATCCCCATCACTTCATCTACGATGGTTATCAATGCTCCTAAAACCTATCGAGAATCACATCTACTCCTTCCACCACCCAAGCAACATCTTCCAAGATCGGTGCCCATCTCTACATGTCAATTCCATACTAACGGCATCATCTCACAACCCCATCCTTCATATTCTCCGAGGTGTCTTTCAACACATCCTCCCAATAAAAATATCCAACATCTTAACCATCCCACATGCTCTCAACCATCCCACATGCATAAACCAACTCATCCTATGTAATCTCAATCTAATATCCCCATCTCTCAACAAAAATTGCAAACTTACCCATCCAATTACATCCCCATCTCTCAATAACATCCTAGCTCTTAACCTATCCAATCACATGCATTCAACTATCTTCCACCTTATCAACCACCTCCGTAAACTCCTACTTATACTTAATAATATCAACCTCATTCATAACCCAACCCATCACTTCTTATAATCTGCAATCCCACCAATCAATCCCTTATCCTCACACATCTAACGACCCCATGAAATCTTATGAACAAATTTTCAACGAGTCCATCAATCCATCAATTCTCAAACCTTAACCTCCGCATTGGGAACTCCTTAATTTTCTAAATTTAATGTAATATTTTATTTACCCAATCAAAGCTATGCACACTGGAACTTCATCCAGACAGATCTAGATGCTCACATAAAGCACACAAAACCACCAGGTCCCTCCTTTGCTTTGCCTTTCAAAATGTTAACATGCATTTTCATCATATTCATAACCAATACATTCATTCATGCATAATAATAATCATAAACATGGCATTTGAAACACATATAATAAGGAAACAAACCCTCATGATTAATAACACTTAGATCAACATCATAAGCACAACAACATACATAATCAAGAAGTTTGAATACATATCCACAAATCACCATCACTTATCCATTGCAAAATACTATAATCAATGCATAAAAATGTCACTAATTACATTATAGCTCAATACATCCTTGCGTTGGACCATGCACATGCTCACACAGACTCAAACCATACTCAAAATAATATATCTGCACTCACTACAACCTTAGAATCTCAACTATACCTCTAAAACAATAGCACATCATCAATATTTATAGGGTGGGGACTTGCCCTTCACCGCTTACATGCTTTCTTTCCTAATAATATCCATGCTTATAAAATCTTGCATGATTTTTACATCCTATGCTAATAATATATTAAGCTAATTATACAACATGCATTAATCCTATTATTAGGCATACTCATGCACTCTCCTTATCCCTATTCTCGCATGTGCTTTTTCCAATCATAACCCTTGCTTGGCCACCAAGTCATCTTACTTTTCTCTAATTTTAGACCTTTGCTTGATCGACACTCTAACTTTGCTTTTCTATTTTTAGCTCCAACCCTAGAAAGTGGCTAAGGCCTTACTCAAGTTTCTATATGCGCGCAACCCCACACACCAACCTATTTTCCTTCTACGTGTGCCCCTTGCATGTTTCTCTAATCCTTCCGCACATGTTCCCTTTCGTGTAACCTCTGTGCTATGTTGATACTTAGAATTTTTCCCAACCAACATTACCCCACACTAGGGCGGTTGTCCAATCTCGACAACATTAAATTAAAGAATGCATTTGATGAATGAAAGAATTAAAGAATAAGAATAAAGATTGCACCAAAAGAATTAAAGAATCATGAACTCAAGTATTTTTGGGTAGAAGGAGCCTAGGAAATAATTTATCCAAAATTTTCTCTAACTCCCTCCAGCTTTCCAACTCCTTAGTCACCTTGACCGACATGACATTGACAATGTCTAATACCTCTATCTCATAGAAAACAATCAAGAGAATAATGACACCCTAAGTTATATTCTCTCCTTTGAAACATTATATGCACACTTCCTCAATGATTCCTTTAGTGATGAACTGTAAAATGTTATATGTAGTCTTATTTTCCATCTTTCGCATGACATGCAACCATTTCTTATTTACTTGGGTCTAATTTCTTGACACGCCTAACTCATAGCCTAACCAAACATGCAACAAATCTTACAACTTGGTCACTGATATTTACTATGTCCATTGCATAGCCTCCCTTTGATATTTGAAAGTGACGATAGTGGCCTATCTTTGCTGCATCATCATCTAAGTCAGGATCTATCTCCTGGCCTAAACTGCATAATCTTGTGACTATACTAATCAGCTTCACGGTGATGCACATCCTACTTCCCGCAAAGTAAAAAAATCTTCTTGAAACCGCCACATCAATGACTGATATAAGTGATCCAGTTTTCCAAAGAAACAAAACTCATATAATTAGATCACTTTTGCACTCTCCAAGTCCTTCGCACCTTACCACCATAGACCAATTTTCCATCCAGTAATCCTTTGGTCCTGCTTTTTATGATGGTATCTTTCTCATGTTTGCCTCATGATGCACCAATCGATGGTTATAATCACTTATCTTGCACTTGGTTAAGTGCGACTCCCATAGATATGTAAAAATGACCTCTCCTAGATACTACATTTCGTAGAATCATTCCTCCAACGCGTCCTCCATTTAGGGCTTCCTATTTTTTCCTTTTCCCTTGCCCTTAACCTTGGGTGATATGGTGGTTGCCTTCTTTGGTGTTATTTGTTTCACCGCGAGACTCTACACTTCCCAATTCAATAAATTTGTGCCCCGAGTGCTAGTCGACCTCCCGCTCAACCGCCCGTGCCAAGCATTCACTTCATCCTTCCTTGCTCCTAATTTTTGTTACACCTAGTAATTTCGTTCCCTAGTTCTAGTTTTGTGCACTTATTCTCGTTCAGTACACTTGTATTTCTCTGTAAACCCTAACTCAAAGAATACAAACACTTACATGATAAATATGCTCCTCCATGCCTTCCCCATGCTCTAAACTACCACCTAAAGGATATTTTGAACTAAGTCGTGAATTTCTTAATCTAGTTCACCTAAATTCTCCAAATCCTTTCACAAATTCTCTTAAGTTCACACTTCTTCTTTCTTCAAATGCTCAAGCTCTTCGCAAGGTAAGGTAAGAATGAAGTCTCTTTGAGATTTCCAAAATTTTATCACATTTATTGCTCTTCACCTACCACCGTACTAAAATTTTAATTACACTTTTTACTTTTTCCGTGATTTTCCCTTCTTTCTTCCATGCATGACATCATAACCTTCTCGTGCATCACTACTTCCCAACTACAATCACCCTTGTGTGTATTCCTCTACGCTATAACCCATTTCCATCTGTGACATATACCAAGTAGTCCGTCATGTTGCTCCCTCCTTGCATTACACTACACAAGCTCTTTTTCATGTGGTTTCCAATCTGAAAATCCTTTTTCACACCATCATTCTAAGCACCTGCAACACCTTCCTTTTTTTCCTTGCGTGATTTTCGATCCGCATCCACTAAGCACTTGTTCTTTATATTTTTACATGCACCTATGCACAAAATCCACTAGTATCCAAGATTTCTTGTTCAATAGTCACACCGGTCCTCTCGTACATCAACTCAGTAGATAGTAATCAGTTCATGCGTATGACCACGCTTATTACAAAAAAACTAGCAAAGTAAAAATAGAAACAAGAAAGGGATATCTATTCTAAGTGGCAATTCGACTTATTACAAACATAAAGAAGATTATTTATAGTATGGCTTCAACCTAATCCCATTGAAGTAACAGGGAAACATGGTGCCATCCAATTCTTGTAATTAACTTGTGCTTGATTCAAGTATCTTGGTTACTACAAATGGTCCCAACCAGTGAACCTTCAACTTCCCTAGGTGGAACATAAACTTGGAATCATACAGAAGGACCTTCTTCCCAAATGTAAAAGATTTTGTTCTTAATATGCATTTCATACCAAGCCTTTTGTTATGCATTCTTCATCTTCTAGCTCCAACATGAAATGTTGTGCCACTCATCGAATTACATAAATTTCTCAATGCGTTCTTCTACAACCTTTTAATTAGAAAATCCACCTACGCGTATAATACATAGGGATGGTAACATAAATTATAAAGGTAGCACAACCTCTGTGCCAAACACCAACTAAAAAGGTGTGGCCTTGTTCAACCATTTATAGGTTGTTCTAGTATGCCCAAAGAACAATTGATACCTTGTCATCCCAATCCTTTCTTCCAACATCACATATCTTTTTAAGGTTTGTCCTAAGATGTTAAAAGCTTCAACCATGCCATTTTCTTGAGGTGATAAGAGGTATTTTTATGGTGTGTCACCATAAAATCTATTAAGAAAGATTATGATTCTCTCATTCATGAAATGGGTTCCTTTATCACTTGTCAAGCTCATAGGGAATCCATACCTACTTCGAATCATGTTCCCCCAAAATATAACACCCACCGTAATTACTGTGCAATATTTTGTAGGCACAAGCTCTACCCACTACCCCGTCATGCACGTGGGTGGTGCAATAGGTCCTAAAAAATCAACAACCCATTTCTCAAAAGGTTATGTGCTTGTTATAGGTCACAATGAAATTTCATCTCTACTTCCAGGAATTCCAATCCTCTGACAATGATTACATGCTTTAACAAAATCCTTAGTATCCTTGTACAATGTCTCCCACCATAAACCAACTAGAAGGATCTTGCATGCGCCACACATCTCCCGTAATTCCTCCATGAGCTTCCTCTATAACAAATTCACGCTCATGCTCAAGAACACGCCTACGCAGAACCCATCTCTACCCATCTTATACAATTCTCATCCAATGAGTTGATATGGCGTGGCTCGAATAGAAATTTGATTCTTTTCTAATGTATTCATTCCCTCTAGCATAAGTCCAAAGTGCAAGAATATTTTTGTCCTCCAAGTCTTCTGGAATGCGATTCAACTCGAACAACTAGGCATCGACATAATGTCTTTAATGCTTGTGCATATTCTCCAGAATTGATCCTTGATAGGTGATCAAGTCCCATATTTCTCTTTCATGGCTTGACTACAACCGTGAAATAAAATTCCTACATAAGAGTATCCATAAGAAGATGTACCCTTGCAAAACAAGTTTGTTGACCAAATAATTCAATGCCATATGATCTATATAAAAGATGAATGGGGTGGACAAAAACATTGTAAAAATTTATGAAGCAAGTAGATCATGGATAGTACCTCATGCTCCATTGTTGTATGATTGTGATATGCTGGTGTCAAATTCCTACTTGTAGATAATATGGGATGATCCACATTACCCTCTCTTGGTTGCACCAAAACTGTGCCAATAGCCATGCCAGAGGAATCAACATGTATGTGAAAAGGTTTGTTCCATAAAGGGAAGCACACAATTGGTGTAGTGGTAAAAGTTTCCTTCAATTTTTCAAACTGGTTCAGCCATTTTAGCTCGCTTGTCCCTCATACATTCTCCATAGTCTTGACACACACACTCCACCTAGACACAAAATGCTATGTCCTTCCTCAACCTATGTTCATTCAATTCTTCCCTTATTCACTTGACCCTTCATAAATATTCATTGTATCATATGAACCATCCTCTACCATGTTTAAGTCCCCAATTCATACCGCTCTCCCTTCATAATGGCATACTCCTCACCACCAAATGGATTCTATTTGGTGGTTTACCTAGCTCTCCTTCCTAGACTCAATATCTTATACCCTTTTCACTTCCCTAGGTGTTCTCCTTACTTCACCTAGATGATCCTTCATACACCATCAAAATGACACAAGATTTCAAAATGCCAAATCCTGCTAAGTTCATCTAGATGCCTTCTCTTCCCTTTCACCACTTACAATGCTAGCAAAGTTTAAGATCTTGTCCAACTATTATCACTAGTATCTTAAAGACAATAGAAAGAGGTTGCCTGATGAAAATTAAATAGATGTCAATGTCCTTTAATACACCTCACAATCCTTGTTCACATGCATGAAATATCAAAGCATCACCCAATCATGTTCATATTGCCCTTTTTTATGCTTGGTCCAAATTTTGGCTTCAAAGTCTCATTCCATGGTAGTCACTTGGCATATATAGGTTATTAGTTGTCCTCTTGAGCAAATGGTGATCACTGAATCAATGCTTGTAGGTTTTCAAAACCTCTATCTTCTCATACAAGGACTGTCTCATGCTCCAACCTCCATCTATGTTGTTACTAGCACATATGCCTATTAAAATCTCTCAACTAAACTTTACCTTACAATGGATTCCTCCTTCAAATGGAGTCACAAGACCATTATACCTAATTGAACATGTCAAAGACACCAAACTAGAGAATTAGGCTCCTTTGTGAGTGATCTAGCATTGGCCTTCAATGTAGCTTGTAGAACTCTACCCTCAAGCTTCGCCTTATTCATATAAGCCCGATTCAAAGCCTTAAATGTAATTAGGAGGTTTCCATGGCATTATTCCATGTTTTATAGGTTCCCCTTGTCATTTTTGAGGTGATCCCAACCTCATATGCACTAGAAATTAGCATATTATTCCAACTTGTAACCTTTCATAATACTCTACCTGCAAGGTTTCTTATAGCCTTCTTAACTCAAATCAGGGGTCTAAACATTTCCCCATACCTTTAAATACACAAGCTCAATAATTTTTGGTATTTTTTATGCATCCAAGGTGTCTTTCAACTTGCATGCATTGGTTCTTAACTCAAATTTTCCAATTCACCTTCTTTATTGGCCTTTAAGTGATTTGGTACACTCCTAGAAAGATATGTACACTCATTCTTTTACAAAAATGAAGGAATTTAACGCATGCACTTACCTCTGAGATCCTTGTTTATCATGAATTGAAGCTAATATCACATTTATACCCAGTCTAGGGTCATAACAATCGAGTATTGATAACAAATTTTCCTTTTTCTTTCAAAACTTGTACATTGTAATGGCTCCATTAGAGCTCAAAAATACTGTCATTGATAAATTTTCCTATACTAAACCAATTACCACAAAATTTGAAGGGTCTTCTATTCATGCCAAGATAGAAATAAATTAAAATTTATAGCTCGATTCACTTGTACATTCAAAAGATCCGAGAGGCCCTAGTTCGAGGCCGAGAGCCCATAATTTGTAATAGAATTATTATTAAGCATTTTGAAAGCTTACAAAAATAATGATTACCATCCCTAGTACCTGTAGAAGCTCCTTGGTTTAACAAATAAAAATCACTCAAACAAAAGAAAATTCTTTATTTCAAACCTCATACATGTACCATTCAACATCCTTTGACTTGTTACAAACTTTCTCCATCAAACTCTTCCCTTCATTGTGTATTATTTTAACTATTCTAGCTCCTTAAGAAGCTCAACTAGCTTCTAAATTGACCAAGTCACCCCTTGGAATCTTAACCACACCCTAAACATAGAAAATTTAGATAAGCTTCATCTAAAAACACCTCACAACTCGTTCACCAACCTCCTATTATGGTCTTCATGACCTTATCTAGCTCATGACAACTCACACATACCTATTCAACCTTCCTACCTAGTCAAACTTGACAAATTACCACTACTACAAGGTTTTTCACCTTCACTATAACAATGCACATACAAATATGAATTTGAACAATGATATGATGGAGAGAGAAAACTTTGAAAACCCCTATTTTATGAAATGATTATTCATACTTCATTGTACTCTCCAATCTATCAGTGGTGATGCTTCTACATCACAAACATATATTGTTGTGTATCACCCCAATAAAAATGTCCTTTAGCCTTGAGTACTTCTTCTAGGGGCACATCAATCTTTACATATCCCTTAATAAAATTCCTATAATAACCAGTATGCCCCAAGAAACCTTGCACTTCACATTGATTAGAAGGTTCTTCTAATCCCAAAATCATTGCAATCTTAGTTGATCCACTAACAATCCATCCTTACAAATAATGTGCCTAAGAAAAGTTCCAAAGGGTGTAGCAAAGATACACTTCTTTATATTAAGAGAGATGCTTAACTTCCTGCATCTTTAAAACATGAGCCTCATATTTCCATAGTGATCCATTACAAGCCCATAAACAGTCCAATCAACTAGATAAACCTACAAAATTTATGGATAAAGTCATGAAATGCCTACACAACTATGCACGAGAATACTATTGGCACATTCTTCAATCCAAAAGACATCACAAAGTGTAAGAAAAACTCCCCATTCAAAGTGGCAAAAGTAGTATTTTTTGATCCTCACATGCAATGCGCACTGGGTGGTAGACTAAGAATCCATCGGTGAACAAATAAATCTCGTGCCCTACAACTCCCTCAAGGATATCCTCTATGAAAGTAATAGGAAAAGGATCTATGACACATGAGGCATTGAGTTCCATGTAATCAACATAGATCCTAATCCACCCATCCTTCTTGATGCTAATAACCATGGGACTAACCCACTCAGATTCCTTAATTGGTTCAATGATTCTATAATTAAGCATCTTGTCTATTTCTTCTTTCACCTTCACGCGTAGGTTTGAGTTCATCCTATAAGGCCTCTTCCAAACCGGATGCGCTCATTCTTTCATCTTAATATTCATCTCTCGCAGCTTAGTGGTGTACACTTTCAACTCATGATAATGCCTTCAAAAATAATCCTAGAAGTCATGCAATAGTTAATGATCTTTACTACCTCCTGTTCGGACCAATAATCTCCAATGATGGCCTCATTAGGCACATCCTCAGTTCCAATGTTAACATTCTTGGTATTCATGAGAGGATGGTATGCGTGTTCCTTTTCATCTACAAAGTGTCAATTACCTCACGCGTACCTTATCTATGGCTGATATCTAGATTCTCTACCTCTTCATCATTAATGAGGTATACCATCTTCCTGCTCACTTGGGAGCTTCACAACTAACATGCTTTACTAAATTTATGGAATACACATTAATCGATGTCCGTGAGCAATCTGGTGTTGGTCACCTAGGAACCAAAGATCGGTCAAGGAAAGGAGTAACCGCCATCGCTTAAGGCAAACCGACATCGCTTTCTGTGTGTTTTTGTTTTATTTAACTCATGGGAATTAGATATAATCTTTGATATAAATTTGATCTAATGATTGTAATTGCATAGCTAAGTTTTCCTAAGTTTGTATATGCCTATGTAAGGTAGAAAGCTAGGGTTAGAACACATTAATTGAATTGTAAGAAGGAATTCTTGGAGAGAGAAAAGAGAAGCTTGTGAGGAAGAAAGTACTGTACATCCAAGAGAGGTGTGGAAGATTGCATATCTTCATTGTATATTCTCTACAAATATTTGATTAATAGATTGGTTGTTTCTTGGTGGACGTAGCCCACACTGGGTGAACCATGTTATATCTTTGTATATTGTTTTCTCTTTTTATTTCTATATTTATTGTTTGTATGCTTAGATCTAAATAATATATATGTACAACTAGTGTGATTAACCCCAACAACTGGTATCAGATATTTTTTTTTGAGGGTTTTATGTGTTGATAGATTTACTCACAGAGGGATTTCTGATTGAGTGGGAGCTACAACAATGGCAAAAGATAGAAAATACAAAGTTGAGAAATTTGATGGTCGTAATTATCAATTATGGAAGATGCAGGTGGAAGATTATCTATATCAGAAATATCTATACTTACCATTGGATGAGAAGGCAAGGCCTACAAAGATGACTGATGAAGAATGGAAAATTCTTGACAGAAAGGCTTTGGGATCTATAAGATTGAGCCTGACAACATTTGTGGCTTCAAATATTATCAAGCAACAACCATGGTAGAGTTGATGAAATCTTTAGCTAATTTATATGAAAAACCTAGTGCTTCAAATAAATTTTATTTGATGAAGAAATTATTTAATTCTAAGATGCAAGAAGGTGAATCTGCATCAAGTCATTTGAATGATTTTTGGTCTATTATAAATCAATTAAAATTAGTGAATATTTCATTTGATGATGAAGTGAAATAACTTTTATTTCTATGCTCTTTGCCAAATAGTTGGGATAACTTGGTAATGGTTGTTAGTAATACAACGTCTGCTACTAATATTTTAAAGTTTGATGATGTGGTTAGTATAATCTTGAATGAAGAAATACATAGAAAAGTACAAAAATCATCATCTGGAAATGCTTTTAATGTAGAAAGTAGGGGAAGGAAGAAGGAGAGATCTAAGAGAAAGAATAATGGGAAATCAAAGTCTAAGAATGGAAGATATAAATCCAAAGGTAAAAGAATAACCTGCTGGAATTGTGGAAAGAAAGGACATGCAAAGAAGGATTGTTGGTTCAAGGAAAACAAAGAGAATGTACCAGAGAAAGGTAAAGAGGAAAATGTTGCATCTTCTGAGGTAATGCAAGATGCCCTTATTCTCTCCTTGATAATAAATTGAATCATGGGTTTTAGATTCAGAGCTTCTTTCCATGCTACCCCTAATAAGGGTTATTTTAGAAATTATGTCCAGGGTAATTTTGGGCATGTTTATTTAGGAGATGATGAACCATGCAATATTATTGGTAAATGAGAAGTTCATCTTAAATTACAAAATGGAAATACATGGATATTGAAAATATGTGAGGTATGTGCCAAGCCTCAAGAGAAATCTAATTTTTGTAGGACAACTAGGTGAATCTGGTTGCATGGTTACATTCACAACCAACTCTTGGAAAGTTACCAAGGGATCTCTTATTGTAGCAAGAGGAAAGAAGGTAGGAACATTGTATTTTCTACCTATATTACTGATTCCTTTTCTGTGCTATCTACTTCAGATTTAGATGCAAACATGTGGCATAATCAACTAGGCCATATGAGTAAAAAGGAATGCAGATCTTAAAGGCTAAGGGTAAGTTATCATATTTGAAAGATGTAGATCTTGATTTCTGTGAGCATTGTATATTTTGGAAAGAAAAAGAGAGTGAGATTTCTCAAAGTTGGGGCAAAAAAGAAGGAGCAAAAATTGAGCTTGTGCACTCAGATGTGTGGGGACCAACCTAGGTAGCTTCTCATGGAGGATCCTAATATTATGTGACTTTCATTGATGATGCCACAAGAAAGGTATGAGTTTATTGTATTAAACGTAAATCTGATGTTTTTGAGACTTTTAAAAGATGGAAAGCCCTTGTGGAAAATGAATCAAATTCAAATTTAAAATGCCTTAGATCTGAAAATGGTGGTGAGTACTTGTAGCAAGGATTTCAATGATTATTGTTCAATGAATGGAATACGTAGAGAGAAAGAATGGTTCCTAGAACACCACAAGAGAATGGTGTTGCAGAAAAGAATGAATAGGACAATCATGGAACATGCAAGAAGCATGAGGATACATGTTGGATTACCCTTGCAGTTTTGGAAGAAGTAGTAGACACAGACAATTTATTTAATTAACATGTGGGCCTTCAAGTGCACTAGATGGTGGAATACCAGAAGAAGCTTGACTAGAAAAGAGGTAGATATTTATTTTCTTAGAGTATTTGGTTTAAAAGATTTTGTGCATGTTGATAAAGAAAATAGAAAGAAGTTGGATGCTAAATCCAAGAGATGTACTTTCATTGGTTATGGATCTGTGATTTTGGATTCCATTTTTGGGATTTAGAAGATTCTAAGATTGTTAGGAGTCGTGACATTGAATGGAATGAAAAGAGAATGTACATGGATCAAGTTTTTGGTACCTAAAGACAAATCGGTTGAAAATTTTGTGGATGAAAATGAACTCTCAGATTTAAAATTAACACCTACAAGTCTACACAATAGAATCGTGTTAGTTTACCTCGCCCGACATTGGTCACCTATACCGACATCACATTCAGAGGAGCCAGACCAACGTCGGTTAGCCAAAAATGAAGCGTTGCTATAGAGTGACAGGCATCGGTCATTGTCGAGAGATAGATACAAACTTGAAAATGAGCACATTGAGCCTCCGGCACCCCAAATCTCAATGAGAAGGTCACAAAGGGTAAGTAGACCTCTAAAATATTTTCACCTTCCTTATCTTATTTATTATTGACTAATAGTGGTGAACCAAAGAAGTTTTGAAGAAGCAATGCAGGATGAGACCCACGTGCAAGTGGGAGCATGGCATGGATGAGGAGATGAACTCCTTAAACAAAACAAACATGGGATTTGGTTAAGTTTCCAGCAGTAAAAGGACATTTTAGAACAAATGGGTTTACAGATCAAGGAAGAAGAGGGTGGACAAAAAATATACAAGGAAAGGCTTGTGGTAAAAGGATTTGCATAGAAATCAGGTATTGATTTTGGTGAGATATTTTCTCTTGTAGTAAAAATGACTTCTATTCATATTGTATTGAGTTTAGTTACAGTAGAAGATTTGCATTTAGATAAACTTGATGTCAAGATGACTTTCCTTCACGGTGATTTGGAGGAAGAGATTTATATGTAGAAGTCATCTTGGTATGAAGTCAAGGGTAAGGAGAAACTTGTGTGCAAATTGAAAAAGAGATTGTATGGGCTCAAGCAAGCCCCAAGGAAATGGTATATGAGGTTTGATAGTTTCATGCATGAGCATGGTTATATGAGATGTGAATTTGACCATTGTGTTTATTTCAAGAAGCTTGAAAATGGAAGCTATATTATTTTGTTACTATATGTGGATGATATGCTTATTACAGGATCTAGTATGTAGGACATTGGTGAGCTTAAAGAAAATTATCTCATACATTTGCAATGAAGGATTTGGGAGCTACAAAGAAAATCCTTGGCATGTAAATTCACAGAGACATAGAAGAACAAGAAATTGTATTTGTCTCAAGAACATTATATCAATAAGGTGTTGGAAAGGTTTAATATGCAGAATTCAAAACCTATAAGTACACCTATGGTTGGACACTTTAAATTAAGAAAATATCAATGTCCTACATCACATGAGGAGGTCGAGTACATGGCACATGAGTTCCATATGCTTCAACAATTGGAAGTCTTATGTATGTTATGGTTTTACTGACTGCATATCGCATTGCACACATTGCAATGGGAGTCAGAAGATTTATGGCCAATCCAGTAAAGAGCATTGAAAGAATTCCAATGGATTCTCAGATATTTGAGAGGGACATCGGCATGAAATTATGTTATGGAGGGTCGATACTTTTTATGTGACTATGTTGATTCAAATATGGCTGGAGATTTGGATGGTAGGAGAAGCACCACTGGATATGTTTTCACAGTAGGTGGCACAACAGTTAGCTGGATTTTGAGATTGTAGAAGGTTGTGGCCTTGTCTACTACAAAGGTTTAGTATGTTGCATCTATAGAGGCTAGAAAAGAGATGATATGAATGAGCATGTTTATGGAAGAGTTGGGAAAGGAGCAAGAGGATTGTAGATTATACAATGATAGTCAAAGTGTGATTCATTTGAAAAGAATCTCAATGTTTCATTCAAGAATGAAACACATTCAATTGAGATATCACTTCATACGGCAAGTGTTGGAGGATGGGCAGCTGAAACTGAGAAAATTCATACAAATAAGAACCCTGTGGATATGCTAACGAAGTTGTTGGCAAAGGAGAAGTTAGAGCTACACTCCACTTCTATTGGTCTTTGATTTTGAGACTTGAAGAGGAAGAAACATGCCAAGGAAAGGATCCAAGAATGGATTTGTACAATAGTGCAGCAAAATTTATCTCCAAGTGGGAGATTGTTGAGTGTTGGAGCTTAATTGCTTCACATTAATAACATGCTTTACTAACTTTCTAGAATACACAATAATGAATCAATGGGCAAGTGGTGACGTTGGTCTCTTGGGAATGGGTATTGGTCAAGGCAAGGAGGAACCGACATTGGTTAAGGCTAACCGACATCGGTTACATGTGCATGGTTATTTTATTTAACTCACATGAATTAGATCTAACCTTTGATATAAAGTTGATATAATGATTGTAATTGCATAGCTAAAGTTCCCTAAGTTTGTATATGCCTATATAAGGTAGAAAGCTAGGGTTAGAACATATGAATTTAATTGTAAGAAGGAATTCTTGGAGAGAGAAAAAGAGAATCTTGTGAGGAAGAAAGTATTGTACATCCAGAGGTGTGGAAGATTATAGATCTTCAATTGTATATTTTATACAAAAATTTGGTTAATAGATTGGATGTTTCTTGGTGGATGTAGCCCATATTAGGTGAACCACGTTATATCTTGTGTATTGTTCTTCTGGTTTATTTCCATATTTATTGCTTGAATGCTTAGTTTTGAATAATATATATGTATAATTAGTGTGATTAACCCCAACATCTTCCCTTTTTCTTTCTCTTTCCAAAGCGTGCCCAAACAGCTTTCTCATTTGTTTCCAATGTATCTTCATATGCCTCGAGGTTAGGCTCTCTCGAGTAATCAAGCATGGGATCCTCTCGCTTTCATGTTATTCCCTAATGTGACACACTTAATGATATGCAAAGCATCATGTACCGTGGATTATTAGAAAAATAATCAAAAGTGTGACATACCTTCACCATATATTGCCAACCCGCAGTCTCTTGCTTGAGCTTAATATGTACATACCATGCTCATGCACATCCACACAGAGTAGAATAGAACTTATGTACCCAAAGAGATGGTGGTAAATCCTCCTAGCCTTGTGCCCATTATCTCTCATAGTTATGGACATGTACCAAAGCTAAAGTCTTCCCATCATACTCATGGATAATTATAGGCACATTATTCTAAGTAAACCTTGTGAAAAGGAGATTCTCAAACTTTGTCATCAACCCAACAACTTGTCTTGTTTTGTTTCCCACCAACACGTTGTTGTCCTGTGCATGATGAAGACCGGCATATTCCTTCTATCACCCTCATTCTTCCATTGTTCTTCCATGATGCACAAGAAGGATTCAATATATTATTCACCAAAGGTACCTAGGTTATTAATTTTTTCCAAGCACATGATCATCCCGGTGACTCTTCCTTTCATCTCATGCCCAATAATCTCATGCATTCCATGGGCCTAATTTTCATAAGCAACATTGGTGGTTTTTCTAACTAATGCACGTATTCCCACATTGAAGTACACCTTCCTTAGATGGCTCTAAAGTCCGAGGGTCACACACTGTGCACGCATAAATACTATTCAGCTCCTCCTCACTCATTGGCTCAAGTATAGGGGGCAACCTTCACATCGCCTAGAGGTATGATAACACACTCATCCTTGTTCTCGAAACTAATATATCTCTCGTTGAAATGCAAATCAACATTAGTCGCATAACACCAAGGATGTCCAAGCAGTGTTGGAAATTTGTTTGCCTCAACAAGTTCTAAACCTTCAAAATCCCCTATAAACTTAGCTCCTTGAATGGTAATTGAAGCATCCTTCAACACCCCAATAGGCATGGCCCTTGTTTTATTCACCATATACAACACATTGGAAGATGGATGAAATGGTGGTCTTCCCATCTGGTTCCATGCATCCAAATTCAAAACATTCACCTCTCGCACCTGTGTCAATAAGAATTTTACTTAGAAATCATTCATTAATCACTCGCATCCAATGCAATTTCATTGTCATACTCCTAGTTCTACGGTGGTAAATTTGCGTGAAGTATCTGACACTCACACCCAACTCCCGTGTGTGGTAACTTATTGTGCAGCCACTCCCCTAACAATGTGGGGAATTTTTCTCTTGTCTTAACATCTTACTTACCTCTTTCAAATCATCTACATCTTTCTAAGGGAGATCAATGTTCTTAGTGTGTTCCCTTTTATACACCTACTCCGTCAGAACTATATCTCACCTTGCAATTCTATGATCACTTCCATAGTCTCTTGATAAATCTCCTTCGATGAACAAAGTCTAGATACTTTACATGAATAATATCCTTTCTCCTAATGAGTGGTTTTGATTTAAGAGGCTCCCAGGGAACTGTTTCTACACGCATAGTGACCAACACAGGTTGTAATTCTAGATCAGATGACATCTTCTTAGGTTCTCATTGCTCATTCTTCATGCACTGTACCTTGATCATCCCCGTGACTTTTTCCTTATTTTTATTCTTACACATATGCTCATAAAGATCAGGACAATCCTCAACCTTATGTTATTTTCCATAGTACCCACATGCCTAATTCTAGGGACATTCGCGCTAGTAATGATCTAGGGACCCAAAATTATAACACGTCCTACACTTAAATATGACTCTACCACCACGCCATGTGCTCATATATCCACCTCAGAATCCACCATCTCCATTACCGTGCCATTCAAGAGGCTATGATTCCTACACCTAGGAATTACTTGCCACAATGGTTTGCCTTAGGCTATTCTTGCATGCCTCACGAATTTGGTCTTTCAAATGACAATATTTTGTATCATGAGTGTGCACATCACAAATATTGCAATACATAGATACATTTTACATTGTCATGCATTACAAGAGAGGGTAATTCTAGACATCATGATTCTTGCAGAAAATCTCACAAGATTGTAACAAATGCATGGATAGTTATCCTTTGTATGTCCTCAACATTAAAATCAATGCACCATAACCCACTCGAGCGTCTCACGTGCTAAATTAGTAGAAAAATCTCCAAATTTTTAGCCATAATTGTTATGTTTGCTTCAATAAAATAACTTAATTTAGTATCTACACTCTTGAATGCTTCATGACGTAAAGATGCTTCCAAAGCCTCTCACAAATCAATATATATCTTGTGTGATAAATCCTTCGAAATGGAGTCAAAAATC
Source organism: Taxus wallichiana var. yunnanensis (assembly GCA_018340775.1). Lineage (NCBI taxonomy): Eukaryota > Viridiplantae > Streptophyta > Pinopsida > Cupressales > Taxaceae > Taxus > Taxus wallichiana. The sequence goes on along the minus strand of CM031239.1, from coordinate 533,684,399 downwards.
CTCCAACAAACCACTTTGTGCATGTTGGCTCTGATGAATATCATAAGATAGCTTGGACAAGAGAGTCTTAAACCACACATCATACCCCTCACACTTTCGCATAATCATTGCTTGATATCCTTAAGCACGTTAATACTCTGTTGCTCAAACTTCAAAATGTGAAATTCATTCAAAATGTAGTGTGCAAAGCATCATAATCCACCGTAGTCTGGTGTGGATCATACTTTCTATACTAACCGTATCCACACCCAAGTGTGGTGGAAAACTAGCTTTCCTTTCTATTAGGGGTTGTAATACCCTTCACTCTCCATAACAGCCACACATGTACACATGTTTAACAACATCCTCCAAACCTCTATACTTTGGTAAGTGAAGAGACATCTCAAAGAATACTTGAGGTTTCTATTGTTTTGGCTATTAAGGTGGTGTTTACTAAGGTTGATTTGGTGGTGGTTGTTATGGTTGCAGAGACCCTACCTTGGGTTAGGACTAGACCCTGATCCTGAGCCTCCACCAAGATTTCCTCCACGTTGTGCCTGCATGAACCTCCCGAGCCTCGCCACCAGAGCTGCGGTCATGTAGATGAATTTTTTTATGTCCCAGCTTGTCGTTATGAACTCGACACCCATTTTCTCGTGTTTTCATAAAGCACCTATAGGATTAATTCCTACGTTCTACATGTCAACACTCCATCCCGATGATGCACCTATAAAAGACTCCTCCAAAAGTAATTCCAAACACCGATGCTTATTACGCTACCATGTGCATGTCCTTAATCCTCTCGTGATTTTTGAGCTGAAACAAGAATATGCCTACCTGTATCTCCTTCTCAACATGGAGATCCAACTTGCTCGCCTTCACTATGATGCTCTTCAACAACTACTTTTGGATCTAGAACACCTTGCGTAAGGAATAGGTAAGTAAGCCTAGATCAAATGCATGCTCGTGGTTCTCATTCTCTCCTATGATGTGCTCTCATCAAAATCCATTGAGTTCTCTCTACTCAGTATTCCCAATGTCGAATGACATGATATTGCTGCCCCTTGTCTTCCATAAGGCTTTCATCATTTCTCTAATCATCATTCTTCTCGATAAAGCAGTTTTACATCGACTACCATTTTTGTGGCTCATTATACTTGAGCCATCTATCCTATCTTTTCTTTTCTTTTGATAGGGCCACCACCATCCCTCTCCACACCTTCTCTACCCCCGTGTTTGGGTGGGGATTGATTAAGAAATATAGAAACTATATATAGATGTTAAATCTAAATTATGTAACAATGCAAATATAGACAATAAATGACATATTTGACCTAATCAAGTAAGCTATAAAAATATGAAACCCTAGTTACAAGAGAGGGGATAAAATACTTAGTTGATTCATAAAAAATTTCAAGATATGAAAAGCCAAAAATTTATGGAACAAGAGTGCAAACTTCACAATCGATCTAGAAAAATGTAGAAATGTCAGGAATGTTAGTACTAAGGTGCTTGGATAGGGTTAGGGGTGCTAAAGACCTCCTCTGGATGTCGAGAACTACTCGTAACCTTATAAACTCGGTTTCACAAATTTGTGAGATGTTTGATGTATGTCTCCTTTTATCTCCCGTATTTTGGTGAAAGATCGTCGAGTTCACCTAAAACTTACAAGAAGAAAGATCACCTACAAAACCCCAAAACATATCAAATCATAAAAAGAAAAAGATGCAAATGGGGAGTCAAATTAACCCCAGCAGTCACCTAAATGAGTGAACTTACGATCCAAGTGTTGCACTAAATTTTAGATTCCATGTAGTTATATGCGCGCGTAAATATGTAGAATCATACCCTAGGTGGTTGTTGTGAAAGTTACACTTGATAGTGAGTAATAGCTAGATGTAGAAAATGTAGATAGATATGTACATGGAAAAATTAAATTCCCCTCTTATGAAGTGTATGTAGAAGAATGCAGTCCCTTATCCCTTGAATGGATGCTAGATGGATGCTTTGATGCTCTTGTAATGCCTTTAGATGTAACCTTAGGTGGTGATAGTATATGCTTAGTGTTTGGTCCTTTATTATGATCACATGACTTTGTATTTATATGGTTCCCTTGGTTAAATTTCGTAATTAACCACTAAAAGGCTGACTAGTAAAAATAAAGATGCCCAACAACTAGAAAGGACCCAAAAGATGTGAGTAAGATTCAAAGAGATCGAGGGCACCTAGAGGGGACGAGGGCACCTTGGAACCGGTGTCTAGAGTCGAAAAAGTTGAAGTGTCAAAGGTCATACTGGGAAAGAAAGTGTGTAAGACTAAGAAAGAAAACAAAAAGAAAGCATAGATGCCGAAGACACAATGATTAATTAGTACTTTCTCACTTAGGAATCATATGAATAATTGTATGTGATCGGGACTAGGAATATACCCAAAGTGCATGGTTTAGTATCTACAGGATTTTGATATCCATAGGTAATATCTCCACCCCAACTCTACCATCGTGATCTTGATAGCTAAGGGTATCACGTGTAAATAATATCCTCTAGGCTCATGCAAAAACTTGAAATATACTTCCTTTGGACAATAATATGTGTAAATTATGTACTCTAAAGTATAGTTGTGCAATACACCTTCCCACCAACGATCTACAACTCTAGTCAATGTCTTAGTCAAATCAAAGAGATTCTGATAGTCTTCCTATGTCCAAGCTCTATTCCTTGGGAAACAACTATTTTCAATGTGTAAGATGCCAACCACCTGTATAATTATAATGGGAAGAAGCTGAAGAATGTCTCATACAAGTATTCATATAGGTTATCCTCCACCCACTTTCGTGCATTAAAGTTAGGTCCAATGTTATATCTCTGTGCAAACGTGTCTTGGCCATCTTCTACCCAACCCTCAATACTCTCCAAAGACAAATTGATGCACCACCATATGCAACATCCTAGTAGACAATTTGAAAATAGGTCCCAACAATGGAACCAAAATGTAGTCTTTTGTTTACCCAAACCAGAGCTATGTGTGTTGGCACTTCATCTACACAGATCTAGATACTCATCTGAATCACGTGCAGCCACCAGGTCCCTCCTTTGCTTTGCCTTTTAGAATTTTAGAATGCATGTATATCATATTCATATCTAATAAATTCATTCATGTATAATAATCATCATAAACATGGCAATCGAAAACACATATAATAAAGAAACAAACCCTCATGATTAATAACACTTAGATCAACAACATAAGCACAATAACATACATAATCAAGAAGTTCGAATACATATTCATAAATCACCATTACCCATCCATTAAAAATACCATAATCAATACATAAACACGTTATCGATTACATTATAGCTTAATACATCCTTATGCTAGACCATGCTCGTGCTCACACAGCACTGCACCATACTCATAATAGTATCTTTGCACTCACTATAACCTTATACTCTCGACCGACCTCTAAAAAAGTATCACATCATCAATATTTATAGGGTGGGGACTTTCCCTTCACCACTTACATGCTTTCTTTCCTAATAATAGCCATGCATACAAAATCTTGCATGTTTTTTACATCTTATCCTAATAATAGATTAAGCTAATTATACAACATGCTTTAATCCTATTATTAGACATCCTCATGCACTCTCCTTATCTCTGTTCTACATGTGCTTTTTCCAATTATAGTCCTTTCTTGGCTCTAAAATTCATCTTGATTTTCTCTAATTTTTGACATTTTCTTTATTGGCACTCCAGCTCCGATTTTCTATTTTCTATTGATCTCATGCTTCACACTTTCCCCATGTTGTTGGGTGGGCCTCGCATTGTATTGGTATAATAACATTCCCCAACATTCGCTATTCTCATTCACCCAACTCACGCAATTGTTCTTAGAACATTTCTCCATTAATATTGCACGTAAAATCACCATTACCGACCTCTATTCCATTAAGTAGTTTGATGATGAATCCATCACAGATTTTGTCACTAGGTGGTGTGGCATCATCAATCAATTATCCTTCTTCCCAAATTGAACTTATCAAACTATTCTCTCGATCATGTGTGAAGTATATCTCATCAACTCTTCAAATCCAATATTTTCAAAGTTTTGAGGAAGCCTTCACCATGGCTCACAAATTGGAACTCCATGTGTCCTTGAGCAAGGCCATGTTAATATTTTCTCCAACAAGCCAAAAACTGAATTCACCAAGTCATCTACCCATAATGAAAATCTAAAAATGCAGCCAATGCCATCGTAGTCAAATCCTCTTTCACATCTACTTCTCATGCCAAGCCTCCACAAAGGGCTCCTAGACTAACTCCTAACTATACTTCCCTCAGAGAATCTTATAGTTCTATCTTTGAAAAATTATGGCTGCTCATCTCATCCAACTTCCCCTATCCAACCCATTGATGATTCACGTCCCAAACCCACATGGTACCATGAAGACCATATTGTAAACATCATCAAGTCCATGGTCACGATATCAAAAAATGTCATACTTTCAAAGACTTAGTACAATGACTTATTAATCATGGGGACCTTCAATTGGACAATCCTAATGCTCCTCCCAACCAACCCCTAGATGTCTTCAAGTAGCCCTTCCCTAATCATCCACCAAACAATCAAACTAATCCCCTTACATCTCAAGCACCCAATGCCCATACATGATCAATACTCTAAATCAAGATTCAACATCACCACCCATCATATTATCATCCCTTCATCTACTGTATTACACCTACATCTAAACATTGACCCCACCTCTACATCTACATCTCATCATATCACACCCATACCCATATCTATCTTTATCCACATATACTATATACCTACATCTCACATCTATTACATCCACTACACCTATCTCTATTCCACCCACATCTATCTTACCCATGCCTATTTCCTTATCTATGTCTACATCTACCATCATACCTACGCCCACACCTATGTCCACATATACTACATCTACCATACCTACATCCATTCCCACATCTACCCCAACATCTATCTCTATATCCATACCTACTTCTACATCTACTCCTTTATCCACATCTACAATCGTATCCATACCCACATCAACATCTAAATCCATGTCCACATCCATATCATCCCTTAAAACTTATACCAAGAAGACATCCCCTTAATGTAACCCAAGTGATGTCCCTACCCCATCCTCATCCTCAACAAGTATAATCACTTCTACACCAACACCTCCAAAATCCACACAATCTACAACTCCTTCCAATCTCATCAAACATGTTATCCAAAAACCACTTCCATCTTCAATCCCACATCTACAAAAAAATCTACATCAAAATCATCTAATTCTACCTCTAAGGATCCCCAGTTGAAATCATTGTCATTCCTACCAAGGGTAAAACCTCACAAAAAAATCTAAGAACCTTGGCATCCCTACTCAAAAATATCTCACCATCCACATAATAAATTAGAGCTCCTCCTCCAAATCCCTAACAATCCAAACCATCTAAGAAATCCAACACCTCATCATCTATCTTAGGACCTTGCCCATCCATCCATTTTGGGACCAGACCTTCATCCAAATCCCCATCATTAAATCTGAATCAAAACCATCCATCCCTCCTTCCCAAGTCAAAATCATAATCTAAGGCTCCTATCAAAACCTCATAAGAGTAAGGCACCTCTTTTTCCTTCATCCACCACTCCCCAAATCCAATCCATCCACAATCCATAAACTCCTCTTCAAAAAACCCCATTGGGTCTTATACTAAAATCCTTTCAACGTCTCATCCAAGAATCTACAATCACCCTTCCCCTATCAAATCCTTCATTCACATGGAAAAACCCACATGGTTTGATTATAATGTCATTTGTGCTTATCATCATCCCTGGACATGATACTTGAACATTGTAGGGCCCTCCAAACCCTCATCCATAATCTCATAGAAGAGGATGACCTTCTCATTGAAGAAGATATACCCTCTTCCATCTACTAGTTCATCCACATCCAAACATAATCCTCCAATCAAATCTACACCTCATAAGGCCTCTAAATCCCTTCTTCATCCAAATCATTCATCATAATCCCTCCTCCAAACACTACCTCTTCCAAAGAAGGTCCCCCTTTTTCATCAATGTCATTTCATATCGCCACTCACTCTCGACCTCATGATCCTCAATCATCTACCCAACCTAAACCCAAATTTTTTCTTCATTCTCCATCTAATGAACCTATCCCATCCTCATCTTCATCTAAGGCCAAGGTATCCATCTTAGTCCACTCCACCTACTCAAAATCCTACTCATCATTAAAAAAAGTATCGTAAAGCAACTTCATCAGGATCCCATTAAGATGTCTCTCTACAAGCTCATCCAAATCTCTCCCAATCATTAACAAGTTCTCATCAAATCCTTAAATGTATCCCAATCACCAATGATGAGACTCAACCTTTTGCGGCCACTCTTGTTGAAGACCCTCACAGCTTCCACCACCATCTCTTTTGATGATTCTAAAATTCCTGACATCTTACCTAAAGATCATGATCCTTCCCTCTTCATCATTTTCATATCAATGACACCTTTATCTCGTACATTCTATGATTGAAATGGTAATAGCCAACATCAATATCATCTCATCTCATACCTTTGACCAACTCAAACTTCCTAAATCCATTGTCACTCAATCACTCCATGGTTCTTCATGCTTTCAATGATGTTGTTTCCCCCTTTTGGCATGATTATCCTCCCCATCCACATTAGGTGAAAAAATCCTCCATGATATCTTTTACATTATTGAGGGGAGTTCCAATATAATGTCTTACTTGGATGTCCATGGATCCATGCCATGTGTTGTGTCCCATCCACTCTCCATCATTATATCAAATATGAACATGAGGGGAAAATCCATACTCCCCATAGATCTACCTCCATTTAAAGCATGCCACATGACCTATCGCTCCAAATGACATGATCATCCCTAAGCTAGATTCATCTTCAGAACCATCCACTAGCTCATCTGTACCTACATCTAATCCAAGCTACCCAATGATGAATCTCTTGATACCATGATGTAACATCTTTCACTGGGGAGTATCAAACTCCTCACCCTCAATTCTCTTCCCACACCTAATCAACTCAGTAGACCTAAAAAAGCTCCTATGTATCAACCTAAAACATGTCAGGGATATCATTTCCTTTGTCCACCTCATCTCAAAACCAATCTCATCTATGGTGGCATCGATCACCCTTCTTCTCACATTATCAACAATCAACCCCACACTAAGCCATACACCAATGGTTTGAATTCCTCTATAAAAATCCTTCACTTACACCTACCTCCATCATTGTGCATGGAAGGGATTTGGTCTTGGATGTTATGAAAAGGCATGCATGATCTTATCATCGACCAATCCTCATAAAAACCTCATGAGAAGTTTGGATTGGTTTCAAAGAAAACCCACCGACCCTCTCACACTACTTCTTCATCTACATCCCCATGCACATCGATCCATCATCCAATTATTTCTCCATCTAATGACCCCATGGACATGATGACACCATGTCCCTTTCTTCTATCTTTTTTTAATCTCCACCATCACTTTGGGACCGGTCACTTATCAGGATGAAGGTGAAACTAGGTCCCTTCCTCTCATATTTCCCAATATGGTAGTAGGAAGATTCCCCTACCATTGATTCTTCAATGTAATGATGACGACTCCATTATTTCCTACATGGGGGAAAAGATTCTCATCTTCATAAGTCCTTACCACCTACACATCCACCCTTCTCAATGAATCCATCGACATCAACATCAATATAGGGACTCCACAAGAGCCCCACATCCTCAAAGTTGGTCAATATCTTGATCCACAAGAGCTAGAATCCTTCACCACCTTCCTTTCTAAACATATCCAAGGCCTTTACATGGTCATACACTAACATGTCAGGCCTTGATCCCAACATCATCATCCATAACATCATCACCATCCCCAATGCCAAGTTGATTAAGAAAAAGCCTTATACACATGCATCCTCACGTTTCCCTCCTTGTCAAAGAGGAATTACAATGCCTTATACTAACTTCATCCATACCTATCAATTATCCATAATGGGTTTCCAACATCATACCCATTTCCAAAGCCTCTAGAAATCTCTATTTTGTACCAAATTTCAAGATTTAAATCTCACTTTCCTAAAGATGACTTTCCCCTTCCTAACATCAATCAACTCATTGACCTCACCACTGACCACCATGAGATGCTTTCTCTTATGGATGGTTTTTTGATATAATCAAATCCTCATCACACCAGAAGACCAACATAAGACCTCTTTCATCACCCCTTGGGAACCTTTTACTATCATGTCATGCCCTTTGGTTTGAAAAATGTGGGGCCACCTATCAACACGTGTATGACCTATATCTTCCATGATCTCATCCATAAAACCATATAGAGGATTATGTTGATGACCTCTTGGGTAAATCCAAACATCGACAAGACCATCTTTCCATCCTTGAAATCCTCTTCACATGTCTCATCTTTTTTCCTTCATCTTAATCCCACCAAGTGTGTTTTTTAGTTTAACTAGAAAACTCCTTGGCTTCATCATTTCTATCAAGGGTATTGAAGTTGACCCCACAAAATCAAATCCATCCTTGAGATGCCTCCTCCTTTCTAATCTTAAGAAACTTTGCAGTCTCAAGGCCGAATTCAATCAATTTTTCATTTCATCTCACAAATTTCTAACCATTTCCAACCTTTTCATCATCTTCTCTCACAAAGACACTCTCACTTCAAGTGGGATGCCAATTTCCAAAAGGCCTTTGATGAACTCAAGCATTATCTTCTATCACCACATGTGCTTACACCTCCCCATGCGAGGGGAGCCTTTTCTATCTTTACATCTCTACCACCGATCATGCTCTAGGTGCCATGTTGGCACATCATGATGAGAAGGGTAGGGAAAAAGTTGTCTATTATATTAGCCACACTCTCCATGATTATGAAACCTACTACACTGAAGCTGAAAAGTTGTGTTGCACTCTTTTCTTCACCACTTCTAAATTTGCCATTATCTTCTTAATCAAAAACCTATGTCATCACTAGCTTCAATCCTCTCAAAACCATGCATTCTAAGCCTTATCATAATGATTGCATCACTCAATGGCTCATGCTCATGACTAGTTTGACCTAGAGTTCATCTCTCAAAATCAATCAAGGGCTAGGATATCATTGATCAACTTTACTAAGCCCCTTCTTCGAAATCAAATTCTTCCCATGAATAAATTTTAGATGAATCCATCCATACCATCGATCATGAGTACTCTCCCTCAAAATGACACTTTTCTTTGATGGATCTAAGTGTCGGAAAGGGGGAGTGTTGGTGTCATCATCATTCCTCCTTGGGAAACTCCTATCCCCATCGCTTATAAGACTTAACTTTGAGTGCACTAACAATATGGTGAGTATGAAGCCCTCATCTTAGGTATTCAAACCACTATCATGCTCATTTGACATCCAAATCCTCAATATCTATGGTGATTCTCAACTCATCATCAATCAAATTAAGGGAATCTATCAATGTAAATGAAGTCCTTCAAAAATACAAGGACATCATCGTTGAATTTCTTCTCAAGGCCTTCGATCAATATACCATCCAAACCATCCTCTCTCATCTCATTTTTAGAAACACCATGGCATCCTCACATCTCTCATCCCATGGAAAAAATAAAGAATCCAAACTCTTCATTTTTTCATTGTATCGATCAACCATCTCATACTAATGAGCTTCCTCATGTCAATCTTGTCAACTCTAATCAATCTGATATTTGGTACACTCAAATATTCGACTATCTATCTCAATCTAAAATTCCTCCACCTATCCAAAAATGGTAGGAGGTCATTTCTTCAATGCGCTAACTACTATGTTATCCTTGGGAATCATCCTCTACAAAATGTGGGTTTGATGGTATTTTACTACGATGCCTTAAATCCCATGAATCTATCTATGTTATCCAAGAAGTCCATGATGGCATATGTGGTGGACACTTTAGTGGTTTGGTCATTCTACAAACACATTCTTTGGATGGGTTACTATTATCCCACCCTCAATCAAGATTATTGTGAGTATGTTAAAAAGTGTGTCAAATGCCAACAACATTCTAATCTCATCCTGTATCCCTAGCCAGCCTTAACCTGCAATCTAGCTCTTGATCTTTGGCCTTTCTCATCATGGGACTCTCAAATCATCATTGGCCTCATCACCATACCAAGTACTTCACCAAATGGGTGGAATACATTCCACTCATCATAAAGCTAACAAAAATACTTCACTTCACAAATGGGTGGAATCCATTCCACTCATCATGGAAAAAAGCTAACAAAATCATTGATTTTTCTATCACATCATCATCTATCTTTTTGGCGTTCCTCATAAAATCATCACGAAAAATGGAAATCCTTCAAAAAAAATATTAAGAATATTTGTGACTCTTTCAACATCAATCTTAGCTTCTCATCTCCTTATTATCCTCAAGCTAATGGAAAATCTAAAGCCACTAACAAGACTCTTCGTAATATCCTTTCCAAAACTTATTGATAAAGCAGGTCAAAATTGGCATCTTCATATCCCCTTCACTCTTTGGGCTTATCAGAACTAGCATCCACTCTATGGGTGCTACTCCTTTCTCTCTTGTCTATGGCTCAAAGTCATTCTTCCTCTCAAAGTTCAAATTCCATCCTTTTACATTTCTTTTCGTGACTTCATCTTTGACAAAGACTATCACCAAGAGAATCTAACACAACTTGAATTTCTAGATGAGCATTGCTTAATCACTCTCAACATCATCACGTCTATCAAGAGTGCATCAAACATGCCTATAAAAAACATCTAAAAGAACACGATTTTAACATCGGTGACCTTGTCCTCAAAGAAAATCAGAATGTCACTACTCTAGAAAGGAGTCAATGTGGAAAGTTTTCTCCAACTAGATTGGACCATATATTATCATGCATAAGTATGGGTCAGGGCCTATCGTTTAACTTCCCTTGATGGTAAACCAGAAACAAACCTCTCAATGCCTTGCACTTGTGGCCTTTCTATTATTAACACATCTACTAACGTGATCTAGTCACATTTTACGATCTCATTTCCATCATTAGCCTTTCCATCTCTCATCGTAATGATTTGGAATTATGTGGTCTATTGTCACTTTCCTATCTATGACCTTGAATATGGGCACCACAACTCTACCCATAGCATATTCCTTATGGAAAAGTTCCTCCTTCTAGGTGGGAACCCCATAATCATTACATCCATCACCTTATTATCTACCTACTTAGAACCATGATAAGGGTCCATAGTGTCACTTGTACATCTTATCTTCCCCTCCCCAAGTGGTCTACTTGGCTATCCTCAAGCTCTATCCTAAAGTCAAAAATCTAGATGCTCATATCAAAAGTTATATTATCCAAAAATAGACTTCCTCAAAAGGAAAATTATTCATATAAAGAAAATAATATCAAAAGTATAGATTTTCCCTTAAGGAAGATCATGCATCTTCTCATGCCATCTAAAAAGTCAAAAATCAAAAAAAAAGCAAAATCCCAAGAGACCACTCCCTCAAAGGATGGATACTTTCTTATATCATGGAAGTAAAGGCTTCCCGTATTGATCAACCTTCTAAATATCTAAAAGAAAAAAAAAATTCAAAAGCAAGCATCCTAGGAAAGCTTCCCACTTGATCAACTTTCCCATCTACAGAATCTTCCTGCATTGATCAATTTACACCATTATTGCTCATAGATGGGGCATAGACATAATACAACCACCTAAGGAGAACATACTTTCCCCCTACAAGCTACATCTAAAACCCTTTTTCATGTCTACAGTACGTATGTAAGTACACCTTTCATTTTTCCCCTCGTGATCTAAAATATGACTATCATTAAGAGGTTACATGTGTTAACACTGCATATAGGATGCAAGTGCATCAATTTGTGTGTTATACATTTCACGCTTTACCTCCAATCCAGTCCAAAATCATATTTCCTACGCACACTCTTTACTATGATGAAGTTTATTGTTCTATGTAAGATCACTCAATCTTGGTCACGTCTTATCTATCTTATCCAATTGCACCATCTTATATCTTATTCAATCCACTTAACATCTATAACTATCACTTTCATATCTAATAAAAACCCTCTCATCATCATTTCTACTATCACATACATCCTAATCTAAATTAAACCATAATATACTTATCACATCCATCGTATCATTTGTCATCTAAATCCATCACATTATCTACATCTAATCATGTCAAGACCATCTACATCCACTTCAACACATCTATTCTAATCTCAATCACATCATATATATCACATTTATCACATCATAATATATTTTCATCCATGCATCATCTAAATCAATATCCATAATCTAATCAAACATCATTTCCTATCTGCAATCTAAGTCAAATATCAACATCATCAAATATCCACATCACATCATCTATATCTAATCTAACATTTACATCCCATCCATCATTTATCGTAATGAAATCTAATCTAAATCCATTATATCTTTGTAAATTCATACAAAATCATCATATCTAACATCTAATCTCATCACATCAATATCTAAATCACTATCCATCAAATCAATATCAACATCTCATCTACATCATATAAAATATCTACATCATCATCTATATCTAATCATATCCAATCCATCACATCTAATCTACATCCAATCAATATATCACATCACATCACATACAACATCTAAATCAATATCCATACTCTAATCAAATATCAATATGCATCACATCACATCTAACATCTAAATCAACATCCATAATCTAATCAAATATCAACATCCATCACAACATATAAATCATCACAAGTATCTAATATGCTCACACACACACACACACACACACACACACACACACACACACACACACACACACACACACACACATATCATAAAAGTGTATATACATCAGGCCTTGACTAGGGATCTATCTCAAAATATACACATTAAAATCACTATCAAAATCTATGCCTATCAACGTCCACCCGGTAGGTCGTGAATGAAGATCTAACACTCTAAATCCCGAACAATGTATCTCTCCTAACGTATGGTTCTATCCTCCTCCCGATCTACCCACAGGTCCATCATCTAGGTCCACAATCCCACCTTGGTTATGCTACGCTATTTATGCTCCCTGATGTGGCCTTTCGTGTTGATCACCACTGATCTCCTCTCTCTCCAGATAGGTATAGTGCATAATGTGACACATTAGGTAGCCTCGTCATAAATATGCACTCATAATAACACACCTCCTCTCCTAATTCCCGTACTACTCCGGTGACATTATACTAGGTGAAGCCATATGACTAGCTCCCTGTGTGGCTCCCTGAGCCTTTCCCCTTGTTGCATCAGTTGTAGTAACCAGATCTCCATATTTCACTTAATAGGCCTCTCTCTAATGCCGATATCAATCTTGCTATTGTATAGCCATGTCCCTCTCTGGCGGATCCCCTTGAGCTCCTTGTGTGCGATATCTCATCAGAGAGTTGCATCTAGCTCCACCTGTAATATGGTTATCTCATGTAGTTTCCCTTCCATCTCCACCCTATCCTCTTATAGGTGCTTCCACCTCACCTCCCGTAGGAACTACCACCTCTCCTCCTTACCAACACCCTCTCCTCGGTTATGCTGGGATTCCCACTATTATGTCCACCACTCCACATACCTCTCTTTAACTCCCACATAATCACCATCAATATCCTATGGCCCCCTCCTCTGCCAATGGGTATGCTTATCACAGGTAGGGAAAGTCCCTCTTCACCTCATCCCACCTATATCTAATAGGTGTTCTAGCCACTTTTGCACCACTCCAAAAATTATATCACACAGGTAAATTGAATCGCCCTCTATCATCTTTTTCCTCTACCCTTACACCCATCTAACCATCCTTATCCTTGCTAGCTATATACTTGTCCCCGGGACATGTAGGGAAGCCTCTATATGGCCTCCATCTCACATCATCTACCTCCAAGGCCCTAATAAAACTTTATACAAATCCTCATCGCACTCACCCCTATCTCCTTGAGCTTGGTTGGCTCACCATCTTTGAAACCAAATCGCTAGCTCTATGTGGTCTCATGTGACCCAAAGAAGCCCTATCGACCTCACCAAAACTATATTCTCATAGGCCCAATAATTTAGTAAGAAGCCAACATCCGTCCCAGGTTTTCTCCTTGATATGTACATCCATGGCTCATAATATACATGCGCTAATAAAGCTTATCCAAAAGCAAACATTGTTCCATGCATGACTATATCTACTACTACCCTTACTAATGCCCATGTAAATCAAAGGCTACACTGAGTCCGGAAATGCATGGCATGATATCACCATCATGATCAAATAATTCATCTAGCTCCACAACATCGTTGGCTGATATCGTGTCTTGATTTGGAATGCCCATGATATAAAAGGAAATCTGCAGGGCATCCGCTCCAAACAACCATGTCAAAGTCGTCATCTTGTCATTTCTTTGTGATTGGCATAACCTCTTCCTACCTAAATCCCTAACCTCCCATTGTTTTCAAAACAACCTAAAACCTCGGATGGCAAGTGGTTTCAACCATTTTCCATATTTTATTTTTTTGTTTATTAACCTCTCTAGAAAAATTGATGGCTATCCGTGATCAACGTGATCGTTGTAGACGCACTGTCATTTTATTTAGCCAACCTCTTCCTCCATTTCCTAGTTAGTCAAAATATGATGCGAGGAAAAACTACTGCACTTGCAAACAACATCATTACACTTGAGATCACCAACACCCTATTTCCAAAGTCTTGAGAAACATCATCAGACAAACAAGCAATCCTCTTAGGAAATATATAACTTTCATAATATCTCTCAAGGTTAGTATAACTTTTCTTATCTCTATTAATCTCATTTTAATTATCATCATCAATCTCTTATCAGTCATCCAAATCATTTTGCATAGCCCTCTCAATCCCTGTCTCCCGTTTAGTCATTTAGCCAACCTTTATAATATCTCTAGTTTAAACACTAATTTTCGTCGATCCCCAATCACCATCAATTTTCCCCTTGACTTTTGTTTCCTTTATTAGCCTCCTAAACACCCCTAAATCTTCATTTTTATGATTTCACATGTTTCTAAAATCCTTATAGTCCAACTTAGCATTGTCAATTTTATCGGCATCAAACATTGTCTATTTTATCAATCCTTTTGTCAAAAGTTAGTATTTTGTCCCCGATCATCGTCATCCCTTATTCATCGATCCTATCTTTTATAATCATTTTTAGCATATATCACATTTTATCAATCTATTTTGATATAATCAAGTTGTTTGTAAGATGTATGTTCTATAGATGACTGTTCTAGGTCCTTCACACCCAATCACCAACATATATGATCTCTCGATCATCCAACAAGCCATTTATGTGGGAACAATTTGACATTATCCATGAACTCATCTTATGTGCCATCACACTCACACTAGAAATCAAGATATCGAAGATCATCTAGAAATCATTCAAGAAGAGTGAGAAACCACCAAAGAGTTTTGGTATGACTACTTCTGAGGATTTTGAGCTTTCCCTTTGCCTTATAGCTTGGGCCACTTACAATGTTAAACATGATCTTTCCATCCCCTTGAATTCTAAATATATCATTGTTATCATTTATCTTATCATTATCAAATCACTTAATTGTATCAAATGAGTTGACACCCTTCAAGGAATGTCCTTAGATTCCTGGGATCGACATTCATTGAGAACTCATTTCTTTATCTAATATCTTTTTGTTTAGTTGTCTTTATATATAAGTCTTCTCACTTGGAGAAAGGAGGAGCCTTTCATTGTTTTATGCTTGATCATCTAACATTGTGATTATCATCCATAGGTATTGGTAAACCCTACCTTATTTTAGTTTTTGGTATTTCAACATTTATAGTACACTAACCAAAAACACCATAAACATCCTGACATGCCTGATGGGACCTTTTAGTCCCTTTTTTATTTATATTTCATATCTTTCATTTATTTTTGTCATCAATTTCATCTAACCTTTCATCTTGGAGTGCATTATTTATTATATTTGTTTAAAAATTAAAATCAAAAATTAAAAAGGAAAAACGATTACAGTATCTCTTTTTCTTTCTTTTTTCTTTTAACATTGCATCTTGTGTGTTTTTTTCATCAAATTAAACATTTCCTTTGGATCTTAAAATGAACATTCATACTTGCTTTTCTCACATAGCTTAATTAGGATTTAAGGAATTACATTCACAAAACTCCCTTCACACACAACCAAACCACATCAAACTTAATTTGCATCTAAACACTCCTTCCCAGGTGGACCTACTTGGATTTCATCACCAAGAGGATAAGCCGACTCGGTGTTTTGCCGAGTATAAAAAAAATTGGTGGGTGGTATATTGGCTAAGCACCCGACACCCTTATCATTGTAGGACCATGAAGTGAGGGGTAGGCCCCAATACATGCCTCATACCAACACCAACATAGATTCGAGCCTCACGTACCTTCAGGTATATCGAGGACTCCATCCTTTAAACTTACCTAAAACCAGCCTTAGATTACCTTCTCTTAGTACTATGTTTAGCCATTTTTCACATTTCACACCTTTTTTAATTTAATCAAGATAATCAAAAAATCTTTTGTGACTTGTTTGCAGATTGTTTTAATCAACCAAATTTTTTTTTTTCTTCATTTATTTTTTTTAGTTCATGGTTCTAACTAGACAACAATCTCATCTACAAAACATTTATAATATAGTCAAACCACCCTCTTCAACAAACCCTAGAATCTATTAAGACTTGCATTCAAAACATTCCAAGTATAATTGACCAATTTCGATCACCTTTAGAAGACAATCAAGAACCTCCACATTCTCCTAGTAGCCAATCAACCACATCAAAATCCCAATCCACCAGCCACATTTCTTCAATAGTGGTGATCTAGTTTTTACAGAGATTTTGGATTCTAACCCAATGGCCCTTAATGCTACCTTACTCCCGAGGTGTCTTTCTCCAACAACCAACACCTGAAAAATGACCTCCCATCACTATATCACCTTTGACACTTCCTACTCATCGACCCTAATCACGAGTTGGTCATCCAAAAATTCATCCTACTCCACTTGTAGGTGGAATAGGAGAATCATCCCCACTTCATCAGTCTCATTCATCAGTTTTGACCTTAATGTTGTCTCATCACAAGACACATCCAATCAACAACCATCCTCATCATCATATCCTTCATCAAGCTCATCATCTTCACAAAACAATACTAACACATCTCCTTCCACATCTAGTCTTGTAGCCTCTAGTGCTTCTCCTCCACCTCATGTAAGCTTCAATTTCTATTCCTTAATACAACCCCTCTTATCCCTTCACAACAACCCACATCCTCCATCCATAATTTATTCATGTCCATCCCCACATCTATACCTCTCATTAATACTAGTTCCATTCTAGTACTCACCCCTCTTCACAATATGCATCATTCATCCTTTCCCCTATCTCACAAATCCATTCAATTCCATCTCATATATACCACAACCATCCCAACCACTTATCAACACTTCTATCCCCATCTCATTATATACCACATCCATCTCAACCCTTATCAACACATCCATTCCTATCCCCTATCAATATATCCAACCATCACAACCTTTGGTTTCACAACCTACCTATAACATTCCCATGAGCATTCCTCTTCAACATAATGTCTCATTACCCTATCATCTATACCAACAATCAAATCCACATGTCCATAATCAACCTAGCTCATCATCATTCAACCCCAAACAATCATCACAAAATGATCCTTTACAAGAATTAATGAATAGGATTTCAAGTCTTAAAGCCACCACCATGGGTCCTAAAAGTACCCTATCATATGAAAAATATAATGAACCTATTCATCCATCAATACCTTTTAAATCCTATCCCCACACTAGGAACTCCCAAAGTTCATTAAATTCTATAGTAAGGAGGACCCTCAACAACACATCTGAGCCTTTTCACCACATGTTATCTCATATCACACATGATCAAGACCTTATGTTGAGGACATTTCCTATGTCCTTAGTAGGCCCACACTTGACTAGTATAATAATATCCCACAATATTCCCTCTTTTCCTTCACACAACTCGCACAATTATTCTTAGAACATTTTCCATCAACATCACCCATAAGATTTCTATTACAGATCTCTACACTATCAAATAATTTGAAGATGAATCTGTTGCATATTTCATCACCCCTGCAGGTGGGATCATCAATCAATTATCCTTCTCACTCCCACAAACCAAATTGATTGATTTATTTTCTCATCATGCGCTAAACACATATCATCAACACTTTAGATACAATCTTTTCAAACATTTGACAAAGCCTTTACCATGGCCCATAAACTAGAACTTTGCGCCCTCAAGATGGTAAAGTCAAACTCAGATCAAAAAAACCTAAATCTCGAGTCCTCATTTCAAACCTTCTTCTAGTAATGATAAATCTAAAGGCTCAACAAAACATGGTCATCATAAAATCCACATCTAAAGGTCATTTGGATTCCAAATGCACCCAACCTCAATGTATAACTATACACCCATCGAAGAATCCTATAACTGGTCTTTTGATAAACTCCTAGCCATGTGTATGATCATGCTCTCCTCCCTATTCATCCCATCGACACATCCATTTCAAAACCCTCATGGTATTGAGAAAATGACTATTGTAAATACCATCGAGTTCTAGGGCCATGACATTGAAAAGGTTTCATTCATTTAGAAATGTCCTCTCGGATCTTATCAACCAAGGTGACCTACAACTTGACAATCCAAATGCACCTCCAAATCAAAACTTGGACGTATTTAAACAACCCTTTCCTAATCATGCCCCATCCACTAGTCAACCCCAATCCAATGTCATCAACTCTCATCACACCATCAACACTATTAAATATCTCTCACCCACACCCCCAACACCTAGTGTTTTTTTCTATAAAACACCAAATCGAATCACCCAACTCCTCTAGTATTTTGACCAAAAAGACCTCAAACCCTTCTACATCTACCACATCTACTTCAAACCCACTTGTGACCTCTTCAAAAGTCTCAAAAAAAAACCCATCATGGAAATCACAAAAATATCTTTCATGATCACATCACCTGACATCACATGCAAAATCTCAATAAATCCACTATATAACCCACAAACCACTTATCCAAAAAAAGAAACTATATCACAAAGTCATCAAATAACCTCATCACAAAATACAAAGCCCTTTCCTTCCATCTTAGGGCCTCATCCTTTCATCTAAATTCATAATCACTATTACAAAATCTAAGGTCATTCCTCCCAACTAACACCTAAATGTGTCACACAAAAATGACCTCATCAACCCCAACTTCCAGGTCATCAAATGAAACACAAATCCCTCAACCTCAGCTTCATAGGGTACTATACTAGAACCCTCAAAAGATCTCATCCAACTATCCATCATAACATTACCTCCTCTCAAGCCATCTAGCTCTCGAGGGTGGAAACCCTCTTGGTAAAACTTTGAAGCATTATGTTCCTATCATCATCACTTCAAGACACGACATCTACTAGGACTATAAAGCCCTCCATACTACTATTCAAATCCTTACTAATAAAGGGATTCTCCCCACAAATCTAAAACATCCAAATCAAATCAAATAAACTCATCCAACCCCTAAACCCACAATTCTAAACCATCATCCAACACCACATCCACATCCAAAAAAGGTGAGGCCTCTTCCAAGTAAGACCCACTCCATCAAATCAATGTTGTTCATATAACTACCATAGCCCATACAAGACCCTAAGGCTTCAGATCAAAACATAGCCCAAGGTATCTATCTCTTTACTCCTTAAATCATCTAATCCTCCATCCTTTTAAGGCTAAGGTATCCATCCTTGTTTCTCCACACACCCAATCCACCATTTATACAAAAATACCATCATCAAACAACTCCATCAAGATCCCATGAAGATGTCCCTTTATGAGCTTTCCAAACCTCATAAAATTGAAAAAGTGATGATTGAGTCTCTTCAATCTATATCAATACCATCAGATGATCCTTAACCATTCAAAAATCTAGTCTGACACCCTCAAAATGTCTACCGCTATTTCTTTTGATGATTTAAGATCCCATCTTTACAACCCAAAGATCATGATCTCCCACTCTTTGTCACCACCCAAATCGATGATACTCTCATTAAGAGAGTTATGATTAAAATGAAACTAGCTAGCATTAATATCATATCATCTCATGCTTTAACTAGCTTCAACTACCTAACACTATCATTGATAAGTCACCTATAGTATTACATGCCTTTAACAACATTTTTGTCCCTACCTTAGTAAAATTTTATCAAAGTAGGTGTTAAAATCCTTCACAAACTCTTCTATCTTATAGAAGGATATTTTTAGTATAATATTTTGTTATGCCATCCTGGATACATGTTATGCATTGTATCCCATCCACCTTACATCATTGTCTAAAATATGAACATGAAGGTAAAACCTTTACTGTTCCAGCTGACCCAAATCCTTTTAAAGCATGTCATATGACTTCACCGGAAAAATGAAGTGATCATTACAAAGAAAAAATTAGGGTCCTCTGATGAAGCTTCTACTAGTTCTTCCATCACCGCATCTAAGCTACCAGATGATAGCTCCTTTAAAGATGCCATGTAACTTCTTTCACTGGGGGAGTATCACCTTCTAGCCCTTAACTCACTTCCTACACCAAAAACATATTGGAGACCTAATAAGCAACCAATGTACAAACCTAATGTTGGAGATATCATCTCCTTTGGCCCTCCCCATCTTAAAACTAATCTCATCTATGGAGGGATCAATCATCCTTCCCCACATCATAATAATCAACATCATGTTAAACCATTTTGTATCTGATTTCTCATTTCTATACAACCAATCCTTCACTCAAATGTATCTTCATCATTTTTCCTGAAAGGTTTTGTTTGGGATGCTATGAATAAGGTATACATGACTTGGTCTTTGACTAGTCTGTAAACCTCATGAGAAATACGGACTAGGTTTTGACAAACCTCTTCAAATGCCTCCATAATCACTCACTCTAGGATCTGTGGTGAAACCAGAGTCATCCTCTACATCCAACCACTCTATCAACATAGATGATTCCATTTCCATCCCCTCTAATTTTTTTAATCAATGATTACCTTAGGACCACTCACTTATCAGACTAATGAAAACAATAAGACGATTTCACTCATATTACCTGAAATGGTAGAGGAAGACTCCTCTACCATCGATATTATTCAATGTCACGATGGCCAATCCATTTCATCCTATATAGGGGTAGAGGATCATTGCTTTTAAAATACCCTACCACCAGACACCTATACACTTCTTAACGAATCCACTATCGATGTCAACATAAGGACTCCACAAATCCCTCACATAATCAAAGTTGGTCAATCTTAAGATTCAAAAGAGTTAAAGGAATTTACCACTTTCCTTTCAAAACATAGTCACATATTCACATGGTCATATAGTGACATGTCAAACATTGACCCTAACATCATCTTCCATAACATCGTCACAATCCCTAATGCTAGGCATGTCGAACCAAAATTATGTAGGATGAAACCTCGCGTGACCCTCCTCATCAAAGAATAATTATAAGGTCTTATTTCTGCTAACTTCATATTACCCATTGACTATTGATTTAATTTAATTTGAATTAATTAAATATAATATTGTAAAGTAACTAATGTAATAAATGCTAAAGTATAGAAATGACACAATCAAAATAAGATTTAAGATATGAAACCCTAAGCAAGAGATGAGATAAGAAGAATTGGTTGATTTACGTGCAACCCGGAACTGATCTAGATTGAGAAAATTGCTAAACAGAATGGGAAGAGTGTAGTAAATGCTTAGTATAAATTTTTAAATGTAGGAATGAGGCCGAACACGGGCACCCTGCGACCGGTCAAATGTGTATGGGTGTTGGAGACCACTTTTGGGTGTTGGTGACTGGAGCCATAAAAGATAAATAATTAAAATACTGACTGGGATGTAGGTTATGTAAGACCAAATGGAAAACAAGAAACACATCAAAGAGGCCAAGGACAATTGTCAATTCCTAGTTTTCTTGATTAGGAATCATATAAATGCTAGTATGCGTTTAGGACATAGAAATGTACCCAAGTGCATGATTTTGTGTATACATTTACCCCCACTTTATATTTTTGAGTGAATACTCGATAACATAAAGTAGATAAGAGATGTGTACCTGATAACCATGTAGAGCATGCGGTGAAGAACATGCTGAGTGGACAAGTGAAGCGTGGAATGATGTAAAAATGAAGCATGGAAACTAGGAAAGGAAAGTGACCCTAGGGGTGAAGCATATGTGTTGCATTGTACATGTAGTTGTAGCTAATGGTTGTTGCTTCTTGTAAGGACAAACTTGAAAAAATAAGAGCAAGAATGTAGTCAAAGTTTTGTATATGATAAATCAAAGAAAAGTGTGCATAAGTATGTAAAAGTGTGTAAAAGGAAAGTGTAAAAGGATAAAAAATTGTCTGAAAATGCTATGTAGAATGCATTTTTGTTTGATCTCACACTAATAGAAAGGTTTTGGGTGATCTTGTGCCAAGTGTGAGTTTTTAGGTAATCTCATGCCAAGAGCAAGTTTTGGGCGATCTCGTGTCAAGGAGCAAGTGTTGGGGAGAGATGTCTAGTGTTACTCTCCATCCATGACTCTACTCGATAAACACCACTTTGCAGATGGTGTGTCCCTATTTTTTTCTTGTTGTCTTGATTATTCAGTATTATTTCCAAGTTTTACCAATTGAACTAAATATAGGAGAAAATTTGTATTTTGTTCTTTGAAGGATTGTGCACCGTAACTCAAAAACTGCTTTGAAGATTAATATGAGCTATGATGATCTAAGAAACTAATTGTATGTGCCCCCAGGACATTAGCACCTAAGGGAGGACACAAGAACCTAGGCACTTCTATTTGAGTCTGGGCATTGGTGTCCGTGTTATGATTCTCGACCCAAGTCGATTTTAAGCTAGTGTTGTAATCTGTAATTGTACACTTAAGAATTATCTCAAGGTCATGCCGAGATAGCCGAATGTGTAGGATTGAGGGAACACTTTGAAATGTAGTTGTGGGAGAATCAAGGACTAAGAATAGGTAGTGAGATTTCCTAAGAGTTGAGGTGGCAAATGAGATATTAGAGGCTATGTAAGGGTAACGTAAGTTCCCTATTGTTTGATTGTTTAGTTTGATTTGAATTCTAAACTACGTTGAAAGGTTCATTTTAAATAATTAAGAAAAAGTAAATCCATCTTAAATAAAATAAGAATGTGTTTTAATATTTTAAATAGATAAATTCATTCCTAATTAATTATCTAAAATGAAATGAACAATCTAATCTATTTGTATGAAAATAAATGAATTGAATGTAGCTAACTAAACTAAAATTAACATTTATCTACTCTAAATTAATTAAGACAAAATGAAATCTACATACAAGGGAAATTGCTTCTAAATTAATTAAATTCTACTTCTACAATAAAAGAAAATAAACAAGGAATAAACGGATGTGCTTATTCCTCTATTGTAGGGTGTGAAGCTTAATATAACTTAAACACATATCTTTTCTAATTTATAATTGTGGATTACATACTTATTCTAATTGTGTCATCTCAAAGTCATGGGAAGAAATATTCTTAGAAGAAATTTCTTCTTCCCCTGAGACTTCCTTGGTAAAAAAATGAATTGCACAAAAAAACTATCTATGAAGAAATGCGACAAAGGAAGGACAAAAAACCTTCATGAAGCTTCTTTCCCTTGCAGATCCACAGGGATAAGTAGGGAAGAAGTTTTCAATGGAAGCTTTGTTTGTGTGCATGTGAAATCTACTTGATAAATGAAATGAAAGCTACATGTATTCTAAAATAAAGAAATGAAGAAATATTGTGCATAAGAACTTCCTCCAAATCCTTTCTTAGGAAAATCTACAAGGATAAGTTGAGAAGGAAATGTCATCAAAAGCTACTTCAAATTTAAATCTAGATTAAAAGATTTAGAGGAAATTAAACAACATCCCCAACACAGTTATCGTTGAACTAAGATGATTCCCAAGTTTGGTTGTGCTTCTCTTTATCCCCTCAGCTTCTTCTCCAGAGATGAGTCCAATTAGTCTAGGGAGTTATCTTTGGTTGTGGAATAAATTCAAGGAACAAGAAGAGCACTAGATCTGATTGGTTGTAGGTATACTGGTAACAAATGCAAGTAAAAGAGAAACAAAGCAAATACTAAGTTGTTTGTGTACTTTCTTGCAGGATTTCAGCAGAGTAACAACGCAATAAAAATAGATAATTTAAACCAATGCTTCGGGAAAAATATTGGTTTTTATAGAAAAACAACACGGAAGAAGTCCAACGTACTTGGTAATCAAGAAATTCTAGATCATCCTAGGAAGGGGCAGTCAACATTCTAAGAATAGTAAGTAAGGAAGATGAATTTCATACACATTCAACAATCTTAGAATCAGGGAAATGGTTGAGAAACATGTGATAAAGATATTGAGAAGCTTACGACATGCATACAAAGCTCGTAGTTTGAGTTTCAATAAAAGCACACGTAACCACAATTTTATATAGATCGTAAGTTACGTAACTAAAGGGAAAATGCTAAGGAAAAGTAGTGAAAAGTGTTTGGGAAAGTGTTGAGAAGTAAAGAAGAATAAGTCACATAGACATGCTTGTAAATAGTGAAATGGGACATGGACATCACTTTGTAAATGAGATTGATCATTATAGGGGATTTTTACCCTTCGCCAATGTATCACTGTGTAATTTTGGGTGCGTACATATTTCCCCCTCAGATAATCATTTTAGCCATGAATGTGTTAGTATTCTCAAGAGCTTATACTAATATTTATCTCATGCAAATATTTCTTGAGACTAAATGCATAGAGAATAAACACAATATAATAGTTTCATTCTATTATTCAGTGTAGCAATATACAAATACATAGGATTAGTTTCCCCTTCATTCAAGGAGAAAAAAACTCCACAAATGTCTCTCACACACTATCATATGGGTGTTCTCACAACACCCAATATACCTCCAAACCTATTTATGTGTGTGGTTATAACAACCACTATACATGTAAATCAAATTACTAGGTATTCAAAAACCTCACAAATAAATTAACTACTACAATGGATCACTATAATATAATTACTTACTAACATTTCCCACTTATTGCTAACATGGGAGAAAAACAATCGCACTTCCTCTGCAGCTTTCCGCCCATGCATGCTCATGATCTTGGCTCTCGATGGTTTTGAAAAGGCTGACTAACAACCTTGGTATGAGCCCCTACTCATCTGATATGAACCCGTGTTCATCAAATACAAACCCATGTATACCAAAAAGGAAACCCTGTTCCGTATGAACCCATGTTCATCCTCTTCAAGTATCATGATGTTGCTTTTTCCTTGTGCTTTCATCCTTCCACTATATTTTCACATCAAGAAAGTATATAGGAATCGCTCACTTTATTACAACAAGAACATACTATAAACTAAATACAAACAAAGACATGTATACTGAAACTGAAAGAAAGGACACTGAAACAAAATGCCACAACCTCATTTTTCATCCCATGTCACTTACATCAAGCAAGAGGACGTTGCTTTTCCTCCATCCTCCATTGCCTCGACCTCCAAAGAATGATGTTGCTTACTTAGTAAATATGATCATGTCACTCAACTATTTCCACATTGTGATTATTCTTTTATTCCCTCCTAACGTGAAACACTTTATTTTCCAGATGTCGGGTAACACCGAAAATGCGTCTGTGAAGATTTTTTTATTTTGACAATATTTTGACTCGGCTCATGATGATAAATTACAAAATAACTATTAACAAGACAATATCAAAAAATCCTAAAATCACCTATATGACTTTGACTCATGACATATAGACTCGACAATCATGAAACTTTTAATTTTGACGAGTGACTTGACTTAGAATAGACTCCATGACATTAATGACACACATTTTATCGGAAAAAATGAACACTTTTAACCCAAGGGTAAGCACACAAGGGAGGAGGAGGATGAAGACTATGAGACCCCTATTGTTGGGTATGTGGATGATAAAATAAAAATCATACGCGTGTGGTTACAAAGCACTTTGGAGCCTAAGGATTTGTATGGATGGGAGCTAATAGACTTAGAAATGGAGAACGTATGCACACGTAAGAAATTATTTTGGTCTATGCAGACTCATATGGATGAGCCTAATTTTGACGTGTGTGAAGAGTCATGTGTTTCACGCAGAATGAAGAAAGTGCCCCACGTTCGACATGTGAATGTTAAGCCCACTTTGTCATGTTAGATGAGCAGGTAAGCAATTCTTTAGTGAAGGTATCTACAAAGGTTACGCACGAAACATAGATAAAGCGAAACCATTAGGGCATTGATGGATGATAACAAGGATAAAAATACGAGAGATAAAGCACACGATAGCGAGAGAAGGAAAGGGTTGAGGAAAAGACAAAATATTTGGTTAGTATGGTGGAGGAAATTAGAGATGATATTCTAAAGGTAAGGCCGCACCTAGAATCACAAGTTCCAGAAAAGTTTCCTTTTTGATGCATTAGATACCCACACTGGTAAAATTGGTAATGAATGAAGGCCCATTGGGTATGCCAAAGACTAAGGATGTAGCGAGAAGAGATGGAAAATGAAAAGGTAAGTATTACGCGTAAAATCACTTTGTTACGAATATATTTTTAGACATTACAAGAAGAATCAAGAAAGAAGATCGGCCTTGAATATTTGCGCGCCCCGATATAGTCATAAAGACAAGGACCTTGGTAGAAGAAGATGAAGTCCTTTAGGCACAGAAGAATAAAAAACTTGGGCACGTGGAAAGGTTAACTATATTAGAAAAGAAGCACGACACACTTGCATTACCCAAGTCCCACTTAAGGAAAGAATTAAGGAAATTGGGAAACTTATCGCGGAGAGGATAGATGTGATAGAGGGAGTGGTCTCAAGCATGCATAATATTATCGGGGTCTTGCATAATGAGAGAGTGAGAAGATGACCCTTGATGAAATGGCGGTCGTGGTTGTAGACATTCCAGATAAGGCAAATAAAGCATTGAGTGATTGGCAAGTATTAGAGGTAAAGATTAAAAATGAATATCCAGAGTTAATCATGCCTATAGAAAAGCAAGGCACCAAGTAGTACTTCATTATTTTTTCTCAAGAAATTATTTTTTCTTTCATGCGTTATCCTTTATTCTTGGAGAAATAAGTTGTGGTTACCCATTTAAGGGGCGAAATGAAGTTAGTGTGGGGTAATGTTGAGCAAATAAACTATAGCTCAAGTATGGAAGTGTAAAAGTTTTAGGCAAGTGGACATAGTGTGTGTAGGAGTGCACGAAGTATAGCAACACAGGACACACCCAGAACAAGTTAAAAATAGGACTTAGCCACTTTTG
The DNA here is from genome assembly GCA_018340775.1 of Taxus wallichiana var. yunnanensis. NCBI lineage: Eukaryota > Viridiplantae > Streptophyta > Pinopsida > Cupressales > Taxaceae > Taxus > Taxus wallichiana. The sequence continues at coordinate 533,656,802 of CM031239.1, read as the reverse complement.
TAGATTAAGGCTATTTTTGGGACATGGAGTGTGGAGCACGTAAAGGTATGAAGATTTATAGATTGCGCATCACTATTTTGAGATTAACAATAGTTCGAGTGCCATGCAAACTTATGGATTAATAATAGGATTTGAACTAGGAGTTAACTATAGAAGATCTATTATTAGCACTTGTATGATTTTTATTCCCATATAAGGGCGCATGGCTATTGTTGGCATGTAGCCTATTTTTGGAAAGTGCATGGGTAGTGAAGGGAAAATCCCCACCCCTATAAATATGTATTGATTTACACGGTTTAGAGAGTCAAGATTTTTTTAGAGCTATGTTGTTGGTTTGCACGTGCGAGTGACTCATGGTGACATTATTATGATGTATGAAGCTTCTTTGTTTTACAGTATTTAATATAATGGATCTTATTGGATGGATATTGGTGTTAGATGTAATTGAACATGGATCTTGCATGGTAAATCTCATTATAGTCATTGTTTAGTTAATATTTCTTATGGTTAAGATCTAGATCTGGTTTATGCACTGTGGAATGTTTACTATCTGTTATGAATCTGAACATATATATATTCAATCATGCTAACATTCTAGATAAGCATCTCTAAAGAGGGACCTTGTATACCCTTGCACACTTTGGGTGAGTGCTCAATTCTTATTGAGTGATATGCCAAAGACGCCTTTGGATTTTTGGGTATATTCTAGGATACATCAATACATCCACCACACTTGATCCAAATAGAGAATACAATGCACTCTATTCACTCTATTCGAGGTCTACCAATGGCAACTGATTAATGTTCCAAGAGAAACCTCGAGACCTTCAAATGTGGAATAAATGACTGACTACACATTCTACACTTAATTATAGATTAGGTATCTCAAGATGCATATATAATTGTGACAAATCATTCAAAACACCAATATCACAATACAATGCTTATCTCCCAATAATAATCTCTTCACTACATACTAATTTGATCTAACAACAATACATAAAAGATAACTTCATATAACATTTGAACCATAAACCAGGGAAATATTCAAATTGAATATGCCCCTGAGAGAATCTCGAGATATGGCATGTCTACTCTAATACCAATTTTATTATTCTAAAGAGCTTATGCTAAGGTTTTGTTAGAACTCAAATTTAAACTCGTGCTCTGAATCATAGAAATTTAGGATTTGAGACAATGTGGAACTATTTCCAAGTTTTGGGACTCGAATTGAGATAGACCTCTAGATAAGGTCAACTTCTCTACTTACTCCTAATGTCAAACTACTCCTAGGAATTAAAATGCAACTATCTAGCTCTACTCTTCATTTCCAAGGGACCAGGGTGAGAAGGAGATGCATAAAACATAAACCTAAACTAGAGAAGGTGATAACACCAAAATAAGGGGATGAATACTTTAGCAAGAGAGAAAATGGAGGAAAATGATGATGAAGAGGGTGAAAATGAAATCCACAAATCAAAAACATGTTTAGGGTTCCACTTCCATGATGCACAATAAACACAGATTCTGAAATAACACATACAACACACTGAAATGAATAAGAGGTAAGAGAGTACAATAAAACAATAGCTAAGGCGGAAGTGAGCCATAAAACCAGAGATCTTATTACTTAAATATCATGCACGTATCATTACAACAGAGGAAGATGCAAGACAATTACAGAATTTGAGTCCAGTGGCAGAAACCCTTAGAACACTCGTGCAACATAAAATGATGCACTAACATTCCCAAAGTATCCAACATTAAAACTAGTCATCGCTTTACAATATAAAGAAAATTAGAAGAAGGAGAGAAGAAGAAAAGAGAGGGAAATCTGAATTTCCCTTTTTCCTCCAACCACCTTCATTTAATTTTCTCAGAAGATTTGAGTGTCCTGCAAATTCACTCCCCATGCCATTTGCCTTGTTGAAGAAGGAATGATGCCCATACTGCATTTAATTATGGTGGTTGGGCCATCTGGAATGGACCTTTTGCATGTTGGAGACGCCTTCCTCTTGTTTTCCCATTTACCTCCCTTTAGTTCATGAAATCCAATTTTATTGCATGGAGAAGAATAAGATTTCCTCAAATAGTATTAGATTTGAAAAAATATAATCATTTGATCCAAATTCATGCTCATTTTAGCTCACCGTGGAAAACTGTTGTTTCCCTTTTAAATGCGGATTTTTTGTTTCGCTTTTACACAGCTTTTTACCTCCACATATTTTTTTCCTCATTCCGTAGTTTTCAATGTAGTGCGGATTTATGTCAACATCCACGCACTTCTTTTCCTCATTCCGTAACTTTTTCATTTGCTTTGTTCTATGGATTTTGACGTGGACAACATTTTTCCCTTAGCGGTGGATTTTACTCCTTATTTCCATGGCATGCTTATACTTCTCCATGGCCCTCATTCCTTAGCCAGTGGATTTTCAATTTTTTCAATTTTGCAAGGGTGAAAAAATGGACAACAGTTTATCTCATGCAAATATTTCTTGAACGAATACAAAGAGAATGAACAAAATATAATAGTTTCACTCTATTATTCAGTGTAGCAATATACAAATATATAGGAGGAGTTTCTCCTACATTCAAGGAGAAAAAACTCCGCAAATCTCTCCAACACACTATCCTACGGTGTTCTCACAACCACCCAATATACCTCCAAACCTATTTACGTGTGTGGTTATAACAACCACTATACACGTAAATCATATAACTAGATATTCAAACCCTCACAAATAAACTAACTATTACAATGGAGCACTATAATATAATGATTTCCTAAAAATGCGTGTAAAATGTGAAATCTAATTATGGTGCTCCCAAATGAGAAAATTAGAAATTATACCACATTCGTTCGTGTTTTGAAGTCATGCCAATCCAAGCTTCCACCACCTACAAAATAACACGAGAATCAAGTGCGAGATACAAAACATAATCAATAAAACATTTTAAATTTAAAATGACAAGAGTACTCACCATATCAATGAGGATGAGAAATATACCTACACCAAAGTTGCTCCATCCCCGTATGCACGCACTTTCGAAACGACATTAGAAAACACTATATATACAACTTTTTACTATTTATAGAAATCATTTGTACTTACCCACTTAGCGATTTTTAGAGCTCTAGACCACCTGTGACCATTTCACGTGAGAGTATAGTCAAATTGATGAGTACTTTGAGACAATGGTATCATAACCAATATCAGCGTAGCAGAGGGTAGCGATCATGTTAGTTATTAGCATTTTTTTTTTTTTCCCTAAAATGTAGGAATCAATCAAAACTAGTTGTAGGGGGGTAATTTTTGATAAATTTATAGTGAAAATGACCACGGGGGGTGCCATGTAGGGCATGTAATTTTTGACTTAATTTCATGCATTTTTTTCATTTTTAAAGATTTTAGTCTTTAATGTACGACCTGAATTTTTCGAGAGGAACCATTGTGGTGGTTACATAATCGTCACTCTACATATAGTGGCGGTTTCGCAACCACCACGCTGGTTACACAACTGTCAACTTAGGAAAATGATGAATGCGCAATTGAGTGGTGACAGTTCCATAACTGTCAAGGCAATTTTCAAATTATTGACTAAGTATGGAATTTTTTTGGTTTTTGCTTGAATTTTTTTTGTTTTGTGAGCTTGTTATATGCCTATGAGGTTCTAACTTGCTCTTTTATTGCTATTTATGGATGCAGGGAGGATATGTTCAATAGAGAAGAGCCTAATAGTAGGATTGGTTTCCCCAAATCCTAGAGATATTGACCTAGATAGAGAGGGACTTATTAGGGAGGGTTGGTATTTGGAGGATTTCATAGACACCGCTTGTTTCACCTATGAGTCACTTAATCAGAACTTATTAAGTTATTAGGATTCATATTAGAAAACTTTCTCTATGCCTAGAATTAGAGGTGAGTGGACTATCACTTTAAAGATTTCTACTAGATACTTGAGTTCTTATCACCGAAGGAAGCTAGCATCAAGAACATTGGCTCAAAAGTTGAGGCTCATAATTGGGCCATTTACTTGGGGATGCACAAGCACTGACATTGGTGCCAATCAAGGTGTTAGATTGGTTTAAGTGGACACCGTACTATCACCACTTTGTTTAAGGCAATCATTAGTTTCTTGGCCTCATGTTTGATTGGGGATAAGGGCGGAGATAGGTTTCTATATTATTGGGATTCCATTATTTGGAGCATCGAGATGTACAATAGGGTTTATGCTTAGGGAGTGGATATTTTGAGCACCACCTATAACGATATTTACACTTGTTATGTCTTGGGTATATGAGAGGATGATCCCCTACCAGAGGGGAATCAGGATAGGAGATCTTACAACGATCAGAGCAGTCAAATGGGTGGATATGGCTCCAATTAGGGTCCATCTAAAGTTATTTTCTACATTGAATTTAGCATATATGATAGCCTAACCATATTAGGATATGGTAGGCCGATGGGGTGAGGATGTGACTACATTAACTACTTACGCCACGACAGTTCAATTAATTGATCGGAGTAGCGAGTAGAGACCCACCCAAAGACTCGAGTACCTCAACAGCCTCGGTCATCCTTATTCCAATGTTCCTCCATCCATTCCTATAGTCTACATAAGGATACAAGAGGTGAGAGCCACCCGAGAGGCTGGTTAGAGTAGACAGGTTGTTACATCTTAGGTCCATATTGGTACACGATGTGCCAAACAAGGTCCGTGGTTGGGCGTAGTTAGGCTGAGGTATGTAATATAGATTGAGGCAAGCCTGATACAAAACAAGGAGGAGGAAGAGGAGGTTAAGATCGATTTAGGATCGGGAGAGCATACGAGACTTAGAGTGGTAGGCATCGGGAGAGGCCTCGGCCACTGGAAGAGTTGAGGTGGATGCGGAAAAGGAGACAAGTACATACCAAGGATATTGAAGAGGCATCAATGCATCTACAACATGAGGAGGTTAGATTTGAGGAGGAACATGTATCAACTCCCGTCTTTGGCACCATTCATTGATCTCGAGATGGATGTGTGGAGATCCGAGTGAGTGAAACACTCTTTTCCCTACATTTACTTCCTAGACTAGATATTAACAAACTACTCTAATTTCTTTTTATTTATTTTTAAGTTTTATAAATCGTCATTACTTATTTTCACTTTACAGCTACTACGGATGAATGGAGAGACCTTATTCATCACGTGAATATAGACATATTTTTATCCCTACAGGAAGACTCGAGAGGCACTACTGCTAAATATGGACATCCAACACTACTCGATCAAGTACGGTGATGTGTTTTATCTAGCTTGACATGTTATAGAGGAGATGAATCAACTAAGGACATATATTTCCATTCATGAGGAAAGAGAGAGATGGCGGTGAGGACACTCACGTGGCTGAATTACCACTACTGGTCGCTCACCTAGATAGTCTCACAGATCATTCACATAGATCTACACATGGAGGCTCTCATGCTGCACTAAGCTATTCTCATCACATGAGTTTCAGTAGGAACCATCATCATGCCACTTCACGAGGGATCTAGAGGGAGGGATAGGCCTAGAGCCTTTATTTTGAGGCATATTTTGACACGTGTATCTAATTTTTTATATTTTTGGCTCATGACTGTAGTAGTTTTTACCACACTTACACTATAGTGTGATGACATTGTACACGAGAAACTTGATATTATATATATACATAGACATCTTTTTGGTTCGACATTCCTTGTAAGAGTTGACTTTGTTATGGTTTATCTCATCTATGTACTCTTAGATGGTTTGGAATTTCCAATGTTTTTATGTTTTATAATGTATGTTATAGATGATGATGTAATGTGGTAAACAAAATGATTTTGTATGATTATGCATATGACAATGAATTGTAACTTAGATACTTTATTTCTCAAGTAATATTTTTTACATTTCTATTTCATTGGAAAAATGTGTTGAATGTGGTATGATGAAAAGATGAACTCGCTCCATTCTTAACTCCATGCAACCAGTAGGATGCAAGGGCTCATCACCAAGATTCAAGAAGGACGTGAGTTATATGACTTGAAGAATGTGAATGTGAATGATGATCAAGAGACAAGACTTTGAAAAATATTTAATTAGAAACTCGGAACTCAACCCTAACCAAGGTAAACTACCAAGTTTGAAACGAATTCTACTTATAAGTTTGTCTAGACTTATATTCATAGATGACCTATTAATTGACCCAAAAAAAATTAGGAACACTTCTCTCTTAACGTGTGCATCTAATTCATTTTCATGGGGACTTTTAGAAGCACTTTTTATTTGTTTATTTATTTACAACTTCTGATTTATTATTGTGACCCCCTGTGTCTTGCCCCATGCTACTGTAAGAAGCATGGGCTCATCACCAAAGACAAAAAAATAAGTGAGTAAGGGAACTTCCATCCTTTCCCAATATCATGCTACTAGTAAGAAGTATGGGCTCATCACCGAAGGTTGATAGGGATGACAAATGTACTTTTATTTTTAAATGAAAGCATTTTTTTATTGTTTATTTATCTTTTTTTAATTGACTTTGGATTGCGCTTTTAGGAGGGAACATGTTCCCCTAGCCTCAACCCCATGTAACCAGTAGAATGTGAGGGCTCACCACTAAAGGTTGAGATAGGTGAACAAATATACTGGGTGAAATGTTTAGAATATTTCTATCATAGAGAGATATTTTTAGGGGAGAATTATCATCAAGAAGTTTCTAGGGAAAACTATGGGAAAGAAACACCTGAATTGGAAGAAACCGTGAAGAGAACTAAGTATACAAGTCCTTATAGAATCAATGTCAATATTTTGTCTCATGAACTGAAATGATGAGATAAATTGAGTAGTTTGAAGAATTGAAGTGAATATTGAAGAGTTATATTTTTTTATATACTTGCCAATGTTTGAAAGCTTTAAAAGTTTACTTGAAAATTAAGTTTCCTGTTTACAATTTCAACAAGGTGACAATGTTAATGATAAGGTGGTATGAATGCAATAATGTACAATGTGGAAATACAAGTGACTATATATAAAAATGCATCGGGTGATGCAAGTCAATGGTTTTTTTAGACTCCTCACCTTCCAAGGTATACAAATGATAAGAAGGATTCTTAAAATTTTGTTTTCTTGAAAATGGCCTACTACCTTGTGTTTAAACTTACAACCCCTTCCTACTATCATATTTTTCTAAATATATAGTTTTGGTGTATGACCGTCCATTTGTACAAGACCTTTATGAACCTCCTTATCGTGTTCTTGATATATCATGTTTATGTGAGCATGACGGTGTTGTTCAACTCTACTCCCTACATATGGAGTGATGATTGCATTGGGCATTTTTCATGTTATGGGGTCATGTCTTGTAGACTTGATGAGATTGGTTTTGACACGTTTTTATCTAGACCAAGGTGAGGAATGGAAGAATCCCTAGAGATGGCTTTAATGGGTATCATTTTTCTTTCGATATCCTCTTCTTCTTATGTTATTTCTATCATATATATGCCTAGACCAAGATCATCAATAGGAAGAGAGGATAAACCAAGGATATTACCAATTCCTTGTGGTTCGAAGGGGAGAAATATTTGCTCATCACTCTCTAATATTTTTGTAATCTCTGTTGTAGTCTTTGTGGACAAGGTTTCCATAGATACAGCTTTACCCTTATCCATCTTTTCCACTTTGAATATTTTTGGGTCATTGACCTCAACTTTCAGAACATTCTCGGTGGTTGTTGCAATTCCTTTTAGGGGAGTAGTTTATTCAATTGGTTTACAGGAAGTTCATACTCTGAATGGACCCCTAGTTTCTTCTTGAATTTCTATAATGTATATCGAATGGTTTAGGATCCCCTTGAGTGATGAAGACTTTTCCCAAATGTATGAATCTAACTTCTTGGAACAAGGTGGAAGGAATAACCTTCATTCTATGAATATGAGTGTGTTCAATGAAAATTTGCAAAAGCCATGGATTTGGGGTAAGAATCTCTAAAGAAACCCCAAAGGCTTTTAACAATCTGATCAATGGACCATGTGATAAGAAATGAGCAAGGTTTTCTTCTTATGCATACATTAATTTGAAGTAAACATGCAAACTAAACAAAAGAAGTTAACCTCTATTCTTTAAAAGCTTGAAATGATGAACCTAAGAGGATCTAAGCTTTCAGTTATGTGTTTAAGAGAAAGAGATCTCTCCATTAATGGCTTCAAGGCCAATGGATCTTCCCTTTTACTCCATTATTATGCTACAAAATACAAAATGAAATGCTAATAGCTCAATGGAAGAAAGTGAAATACAATCTAAAGCCTAAACAAAATACTATAATCTATGCTAGGAAGAAGAGAGAATTCTTAGAAAATGAGGGAGGGGGTATAGCCCTATTTATAGTTTTTGGTTTGGGAAAATGGGAGATTTGGGTGCATGTGGGACAAATGCTAAAGTCCAAAAGCACTTTAGCAAGTCTAAGTGAGGTTTGACTATGTTTAGGGTAATTAACCTAGGTTAGACTAATTAATCTCTCTTAGAGAGTAATTAGGGTTTTGAAAGGGGTTTTGAAAGGCCTAATCAATCCAACGAAGTGGATTGATCTTCCAGAGAGTTAATAGAAGTGAATTAGAAGGGAATAAGAAGCTTATATAGTTAGAATTAGGCTATGATATCCTGTTTAAGTGGTTTACAAGAGGAAATACAACCAAAAGAATGTCATGAGGAGGAGTTAGATAACTCCAATTGGCGGTGTCAAATCGATTTCTGCAAAGGGAAGAATAGTTAGGGAATTATTAGAAATAATAGTGCATTGATCAAACTAAAGGTATCTACAATGAGGCCTACTGATAATCATGTTATAATTTGTTTCCTTGTCGATGATGTAAAAATCATTCAAAATAGTCTTCATTCGAGGGAGAAGGAAGAACTATAGTTCCGATTTAGGTATTCATACCCTTGAAACATGTTTTTAATAGAGGAGAAATTGGTCTCCCCATACCCCAACTTCTACAGGAAAGAGAAGAGGGATACATTTATAGTAGTCCCATCATCGATCATAGCTCTCTTGAAGCAATTTTTATAGACCCAGACTTACAAATATAATGCAAGATCTCCTCTTTGGGATATTTCAATGTCAGATGACATCTTGTTTATATCAAAGAAAAACCTGATATCCTTGTCACCTTGTCTAGGAGGATGAACATTAAAGTCAATATGATTGATTTAAGCCCTAGGAAGAGGCGTAATATGAATTAGGTGACCAAGAACCAATGCATCTAGCAATACGGAACGATGCACAAGGGAATTCTTCAAAAAATCTAGAAACGAGATGTGAGAAATGGTCTTTTCAAATACGAAATCAAAACATAAGATCCTATAGATTTCAAGACTAATCCCAAAATATTAATTCCTTTTTAATTTCTAGTTTAACCTCTAACTCAACTAATCCAAAATATTTGGATTGTTTTTTGATCCTAGGTTAGGGACAACTTGAGAGTTGTCGAGAATTTGATGCCTCATTTTCAGTGCTCCCATAGGAATACCCTTGTTTATGTTAGGAGGATCTAATTTACTATCCTCGGGATGTTTAGGGAATGGATCCCGGTGGATGCCTAGGTTTGCATTCTAAGGTGCAATGGGTCCTATATGACGATATTGTGAAGTTCCTTCAGGATTTACCAGAAACATGTCCACAAAGAGTTTCCTTTGATTCTTAGAATGTCTTTGAATGAAATTTTTTCAATCCCTACAAGTTATAGTATCATGACCAATCATGTAGTGAAAATCACAATATAGGTTAGAATCAAAGTCTCTTGGTTTTTGGTTTGAATTTTGTTGTTGATTATAACCACATTTTTAGTTTTGAAACTAGTTGTTATAATTGTAATTCGTTGCCCCTTGGCCAGGATTTTGGTATTTTTTCAGGCCTTGGGTTTTAGCCTGTCGAGGAGGTGGATGGTTGACATCGACCATGTTCACAGAGGAAATAAAATTAGGGCCTCTTTTATTTCCTGTGTTAGTATTGGTATTGTTAGTGTTACCATTTTTGTGAAACCAACATTATTTGTTTGGTCAATAACACCATCCGTGGTAGCACCATGATTGAAATTCAAGACCTTAGGTCCTTGTTTTTTTCTTTCGTTATTTTGATGGTTTGCATTGTTTTGATTAGGGACACCAACTTCCCATTCGACCATAAGTCTTATGCCCATTGTCGATAGTGGCTTGGTTGATTCGAGCACACCTTCCAACACTTCTTTGTAACTACGGAAAGGAAAATTTTGGACTTCCTCCTTGGTGTCTTGGTTAAGTGAGTGAAGCAAGAGATCACAAATTTCCATCTATTTAATGTTAGGTGCACTTGCAGAGGAGTAAAGAACTTGACGACATATTTGGATGAAGTGGGTGGTAGATTCATTTTTCTCGTACATAATATTCAAAAACTCCCTAATCCCTGTTGTCAACAACTTTTTAATGTCAAATTATCTGATGAATTTGGAAACAAGTTGTTTAAAGGAATGTATAGAAGCTTATGGAATCTGATAGTACCAATCTAAATAAATTCCCTCAAGATTATTCAGAAATATCTTGGACACCACAACATCCCAAGGAAGTAATTCCCTGATGGTAGTAGCATAGGCCTTGATATGAGTGTTTAGGTCTCCTTCTCCCTTAAACTTAGGAAGATCAGGAAATGGGCGTGAAATAATGACACCCCATATGGTGAAATCAAGGAGTTCTTTCAAATATTCAGCATAATTTCCCATTACATAAGATTCCACCATTGAATATCCTTTATTAGGAGGAGGAGGAGGAGATGGATAAGTTGAAATGTAAGCATTGATCGAACGTATGGAGCTCCTTGATACGACGTATAAGGAGTAGAGAAAGTATACGCATCCATCTGAGGGGATTTTGAATACATATTCAAATAAGGAGGAACAACACTAGGATATGTGCTAGTGGGCATAAAACCAGAACGTCACATTTCTCTCAGGAACGGCATTTGATAACACACTTATGACAATACCTTGCATAAGATAAGTGTGAGATGGATGAGGAAACATCCCTAGTGTGTCAAAACCCATGATAAGATCACACGGATTTGATTGGATTTGATAGCCTTGTTGCACATGATGTTGAATTGATTATGCGTTGGTAGGTGTATCCCTTATGTGGTCAACTGGATAGCCCATGTTCTGCCCCACTGCATAAGTTGGTTGTAAAGGATGGGCACTTTCTAGTTCAATAATCCTCCCTATTAAATTGGAAATAACATCATGACGAGAGGATTGAGTTCTTTGTTTGGGTACATGTTATGTAGGGTTTGGTTGAGAGGACAAGTGATATCCTGTTATAAATTATTTTGCATTGTCATTATTGTTTTCCCTAAAAATAGGAGTCTCAGGATTGGTAGTCGATACATTGTTGTTGAAAATCTCAAAGGTATGAATCTTCATCTTGTCCAAGGACTCGTCTATTTGGCGAATAGGATTAGCAATTCGTGTAAAAATTTCATCTTCTGTTGATTACATGCTAATGTGAGGTCTTGACAAGACTCTAGGGTAAGGATTTGTTCCACTCATAAAATCCATGTTGTTTGAATTGGTTTGACCATATTTCATATTTAAAGTTTGATTAACCTCCTTTATTCTCACGTGACTAGTGGGGTTTAATACATAGCTAAGGGAGGTTTGCACATTGTTTGTGTAGTTGTCAGCCCATCTAGAAAGGGAAGGGGATTGTTTTGGTTGAATGTTGGTGTAATATATATCAAAGCCAAATGGCGCACTAAAATATCTACCAGACATATTTGAGGAGGTATAAAATACCTACCGTATAGGGGAAGATAAATGAAGGTGAACTAATGGAAATAAAACTAAAAGGAAATAATAAGTAACTCATCCTTCACGTCAGGTTCACTAATTTTATACACCTGAGAATCAACATGTGATTCCTAGACTCACATGACCTTCCAAGGCCGTGTCGATACAAATCAGAATGTGTAGGATTGAGGGCACAATGAAACATATCTATAGGAGAATCAAGGACTAAGAATGGGTAGTGTGATTTCCTATGATATGAGGTGGAAAAGGGGATATTAGAGGCTATGTACGGGTAGTGTAAGTTCCCTATTGTTTGATTATTTTTCTTATTTGAATGCTAAACTACGTTGAAAGGTTCATTTTAAATAATTAAGAAAAAGTAAATCTAGCTTGAATAAAATACAAACGTGTTTTAATATTTTAACTAGCTAAATCCATTCCCGATCAATTATCCAAAATTAAATGAACAATTTAATCTATTTGTCTGAAAAAGAAATGAATTGAAATCAGCTAACTAAACAAACATTAACATTTATCTAATCTAAATTAATTAAGACAAAATGAAATCTACAGACAAGGGAAATTGCTTCTAAATTAATTAAATTATACTTCTATGCTAAAATAAAATAAATATGGAATAGCTAGATGTGGTTATTCCTCTATTGCGGGATGTGAAGCTTAATCTAACTTAAACACATATCTTTTCCAATTTATAATTGTGGATTACCTACTTCTTCTAATTACCTCACCTCAAAGTCACAGGAAGAAATAAAGCTTCTCAGAAGTAATTTCTTCTTCCCCTGAGACTTCCTAGTAAAACAATGAATTGCATAGAAAAATAATTATGAAGAAATGCAAAAATGTCACAAACATATAAGCTTCCTCAAGCTTCTTTCCCTTACATATTCACGGGATAAGCAAGGGGAATTTTTCAATAGAATATTTATTCGTGTGCACGTGAAATCTAATTGGTAAATGAAATGAAAGCTATAGGTATTCTAAAATGAATAGATATTGTACACAAAAACTTTCTCCAAATCCTTTCCTAGAAAAATCCACATGGATAAGCTGAGAAGGAAATATCAGTAGAAGCTACTTACAGGCAATAAATAACTTACAAATTCTACTTCTTTAAAACAAGTTATTGATTTAACAACAAATTTAAATCTAGATTAAAATCTTTAAAGGAAATTAAATAACATCCCCAACCTGGTTATCGTTGAACTGAGATGATTCCCAAGCATGGTTATGCTTCTCTTTATCCCCTTAGCTTCTTCTCCAGAGATGAGTCCAATTGGTCTAGGGAGCTATGTTGGTTGTGTGAGAAAATCAAGGAACAGAAAACCGTTGGAGCCATTGGTTGCGCATGTAGACTGTAACAAATGCAAGAAAAAGACCAAAAAATAAAAGACTGAGTTGTTTGTGTACTTTCTGGTAGGATTTCAGTAGAGTAACAATGCAATCAAAATAAAGAATCTCCAACCAATGCTTTAGAAAAATATTGGTTTTTATAGAAAAACAACAGGGAAGAAGTCCAACACACTTGGAAATCAAGAAATGCCAGATCATCCTAGGAAAGGCAATCAACATTCTAAGAATAGCAAGTAAGGAATATGAATTTTGTATAAATCCAACAAGCTTAGAATCAAGGGAAATGGTTGAGAAATGTATGAGAAAGAAAATGAGAAGCTTAAAATACATGTATAGAATTGACAGTTTGAGTCTCGGATAAAAACACATGAAACCACCAATCTACACAGATCGACAAGACGATTCAACCGCCACAAATGGTTTCGTAACCATCGCTTCTAGAAGACCGGCGATTACGTAACCATCGCGGCGAATTACACAAATAAAGGGAAAAATGCTAAGGAAAAGTAGCAAAAGTGTTTGCAAAAGCAAGTAAAGCTAAGGAATTGAGAAGTAAAGAAGAATAAGTCATATAGGCATGTTGTAAACAAGGAAATGGGACTTGGACATCATCATTTTCTCTGGAAACAAAATTTATCATCATAGGGGATTTTTACCATTCCACCAATGTAGCACCGTGTAATTTTGGGTGCGTACGATAACCTATGGTTATTATTTGTTGTATTATGTTGTGATGTGGCTCGAGTTGTTATATGGGTGATTTTTTCATCCAATGTATGCCCCCTTATTTGGGGTGTATGTGACGTCGGTAGGAGTGTGCGGTCCAAAAGAGAGGACCTGATGTTGATTTGAATCGATACCTACAAGGGGTAGGGGATGTGTATGGTAGAAACCAAGGCACATGTAAACAAAGTATCTAGTACCATGTGTTAGTAGAAAACATAGCTAGCATGTAATAGAAAGCATTATAACGATCAAGTGCATATACAAGATAGACCGTGAAAATTGGGTTTCAAACATGGGACATCACTCACAATGTCACAAGACAATTAGGGCTGAAGAGGAAAAATCATACAAATAGTGATCAAACAAGACATAGGGCATAGCCCGCAAACAATAGCATACAATGGAAAACAATGGAAAACAAAGTGTAACAAACAACCATGGTGGCATATAGTCCTGCAAGGAAAATGATGCACATAAAGCACTCATTAGCATGTTAGAAAGATAAAAAGTATGTCAAAACATGTATGTACTAATAGAAAGTAGTGTGATAGGAAGTATAAGTAGTAAATAATGAAATAATATCACCTGTAATGTGTGAGAGTAATAAAAGTAGATTCCCCCAGGAGCCTCGGTGGGACAGTCAAAGGATACAAAGATGTCGAGCATCATTACTCAAAGACAAAGTGAACACATATTTGTGTATATATAAATATAATTACATAGTGAGTATCTGATTAGCATAGTAAACAAAGTGTATCAAAGTAGTATAAGCAAGGAACAAAGATACATGCAACCAAGATATGCAAATGTTGTGAAAGTGTGATGGTATGGTATGCAAAATTTGAAGGTGGAAGGAGCATCGTGCCCCAGGTGAATGTGTATGAAATGAGGTTCATTTATAAATCCCCCTCAATAGTCAAGAATGAACCATAGAATAAGAGTGTATCATCGGAAATGGTTTGAAGACATGTGCTAGATATATGGATCATGAAGCATAGAGCGTGAAAAGTGAATGTGGTGAGGTTCATTTCAGATTTAGACCCTCAGTAGTCGAGTATGAACCATGGAACTAGAGTGTGTCATAGGGTAATGGTTTAAAAAATGTGTGCTAGAGAGATAGGTCATGAAGCATAAAGCGTGGAAAGTCGATGTGGTGAGGTTTATTTCATATTTAGACCCTCGGCAGTTGATTATGAACCGTGGAACTAGAGTGTATCATAGGGTAATGATGATACAAGGTGTGTGTCAATTTTCATAAGAGAGACTAGATGTAAAGTTGATAGCATAATGTGTATGTGTCTCAATTAGAAATTAGTGGTAATTATTGAAGGGGAAGCAAACATGATGCTCCCAAGTGTGTGATGAAAAGTAAGTTATCTAATGAGAGTGAAGGGCAAGGATCCTCCACCCAATGTCCGAGGAGATAAAGGCATGTGACAATTCTCTAAGATTGGTGGTGTATGAGAAGGATGATGTATATGTGAAGGAAGCCTATGTGGTGAAAGAGGTGGTGAACACCTATGTGAAGTAGACCTATGAGGTGGAGGAGGTGATGAGAACCTATGTGAAGAAGACCTATGAGGTGAAGGAGGTGGTGAACACCTATGTGAAGGGGCTGCCCAAGTAGGGGACTTAGATCGATGAGGTGGACTAGTGGACCGATGAGGATGACAAGGTCATGAAGTAGGACGTGCACAAGTAGGAGAGCTAGGTTCGAATATGCCTTAGATTTGAGAGGTCTAGGAGACCTAGAAGCTAAAATTGGTGGAATAATGTCATCAAGATGAGGTATATGCAATGGTGTGCATGGTGGAATGCCTTTAATAGTGAAAACTTGTTTATTGTGTATGAACTTAAGACATAGATGATTCATGGAGGGAATATCCTAAGTGACGTGGAGCCAAGGAATACCTAAGAGCATGTCATAGCCTTTGATTAAAGATGCCACAAAAAATTGCACAAGCATGGTAAGCACCCAACCGTAATTTGAGTAATATGATGTAGCCAAAATATTTATGAGCCGGATATGTGATGACAGATAAGGGACATTTGAGATCCATAAGAAGTGCAATAGAGCATACACTGATAGGAGCGATCGATAGACCATAATATTATTGACTATATATGAACCAATAAAAGCATTGATGTCTAATGAATCAGAAGAGAATGTTGCATGATAATCATGTTCTGAAATGGTTGGTGGTGATGCATCAGAAAAAGTGACAAGAAATTTAAGGGGCCCTAATGAAGGAGGGGGCACAACTCAATATGTATGATTAGCGAAGAATCAGGATTTTTATGTCATGTTTAGGCAAAGGGTCATTAAATATTTTGAGTTTTTTATCATTGACCGGTTTAGAAGAAGATGGCTTAGGGAGCTCAAGTGAATTATTGTCAATAATATCTTGAATGAGATGCCTAAGTTTGAAGCATCAATTGGTAGAATGCCCAATGCATTGGTGATAGTCACATTTATCATTTTCATCATAATTGCAGCCATGAGGGCGAGATGGATCAAGATTGAGTGGCGGTGGAAGAGTGATTAGATTGCTTTTGAGAAGTTGAGGCAATAGAAATCAAGGTGCATATGGTAATTTGGTGAAAGTACACTTTGGAGGTTGCCATTGAATATTTTTAGGAGGAGAGATGGTATTGACAGATTGTAGATTCATTGATGTAATAAATGGTAAAATATAGAAATGACACAAGCAAACTAAGATTTAAAATATGAAACCCTAAGCAAGAGATGAGATAAGAAGACTTAGATGATTTTCGTGCAACCTGGAACTGATCTAGACTAGGAAAAGTGCTAAACAGTGGGCAGAGTGTTGTAAATACTCAGTATAAATTCTAAAATGTAGGAATGAGGTAGGATATGGACGCTTGGGAGAAGTCAAGGGAACTTGTGCACTTTGGAGACCACTTCAGGCACTAGTGTCTAGAGCCATAAAAGATAAATAAGTAAATTTTCAATTGGGTTGTAGGTTGTGTAAGACCAAATAGAAAACAAGAAACACATAAAAGAGTCCAAGGACATTCATCAATTACTATTTTTCTTATTTAGGAATCATATGAATGCTAGTGTGCGTTTATGACCTAGAAATGTACCCCAAATGTGTGATTTTGTGTCTGAACTATCCACAATGGGTTTCTAATATTGTTCCCATAACCAAAGCCATTGGAAAGTCACACATTTTCAAAGTCTTCTGAGATCTCAATCTTATCTCCCTGACAACTTCCCCCTTCCTAACATCGACCAGCTTATTGACCTCACCGTAGGCTATGAGATGATATCTCTTATGGGTGGTTTCATTGACTATAATTGAATCCTTATCACGACCGATGACCAACATAAAACCTCCTTCATTACTCCATGAGGGATCGCTTTTCTACCATGTCATACCCTTTGGACTTAAAAATGCAAGGGCCACCTATCGTACGTGCCATGACATACATCTTTTATGATCTCATTCATAAGACTATATAATACTACATTGAAAATCTTCTAAAAAATATAAACAACGCAGATGCCATCTCGCCATCCTTGATGTCATATTTGCTTTTTTAATCCAATACTTCCTCCTTAACCCTGCTAAGTGTGTATTCGGTGTTCTTACCGGTAAGATTCTAGGGTTCATTGTTTCCATCAGGGCATTGAAATGGACCCTGCCAAAATCAAAGCCATCATCGAGATGCATCCTCCCTCTAATATCAAACAACTTTGGATTCTACAAGGTAGACTCCAAGAAGTCCACTATTTCATTTCCCAACTTTCAAATCGTTGTCAACCTTTTCACCATCTCCTTCAAAAGGATGTCCATTTCAAATGGGATCACAACTGTCAAAAGTCCTTCAGGACCTCAAACAATATCTTATATCACCACCTGTACTTACACCTCCATGTGAAGGGGATCCATTTTATCTATACATATCCACTACTAACCATGCCATAGGTGTTATGCTAACACATCGAGATGAACAAGGTAGAGAACAGGTTATCTACTACATAATTTTCACTCTTCATGATTATGAAACACATTACACCGAAGCTGAAAAGTTATGTTGTGCCTTGTACTTCGCAACTTCCAAAATTCATCATTATCTCCTAAATCATAAAAATTATGTTGTCACCAGTTTCAATCCTCTTAAATATATGCATTCTAAACCATATCACTCGATGGTTCATGCCCATGACTAAATTTGATCTAGAATTTATGTCACATAAATCTATTAAGGGTAAGCCATCACCGATTAACTCGCATAAGGTACCCTTCCCGATAATCAACTACATCACGAAAAATTTCTGACAAGTTCATCAATACTATTGATCAAGAATATACTCCTCTCAAAATGACACTTTTCTTCGATGGTTCTAAGTGTTGGCGGGGGTAGGTGTCGGTATTATAATCATACCTCCCTAGGGGATTCTTATCCCTCTATCCTTTAAATTAAATTTTGAATGCACTAATAACATGGATGAGTATGAATCCCTCATCATGGGTCTCCAAACAATAGTCATGCTTGGTGTTCAAATTCTTGACATCTATGGAGACTCTCAACTTGTCATCAATCAAATCAAAGGAATTTATCAATGCAAGAAAGAGAATTTTACAAAAATATAAAAATTATTGTTGAATTCCTCCTATAAATTGTCGATCAATACACCATCCAAATAGTTCCTTTCTCATTGAATAAATTCATAGATACCATGGTTTCTCTCCCATCACTTATTCCCTGTCAATAGACAATTCCAACTTTTTCATTGTTGTGCATATACTTGATCAACCATCTCACACCATGAACTCCCCTTTATTAATCTTATCGAAGAAAATCAAATAGATCTTTGGTACACTCGGTTCTATGACTACCTTTCTCAATAAAAATACCATCGATCTATTCAAAAAAGCTAAGAGATAATTTCTTCAACACACTATATGATATGTCATTGTAGGTGGTGTTCTCTATAAACATGGATTTGATGGTCTCCTCCTTTAGTGCCTCAAATCTCATGAATCCATTAAAGCTATCCAAGAGGTCCATGAAGTTATACGTGGTGGACACATCAACGGTATGTGTACGTCAACATCCCATGGCAGCAAGACTGATACCATCACTTTTTTCCTTCCCTCACACGAGAGGGTTTTGTCAATATAGTATTTATTCTCCAAAACATACAACACACTTGTCACCTGAAAAACCAGTATAAAATATATTTATTCTCCATAACAAAAAACACACTCGCAACTAAAAAAACACTCTCAAATACACTCTCCTGTGAACAAACACCACACAAATAATCGACACCACATCATTAAATGGATGCTTGTGTCCCCGACAACATCAACTATGCAATGTTGATTATGGGCTACTGATAGTACATTTTCAAAAGGCCCTCGGGTTTCCCATCAGTGAAAAATGCCTTGAAAGATAATGAGGAATAAAGAGCTATGACTAGTAATGGAAGATGATGACATTATATCCGATGGCTGCATTGGGACCATCCAGAGAATTATGTGTGAGCAAATGCATACCCCCTCACTATGCAAAATAACCCACTCCCTCCCACAATTGGAAATTCCCTCTACCCATTCATCGCCATATTTCTCCCCATAACACTTAACAAACTTCCCTTGTACTTTCCACTCTCCATATAATAAGTGAGATTCATGAACAGGTTAAATTCTCCCTGTGATGCAAAGGCATACAATCACTGATATCTTCCCACAAAATTTGATTTTGGGTGTGGATTTCCTATAAAAGGGTCATCAATTACATAGACTGGACCAAATATAGGAATCCCTAATGAAAAATTCACATGCTTATGCGGTGCTATTGAACATTTGTGGCATTCTTTCCAATGACAATGTCATGCATATAGAATTCTAGATGGGTCACCTTCTCCTTTAAAATTGAATGCTCACCATTCACATTCACAAATTTTCCCAACCAAAAACATACTGGTAATGTCATCATAACACCATTTCTCTCTATGGTGGACAACACCAAAAAAGAGGAGGAATTGCAGTCTCATCAAAACCAACAATTTGAAATTGCTTTATAAAATGGGGAAGGGGCTTCTGTCTTGGATTCATTCACCCCCAATCAAGACGACATTGGATATCCTACATCCCTCGGTGTCTTAAAGTCTAAACATGCAAAATAACATAAGTGAATCTTACTTAGTAGAAAATTCTTAAAAAGCGCTTATTTAGAAGTTTCTTAGTCCATAAATCAAGGTGGAAATGCTAGATGTATTGTACATTGATCAATGATTTAGAAAATTTTGATCGATGTCCATGTACAACTCTACCCGCAATAGTTGATATTCATTATACATTGTTAGAAGGCCCCGGGATTTCCCCTTTTATAAAAATGTCTTCGACGTAATTAATAATACTAACATATTAACTACCAGGGGGTGTCTCACAAGAAGATGCATTCCTTGTACAAATAAATTATATAATAACAACAATTAAAAACAATTTGATCAAATGACCCAAGAAAAACATTGATCTAGAGGGGTATATAAGATGATTCAAGTATATGATTATGAAGTTATCAAATAGTATTTATTACACCTATTAAATGGAACATTGTAGATTGTAGTACTAATCAACTGATGTCACTTCACACAAAATCCTACTTCTCCATGAGTTGTGGCACAAATGATGAAAATCCTATAAGCATGCTCATCCCATTTAACTATTATTTGTTAATATTGTAGTGTAAGAAAAATCAAAGTTTATTTAACTACAATGATTTGCCTAAGGTTTCCCACAGAAATCTATCAAATGAGTATTCATTATTATGTATGGCACATATATGTTGATGCCCAACAACATTGACCTTATTTTTATCAACATTAATGGTATTAAAAGCTTCCATGTTAAATTTACAATCACCAATGACTAATTTAATGCCAATACAATATCTTCCTTATCGGAGAGGCGAGAAATCGTTGAAGAGAAAAACAAATCCAAACAATTTGATCTACTCTCGTCAATGACATCAAAGTACTAAAAATCAAAAAAAATAGAAAACAACACATCTATCTACAATTGCCCCTAAAGAAAAAACCATCCTCGAGTTAGTAGCTCAATCAAGATGGGAGTACCTTTGGTTTTGTTAGCTTGTTCGATGCTTAGGAGACCTATAAACCATGAATTACATTTAGAACATCTCTAACAGCACAAACATTGTAAAATATTCTTAAATCCATGGTTTTCAAGCACAAAATATTTATTTTCAAAACAAATGTAGGGTTTCGGTTTCCACCAATAATGCACGTGTTCTACATTAAACATTCTTTATTTCTAAAAAAACTGAAAATGCATCTGCAAACAACAAAATTAAATAATATTTGTGTACAAGTTCTTAGATATTTCATTCCATAAAAATGAGTAGCCATAAGCTAGTGTCATACACAAGTTCTTCACTAATTTCGGGATAGATATATCCCTCACCAATACAAATTTTCTATGTTTTACAAGGATTAACATTTATCAAATCAACATGTACCCCTTACTATTTATGTCCGTTGGACGCTTTACAATTCTACCTTTTTATAAGGTGACTTTTACACTAAAGTATGACTAAACAAAAAAGAAAGGATGATAATTTTAGCGTAATCAGTCTAATTTTTTAATGTTTGTTTATAGAAAAATAGTGATAACCAACTCAACTATGTGTACTTTGAAGATCTAATTTCCCATGTGTTGTATATTTGTTTTTCTTAGTCTTATAAACACTTGTAAAAAAAACTTGTGGTGTAGAAACTTGAACCCAAAACCTCTTTCCTTTCAATACTTTCACTCAATCTTAACAATAACTCCTATATGTTAGTAGGTGAAACATAAACCTGATATAAAGGGGTGATTTTGACTAAGTGACCAATTCACAAATACTTTTTCATTTAGCTTTCTAGGATTTTGACTGCCTTGATATTATTTGTTTACAGGAAATTAAGATTTCTAGTTTTTGCTTCAAAATACACTAACTTGTATTGCTCCAAATTTTTTTACATTTTCATACTCAACACATTGATGGAAAAGGTGGTGCAAGAATTTCCATAGCACCAAAACTATCGGCCTTAATCACCTCCTCGGGCCAAGATCCTTCAAATTAGGCCTTGTGGGTGATTATGGTGATTAATGATCTTTCTTTTGGTATTCTTAATGTTTATGCTTCCAATGATGGCTCTGAAATAACGACTTTATGGAAATGGTTAGGTGATAACTTACCTTTAGCTTATTGGTCAGTGTGTGGTCACTTTAATATGATAGAGCATCAAGATGATAAATTTGGCACCCTCCCTATGTGTTGGTGTGTCATCGAGCGTGCAACATGGTATTTCTTTAAAACTCATTGGGGACTTTCCGACCCATTTCTCGATCGATGGAAAGAATTCAAGGCTCGAACATGGTATATTTGGACCAATCTTTGAAATGGATATGATCAGGTTTTTAAAATAATTGATCATGTACTTCTTTCTCAACAGACTATTTTTTATTTTGACACGCAAGGCTTCTCCCCTATCATGATGTGGTCATATGTGCTTTTGTCATATCATCATTTGATCTCATTTAAGATTATTTGGAGTGGGGCCCCTTTCAAAGTCCCTTCAAATAAATTCCTTCTTAATGTCTCTTTTTTGAGTCATCCAAGGGTGGTCCCACTTATTGCTAAGGTTTGGAATATGGTGCCATGTCCTCCTTTTTCTACTAGCTGGAATGAGTGGTGAGAAGTGGTGATTCGAAGTGCACCACCTGTTTTCTCTGTCGTTTCGGTAAACATTTTTCTCGGGTTCAAAAATGGGGTGGACTCATCTCTCGCACAAAGAATGTTGAAGGATTTCAATTATGCTTGAATCAAATCCCTTCAACATACCTCTTCAATTATAAGCTCGATACTCAAAGACAAACTCAAGCTCATTGAATCTCATTCAGCCCGTGGTGCAGCAAATTCAATCAGTACATCGGCTTAAGGTGGGAGACAAAGCACCAAAACACTTCTTCAAATCCCTCTTATCCAAGCATGCTTGTCAATAGATGATGCATCCTAGAATTTACTATGAATAACCCAAGCGCACTAAAGACATCACTCGGCTGAGTTGAGTGCTCACCCAAGCCTTGCAAAGTACTGAGTCCCTATTTAGAGTTACTTGTATAGGATGTTAGTCGATGATGTTAAATCATATTCCGATCCATAACTAAACATAAACCTTCCACCGTGCATAAACTAGATCTATATCTTAAAGAATCATGAACTATACAATGAAAATAATAAGATTAACCTTACAAGAACTAGATTTATTTATGTCTAACACCATTATCTAGCCAATATAATCCATTGTATTAAACATTGTAAAACACATAAGCTTCTTACACTTTGAAGTATCTTCATGACTCACGCACGCATCAAAACCAACAAAGATAACTCTACAAAAATTCAGTCCTACCAAACTAAGCGGTTTAATATATATTTATAGAGGTGGGTACTTTCCCTTCACCGCCCATGCATGTCTCAAAATAGGTCGCATGTTGATAATAGGTATTCACCTTTACAATAAAATTCTCACGTGCAAGTGTTCTAATAATAGATGTCCTATAGTTAACTCTAAGAAGAAATCATATTATTAGCTTAAACTATGCATGGCACTTATCATCCGCTTGTTCCCAAAATACCATTGCATGTAGCACAAGTCTTCATCTCTATGTGTGCTCCACATGCTATCTCCAAAAATAGTCCTTATCCATAAAAATGGTTAATTCCTTAGCCAAAGTGTCATGGTGCACATTTCCTTTCCTATCTTCCCGCACCTTCAAATGCACCTTGTTCCCATGCGCGCATCCTTTGTGCATCTTCTCCTTAGAACAACATTATGTCTACTCAACATCACCCCACACTAAATTACATTGTCATCTTGGCAATGGGAATTCTTTATGTCGTTCCCAATAATAAATAATAAGTAATGGAAGAATTAATAAAACATTGTACAAAAGAATGAATTTTCACTCTGCAACACCCTCTTCTTCAACTAGAAGGATTAACTCTGGATACTCATTTTTTATTTCAGCCTCCAATGTCTTCCATTCACTTAGTGCGGTCTTTGTTTTCTCTGGAATATTTGTGGCTATGGCATCCAATTCATCCTGAGTGATTTTCTCTTTCTCATTTTGTAGTACCCAGACAATATTGGCCATACCTGACATCATTCCTTCCATGAGGTCCATCTTCTGCACTATGAGCTTCCCAATCTCATCAATTCTCTCTTTGTGTGGATCTTGGGCTTCTGTGAGGGCCTCGCACTTTTGTTTCACCAGTGCTAATATTTTTGCGTGCCCAAGTGTATCATATTTTTTCACCTTCAAAACTTCATTATCTTCTACTAGAGTTCTGGTTCTTATTATGGCATCTGCACCACACACAAATTGAGATCTTGGTTGACTTTCTTCAACTCATCTTTCAAGGTTTGGATCAATGCCTCGTAGGTTGAAATTTTTCTAATCATGGAGGCCCTTGTTATTTCTACTTCTTGTTCGAATCTTTTGGTGTAGGCATTTGAATTGGTCTGCCATCTAACACCAAATTGACCAAAGTGTGCACATAATACATAGCAAAAGGAAATTTTCTAGAACTTGAGATTCTAGATGAGGCCTTGTTTTAAGAATGTGATCACCAATTTCCTTAGCCATGCTAACAAAGGCCTCATTATTTTCATGTTACCATTCCTTCTCTTCCTTTAAGTGTGTTATCTCTGTATTTTTATTCTTGTTATCTTCAAGCAGCGCTTGAATGGTGGTGGCCTTATCAATGTTCCTTTGTTCCACCTTGGCATATACCTTGACCAAGGCATTGCTGACCTTCTCATCAGACATTAGAGTGGGTTTTATTGTCATGTGCTTGCTCTGGGGTGCCTTCTTCACTCTTTGTGAGACACAGGACTCCTCACACGTGTCAAAATATGGTTTGTCCATATGCATCTACATGGACCAGGATAATTACTTCCTTGTGTGTATAGTAGCCATATCTGGATCCATCAGCTCCCACCCATATAATTATTTAAGGCCCATTGTGCTCTAAACTCGGGCGTGGATGATTTCACTCATGTCCTCAACATAGCCCATACTAGGGATAACATATTCTTCACTTCTCTCATTTTTTCTTTGGCCCCTTAGGAACCTGGGCACCAAGGTCTAGAGTTGGCCCTTCTCCTACTTGAGTTGTAATGGGCGCGTTGGGTGGCTCATGCACAACTTCTTCTCGCTTCTTTCTACCCTTCCTCATCATCTCTCATTTCCTCATCTCGGGGTTCCTCTTCATCTTCTAGGTTGAACTGGGGTTCTGGAAAAACAAACATAACACAAGAATACCATAGACTATGATAAAAAGGAATGATGATAAATCTGAAATATCAGAGTAAATTATAATATTAGCATGAAATTGTTACAATCTCACCCATGAGGTACTTCAAGTGTTATTGACTTCACTTGCATTCCACCAATACTATGGGAGAAACTTCACAATTACACCTCTTAATGGCTTCTTGACACACCTTTAAAGCGATGGCTTCCTTTACACACTTACTCATACAATATTTCTCACTACTT
This sequence comes from Taxus wallichiana var. yunnanensis, assembly GCA_018340775.1. Classification (NCBI taxonomy): domain Eukaryota; kingdom Viridiplantae; phylum Streptophyta; class Pinopsida; order Cupressales; family Taxaceae; genus Taxus; species Taxus wallichiana. The sequence goes on along the minus strand of CM031239.1, from coordinate 533,631,280 downwards.
CCTTCTATGCTAAATGAGGGGGGTGGCCTCTTTATTTATAGACTTCTAGGCTTATCCATCTTATCTCTAAGATAGGATAAGAAATCCACTCTGACGAATCATATTCCATACCTTAACTCTTATCTATACATGTAAGCTTATCTTTTAAGATAAGATAAACCTTATCATTTCACATGGGTTCCACATTTTTAGACTTTTTACAAATAAAATATACAAAATATTTATGACCTCACTCCTTGTCCTTATTACCAATATAATATTTCTAATTCCTAATCATGTAGACCCTACTTCTCTACTTACCCCAACTTTGACATTTTAACATTACTGGACCACTTACGACAACTATTTACTTTTTACCACAACATTCCTATTGTACTTTTGACTATTGCCGTACTATACATTATTGGTGGCGTCGTACTGACAGTGCCATTATCTTCTATCGGACGCTACTACTAATTATACTTAACAACATCCTATTCCTAATACATACATTAATGAAATAGAAATTACGGAGGAAAATTTTAGTGTCGACATCTTCCCCCTCACAAGCTTCTACTCGTCCTCGGAGTAGACTATTCAGTGCTTGGAAAATCTTGACTTGTCATGGTTGACCCATTTCGTAATGGGAGTGCCATCCAATTCCTCCAGTCGGTACATACCATTTTCATGCACAGTTGCTATTTTGTAGGGCCCCATCCATTTTGGAAGAAATTTTCTCTGTCTTCTTTTTTTGTATCTGGAATCATATACTAGAACCAAGTCATTCACATGAAATGGAGACCACTGGATCTTTTGATCAAAGTATTCCTTCTGCTTCATTTTCTTCTTATAGCTTGTATCCTTAGCTATTTCCCTCATTTCCTCTAGCAAATGAAGATGTACCAACCTTTCTTTTACTGAATCACTTTCATCCATTCTTTCATTTTTCATTACTCTGACCGTGGGAATATCAAACTCAATAGGAAGAACTGGATCAATGCCATAAGCCAACTGAAATGGGGAGTATCATGTTGCTGACTTTGATGTTGCCCTATATGCCCACAATCTTTGCATGAATCCTTTTATCCCATTTATGTACTGCGAGATGCATCTTTTGCTAGAATTTGACACAACAAAAAATTTGTTCGTTCCACTTGTCCATTTGTGCTTGGCTTGTATGTTGTTGCCTTCCTATGCTTAATAGAAAACTTATTGACTAGGGCTTCTACCACCTCATTAATGAAGTGGCTTCCTTGATCTGTTACAATTTCTAATGGACAACCAAATCTGGTGACAATGCGTTCATATATGAACCTTGCCACTTCATCCATGGAAGTTGTTTTGATGGCCTAGCTTGACCCACTTGGTTAAATAATGCTGTGCAAGCAACTACAATATACTTATTTTGGCGTGAGGTAGTTGGAAGTGGACCTACTGATGTCTATTCCCCACTTTTCAAAGGGACCAAGTGGAAGAATAGGGCATAATGGAGCTGATGAAGTCTTACGGTTACCATGTGTTTGAACAAATATCACATGTCTTACAATAATTATAACAATCTTTAAAAAGAGTGGGCGGTGATAACTTTGCATCCAAGATCCTTCTTGCTTGTAAGTTGTCAGAGAAGTGCCCTCCACATGTACCATTGTGGAATTCTTCTAGCAGTTCCTTCCCTTGATCACGTCCAGCCCCTCTTGTCTTGTCCATCGAGTCTATTCGAAATAATACTCCATGCGAGAATAGAATATGGATGACTGGCTTGAGTAATCTTTCTCTTAGTCTTTGCATTGGCACCATCGGGAAACTTGAATTCATTCGATAATTCCAAATATCTATGTATTCACTAGGGATTGTGTCGAGGATAACAATGTTGCATCGGGAAATCATCATCATCACAAGATGATCCTAAACCATCATAGGCTCGAGAGAGTGCATCTGCATTGACATGCTTCTTTCTGGCCTATCTATAATATCAAATTCAAATTCTTGTAGCAAAATTATCCATCTTGCTTATCCTCCACGATGGGTTAGGCTTATTTACAATATATTTTAGAGCACGATGATCTATTCTGACTAGAAATTTTTGCCTAGCAAGTAATTCCTAAACTTCTTTACAACAAAAATGATAGCGAGCCTCTTTTTGATTCTGATATAATTTACCTCAACATTTGCTCATTTATGCGCTCCCAAAGTAAATTGGATGTTCATTCCCATTTTCATCCTTTTGGCTCAAAGTACTTCCTAGTGTTGCATCTAGGCATCGGTGTACATGATGAATGGCTTGCTCTAATCTGGATTCTTTAAAATAGGTGAAGACACCGGGGCTTCCTTGATTGTCCAAAAGCTTCATGTGCCTTATTTCTGGTTCATAAGTAACATCCTTCTTGAGAACTGGGTTAGTGGTTGTGTAATCTTTGAGAAATTCTTGATGAACCTTCTATAGTACCCCACATGGCCTAAAAATGATCTCAACTTACTTCTATTCATAGGAAATGGTAACTTTGATTTTGAAACTTTATCGGGATCGATTACCAATACCATCTCTGGATCTGACATGCCCTAACAAAACACCTTTAGAACATCCAAAGACACACTTTGTAGGGTTTAGTGAGGCTTGTGCTTCATCTAACCTTTGAAATGCTGTCTCCATTTGGTGCAGGTGGTCCAACTTGCTCCCATAGATGCAAAAATCATCCAGAAATACTCTGATGAAGGTCCCAATGTAGGGTTCGAACACCCTATTCATCAAACGTTGGAATGTTGCGGGCATTACACAACCCAAAGGCATAACTCTATAAGCAAACGTTCCCCAAGGAGTGGTGAATGTGGTCTTGACTGATCTTTCTCTGCTTTATCTGAACTTGGTTGTAGCATATATCCATCAGCAAAACTATAGCACTCTGGCCAACTACTTCGTCCAAGATCGATCTGAAAATGGAAGAGGGTAATGATCCTTCTTTGTTGCCTTATTGAGCTTCATGTAATCAACACAAATGCGTAGCTTCCCATTCTTTTTATTGAGATCACAATGGGAGAAACCCATTCTAAATTCTCCACAAACAAATATGAATCCTATCAAGCAACTTATCTATTTCTTCTTTTACGGTCTTGGAAAAATTAGGATTCATTACTATATGGCATTTGCTTTATGGGCTTAGCACCATCTACCGGCTCAATAGAATGTTCTACCCAACTTACTTGATGGAGTTCCTTGTAATCAAAAGTGAATATGTGTATGTACCTTGAAAGAGCTGGAGGTAGGATTCCTTCTCACTCTCCATCACAACATCACCAATCTTTATTTGTTGGAGACGATCATCAACTTCTTCTTCAGATAATTTTATGGGGTCATGAGTTGGTGTGGTGGAAGGATATCCATGACTGAAACATCAACCTCACTTTCTTCATCTTGATGTCCACTTCACTTTGGTACTAGAGTAATCGAGAGGATGTCCAATCATCGGTTCATCACTTGAATCCACGAGTTACGCCTTATGATGTCGAGGGATCACGTTTATCTTCACCCTCTCTCTACCACGTCCAAGTGTCATGAAACCTTCATTCCGGTAGTTTCTTGCATGAACTCTCCTTAGCCATGGTCTTCCCAGCAGACATTGGGTGCATGCAACAGTACCATTTTCATCACACGAAAGTCTACCACACATCTGACACCCATAATAGAGATATTGCCACATTTGAAACTACACCTTTTGGTTTAGTTTTCCTTTATTTAATGACCTTAACATAAGTGTTGAAGAGGCGATCAATTTTAAACCCAACATATTCATTACTGGACTCGGTCATTACATTAACTACAGCACCTCCATCAACTAAGACATCATGAATTGAAATACCATTACATAATACCTCGGCTTGTGGAGCATAGGGATCCGCCTCTGCCTCCCAAAAATAGGGACCTCAACCTCCTTCCTTCGTCGAGCATTGAGTCCACTTCATGACTCCCGCCTCTTCTCGAAAGACATAGCCAAGAGTTGACCATATGTAATATTTGCGAGGCTTTGGACGATCTTCCAAGATGGAGTATGGTCCTTGCCTGTGAAATCGAGAAAATCCTGCACACCCAACTTTCTTCTCCTATGTTTCTTACTAGTTTCTCCTTTCATCTTCTTAGGATCATTTCCATCTTGATTATCTTTTTCTTTCTTTCTTTTTGTTACAAACACATCTACTTCATTATTTATGCTCTTATCTACTACATCAAAAGAATTCACAGGTGCTTTTCCTTTATCATTATCTCCTTTACCAGATGTAGAAGCTCTATCTGGACAATTATACTTATAATGACCCTTTTTATAACAACCATAACATACTGACTTGAGAAATATTTCTTTTTGGACCTCTATCTCCTCCACGAGAACTAAATTCTTTTCCTTGAAGAAGATTAATAGTTAAGCGACCCATCTTTTGAGTAGATCTTCATACTCGGTAGATGTACTAGGAGAAATATTTGTGCTCACCAGAGTGGTTGTGGATTACGGACCAAAGGTGCTTGGTGTAGGCTCTACTTTAGCAACAATTTCTTTGGGCTCCTCTTCCATGCTTTCTTCTTGCCTTCTTGCATCTCCTTTGCTTGTTGATATGGTAGTTTGGGCGGTCATACTTCACTCATTGTCTGATCTCTGGCTTCATCCCAAGAATGAAGTGCTTACATAGGAGATTATCCACGCCATTCATCAACCCATCCGCTAATCCTTCCTTCCGGATCTGGGCATCGAGCTTCCTCCTTAGCTCTAGAACACGAGCATGATAATCCCTTATCTTCTCCTTCTCTCCTTGGGATAGCTTTGTGATCTCGATCATGAGATCTGCATATTTCTGTTGTTCACCAAATTCTTCAAGAAAACTTTCAGTTAATAAATCCCATGAATTTTCACATTTTCACCTAGTGTTTGAACCACCTAAGTCTTGAACCATCCAAAAGGTAGGAAAAAATTCAGTCCATTGTTCCCTTCTTATAAGGCCATTACAAATACAAGATCGTTTAAACTCTTGAATGAAAGAGGAAGCATCTTCATTAGATTGGGCTGAAAAAATAGGAATCTTCCCCATTTTCAAAAGTAACCACCATAAAATACCAACCCACAAGTACAATCAACAAGACTTATGTGCACAAATAATTGGAATCACTGTAATAGAAAGTGACTTTACACCTTTCTACAGTAAAATAGAAATGACCATGGTAACTATGGTAAAACTTGACTTACTGCGGTAAAAATTGACTTTACTGTGGTAAACACTATTCACGATAAAAAAGTGAAGTTCTTTGCGGTAAATACTATTCACGGTAAAAGTGACTTTACTGTGATAAATACTATTCACAGCAAAAATGACTTTACCATGGTAACTACTATTCACGGCAAAAATGACTTTACCATGGTAACTACTATGCACAGTAAAAATAAGGTTACCCTCGATTGATTTTTGACTAAGTGGGAATATCTCTCCGAGAAAATCCACCAACGAGGAATGGTCCGGACGGAACCAAATGTCATCACCAATCCGGCACTATGATAATTCTTCACGGGAACTCCTCGTCTATGATTATTTACTAATGCACAACCTTTAGTTTGGTGGATGTAATCTGGAAACACAAAAACAAACATAACACAAGAATACCATAGACTATGATAAAAAGAATGATGATAAATCTGAAATATCAGAGTAAATTATAATATTAGCATGAAATTGTTACAATCTCACCCATGAGGTACTTCAAGTGTTATTGACTTCACTTGCATTCCACCAATACTATGGGAGAAACTTCACAATTACACCTCTTAATGGCTTCTTCAACACACCTTTAAACTGATGGCTTCCTTTACACACTTACTCATACAATATTTCTCACTACTTCCTTCTATGCTAAATGAGGGGGGTGGCCTCTTTATTTATAGACTTCTAGGCTTATCCATCTTATCTCTAAGATAGGATAAGAAATCCACTCTGACGAATCATATTCCATACCTTAACTCTTATCTGTACATGTAAGCTTATCTTTTAAGATAAGATAAACCTTATCATTTCACATGGGTTCCACATTTTTAGACTTTTTACAAATAAAATATACAAAATATTTATGACCTCACTCCTTGTCCTTATTACCAATATAATATTTCTAATTCCTAATCATGTAGACCCTACTTCTCTACTTACCCCAACTTTGACATTTTAACATTCTTTGGACCACTTACGACAACTATTTACTTTTTACCACAACATTCCTATTGTACTTTTGACTATTTCCGTACTATACATTATTGGAGCATGAACTCATTCTCCATGTACTTTCCCTTTTCCATCCGAGTCTTAAGCTGGAGATAGATAAGCGTAGCCCCACTGTTCCCAATAACCAAACTTACTAGCTTTATACTTATTACATCAGAAATAAGCCTCTCAATGTAGGTAGATCAACCTCGATATACATAAGTTTTCCTTAAAGTATGGTAGTCACAAAGATACCTTGTTCGCGTTATAGGTTAATCAAAGTGCGCATTAGTAAACATGTGTACCACTTCCTAGAAGTAGTTTTTGTGAATGCATATGGTAGTTTGCACTGGGACTCCATGTCCCATCCTTCATTGCAAACCACGTGATGCAAAAATGTTGATATACTGCAAATTGTATGGCCTTGCCCGCTACTAAGGGTAACTCCTTTGGAATGTGGCATTCCTCCTCAAAGGCCACGTGAAGTCGATCATACCACAATTCCACCCCCTACTTGAATGGACCACTCATTGATCTTTCACATAGATATTTTGCAAACCTCTCTACGAGGGACTTCTTTTCCACAGGGTATTCCCAGATTTTATTGTTCGGCCTATCGGGCACTCCAATTTGTACAAACACAAGTGATAACAAAAGAGTGCCAAAACTTATCTTCTCACCTACGCGCACTTCCTCAACAATTGTATCTCATGCATGTAGCCAACTAATTTTTAAAATTCTCCTTATGAAATCTTCTTGGCAATGTGTAGCCACATGGTGTTTACTTGTGACCACCTTTCATAATCATTTAGCTTGATGAGTAGATGCGTGGCCGCTTTGTGTCATAGGGTACTTCTTCACTTGTGGATATCCATCCCGTGTAGACCCTTCGTGTACCCCAACTCCTAAGCAATTACCATAATAGCTGCCTTATCAGTTAGATCACTACTAACCTTTATCCTTGTACCCTTCAATCTTGTCAATGTAGCAATTAAGGGCATTGTGATCCTTACCCACCATCCAAAAAAATAGAAGAAGTCCTCATGGACTCTGCTCATCAGCCACCGGTATAGATTTTCTAGTTTTCCAAAGTATGGGAGTTTGTATAGCTGGTATACCCCTACCTTCTTCAATAACTTTTCTCCAACATCGTCATACACTGGCATGTCATCAACCGTTCACTTCTTGGTCTTTCTATTCAAAGCAAGGCATCCATTTCCTCTTTGTTGTTAGTGGTTCGATGTTTGTAGTCATACACCTTTCATCTGCGAATATGGGAATCCCAATCCCACTTGACAAGTACTTCTTCTAGATACTACATTTCCGAAAAATTGCTCTTGGGAGCATCTTCGACTTCGATTTCCACCTTCTTCTTCCCCTTTGTTCCTGCTCCAGGTGCTTTCCTTGGTGCCATGGTAAAAATCTCACCTTTTTTCCCCTATCAAGTAAGCTCTTGTTCCCTAGCTCAAAACCGTGTGCCCTAGCTCCTTCTCAATGCTTCTGCTTCACTCAAACCCTTCTCCAATGGGGACGCAAGCCACTTCGTGCACAAATCTTCTCTCCACACCTAGTTTCACAACTCTCCGCACCTCAACACATTTCACTTGGTTTGGTCACAACTAGCTCGCTCAAATACTTGTGATCGCAAAGGTATAAATGAACCCGCATCACGTCTTTATATAGAGTTGCTAAAAGTTATTGCATTTATTGCTCCTTTACCTACCACCGATCCTCTCATTAATTGACCATTTTCCCAATTTCGTGTGATCTTCATACATTCCACATCTATAACCTTCTAGCATGCCTTCCTATTTTCTAGCTATAGACCTCCTTCTATGTGCTTCCATGTGCCGAAGGACCTCGCCATTGTGCCTTCCTCTATAGTTTTTACAGCCGCAACTTACCTCATGTTATATTGTTCATTCATTTATTTCCAGCTATGGTATTACCTAGAAGCAATTTTATTTCTAGCAATAATTTTATTTCAAGATAAATCATCTGTAATGTATTTTCTTATGTGTACCCATTTTTGAATAACTACCCCACACTAAGGGTATGTGCAATCCTCTCAGTGCATAAAAATACTTCAGATTGTTATCGACTTCAGTGCACAAATGCACTTATTACACAAAACACTAAACTAAATTGACAAAATATAGCTACGAAGAAGGAAATACATTAAATGAAATATGGTAAAGGAAATCTAATCTAAATGGCAATACGCCTTATTACAAACACTAAGAAGACTTATTTATTATAGGGCTTCACCTTACTCCCGTTAAAACAACCGGGTAACCTCGCGTACCTTTTGAATGATCTATGTCCAAATTTTATACTTCTTCATCATCCACTATGTAGACCATCTTCCCTTATCCTTCTCAAGGCAAGCGCACTTAAATAGTTTGACATCGGTCCTCATCTACTTCATCAAAATGTGCTCCTGGTCTCGCCTCACCAAACAACTTTTGAATGAGTTCTTCAACTTTGCACCGTCTCTTATAGTCATACGCTTCATAACCCATAATGCCTCTTTCACTAGAGGTTTAGTGGAAAAGTAGTCAAAAGTTTGGATCATTCCTACAATCAAGTCTTGCCAATTTCCAATCTCCCTATGCAGTTCTGCATAAACATACCAAGCATGTGTGTAGCCTTACAAAGTGAAATAAAGTTTGTGCACCCATAGTGAAGGTGGTAAATCTTCCTGCCCCTCTATCCAAATTCTCTCACACTACTGAACATGGTGTTGAACAGGTTGATTACCATGATATATGCATATTTGAGTAGGCACATTTCTCCTAAGGAACCGGGTTGTTAGAGAAATTCTTACTTCATTCCATTCTATGAGATTATCCCTGTGAACCATCCAACAAACAAGCGTTGTTGTCCCGCCGAGGTGTATACTAACATATTTCTTTTGTCCACTTAACCCATCCACTATTCCTCCATGGTGCGTAGGAATACCATAGGGTCTCCTTCTCTAGTGTACCGGGGTATAGCGTTATTACCTATCCTCCTAATACAATGAGGTTTTCCTCTCTACGCAGATGCACTTCTTACTTCACGCCCAACCATCTCGTAGGTGTCATGCGCCCAATTATCACAAGCAATACTTATAGTATCACTAATAGATCGTGCATCATCCCACGAGAGGAATCCTTCCTAGATGGATCAAGTACCTTTAGATCTCGAATGGCACACATATAAATTCTATTCAGTCTTCCTCACCCAAAGGTTCAAAATAAGGTGCAGATTTCCCATCTCACAAAGGGATAATAACTCGTTCTTCCTTGTTCTCAAAACTTATATACCCTTTTCTCAACCATAGATCGGCATTGTTTGCATAACACCAAGGGTGCCCAAGTACAACTGGGAAGATGTCTTCTTCTTCGTAAGTGCTAAAACCTCAAAATCCCTAGTGAACTTGGCCCCTTGTATAGTAATGGATGCATCCTTTAAAACCCCGATTGGATTGGCCTTAGTCCGATTAGCCATAAATAGTACATTAGAGGATGGTTGTAATGGAGGTTTTCCCATCTAGCACCCATGCATCTAAATTAAGCACATTAACTTCATGCATGTGTCAATCAATATATTTCTCAAAAGCCACCCATCCACAACAACATTTAGAGTGATCTCCTTATCATAATCCAAGCTATGAGGAGGGATATTATCATGCAAGATCTATCATCCATTCTCCATACATGCGCACGTGGAGTTTTTCCATTTAACCAATTCCCTAGTAATGGAATAATATTCTCCTGGTGTAACATCTTGCATACTTCTTTCAAGTCATCAACATCCGATCGACCATCTCTCGTTGCCTTTTTTTTGTTCTAACTTTCATGACTATTCCTTTAAACTTTGTATTTCACCCTAAATATTTCTAATCACCTCCATGGTTTCCTAATAAACCTCCTTCTGATGTGTCGAATCTGGGTATCTTGCATGTAAAACCTCCTCCTAGTAATGGTAGGCTTATGTTGTAAAGTTTCTTTGGCGTGCATAGCTTTAGCACGTGTAGTAATATTCACAATTATTATCTCACATTTTGGTGCCAACCTTAGCATCCACTAATTTTCCATGGCACGATGTATTCTAACCATCCATGCACCCATGTTCTCATGTTTATGTTGCTTACTAAGATGCTCATATAAGTCCTCTCTAGTTATGATTCTTTCCAAAAAAAGAACAAGTAATATTCTTAGGGCATTCGCGCCTATAGTGGTCGGAGATCCACATGTATAACACGTTCCATGGGAAAAATCACCTCATCCACCACCACAACCTTGGCCCCCAAATCCACCACAAGACCCTCAACCTCTCGCCACAATCTCCTTCAAAGCACCCCTCATTCTGATTGTAGTGCCCTTGAGTGTGATCATGATCATGGTGCTCACTTTTACTTTTAGAGTTATCTGATATTCCTGTCTGTCATACACCAATATCAATGGAATCATGGATCTGACCAATCAACCAAGTCTTTTGTATTGTGAGTCGTGGACCAAAAATCTTACAATATCAAGATACATTCTTTCTTCTTACCGCGTGTTGTAATAATGGGTAATGGCTACATCATGGTGTAAATGACATATCTTACGCCTAGTAATAATAAACGCACCGATCTATGGGGAAAACTATCCTTAGTGTGCCCTTCCACTTCACAATTTGTACACCAAATCCCAATGCGCGTCTTGTGTGCTGAATTGGCCGATAGTTTCTCCAACTGCTTTCCATAGTTTCAATCTAAGCTTCTAGGAATGGGCTCACTCCATTATCTATACTTCTGACTTCCTCACAGTGCAACATTGCTTCAAGTGCTTCGCATGGATCCGTATATGTCTTATGTTACATTTCCCTCCTAAAAGGTGTGATCAAGCCCCCAATGAACCACTATGCATGCTAGCTTGCATGAATATCATATGAAATTTTAGACAAGAGAATTTTGAAACAGGCATCATATTCCCGAACACTCTCAGTAGTGCCCTGCTTAATATCCTTGAGTGGGCCTATACTCTTCTACTCAAACTTAGGGATGTAAAATTCCTTAAAGAAATCATCCCATAATGTTGCATAATCTACACAAGTCTAATCAGGGTCAAACTTCCTATACCAACTGTGCACATCCCTACAACGTAGTTGCAAACTAACTTGCCTTGCGCTCAAAATCCATGCTCCCTTTGGCATGCCATAGTATCTCACACATGTGCACATGCTCAACAGCATCTTCTATTCCCCTATACTCTGGAAGATGAAGCGACATCTCCATGTAAATATTATGGGGTTGGTGAGGACCATGCCCACCAAATCCAGAACCTCTTGTGTTACCTCTTCCTCTAGACCCACTAGATCCACCAGAACCAGAACCACCTATGCCCCCTGATCCTCCACTTGTAGCCAGAAGTGAACTAGAGGATGTACTGCCATGTGTCCCAACAATGGTACTAAAATGAACTCCTACAGTCTGCGAGGTGGTACTACTCCCAGAAGTGAGTCCAAAATTTTGCGTGCTTGAGTTTTGTGTCGACGACGCACCTGAAAAGGTACCTCCAAATAAAAAGGAATACATCTATCCGGCCATGGATGTATTTGTTATTTCATTCACTCTTGTTCTTCTATTTCCCAAACTAGCTTATTGACTAATGGTTGTACTAGATACTGGAAAACCAAGCACAAGGGCTAGGTTGCCAGGTAAATTCAGATATGCACTTGTGGCCCATGTCATCTCTATCGGCACACTCTCATAAGAGGGCAATGAGGGTTCCCTATCATGCTTGCCCAAATGGGGGAGTTCCAGATGCTCTAGCTCCATGCCTTCTACGTGATCTCCAAATCCTTCATGAGTCATCTCTCTCCTCAATGTCATTCGTTCTCGCAATCTTGCATTGTTTATCCGACTCCCTCTCATGTGCCTCATCGTACTTAAGCCACCTTTCTTCTCTTTTCCTCTCTACCGCTAACTCTACCATCCTTCACCAAACTTACTCCTACCCCCGCGCGTGGTGGGGTTTAGATATCCATAGGATTTTCTTCCAAATTCAAGGTTACCATAAATATTTTGATCACCAGTGGAATGCCTTGCAGATAGGTTCCCCTGGGATAACGTAAAAACTAGAACTTAGCTACCTCTGGGAAAGAGTAAGTGGAAATTGAGTACTCCAAAATATAGCTATTTAGAACACCATAGAACTAAGTTTCCACAACACGTGTCCAAATCAAATCAACATCATAGAGGGCCTAAAATTCTTCCTACGTCTAAACAAGTGTGTGATACCTCCAATTCCTTTTAGACGCATAAACAACCAGCCACTCATATAGCTCTATCGAAAAGATAGCAAAGAAACTCTCATATAAACAATCATACAAGTTCTTGCTCCCACACACGTGTATGCATCAAACTCAGATCCAGTGTTGAATCTCTGAGTGTATTCTTCTTCCAGATCTACTATCCACTCCTCAACACTTGATAGGGTCAACCGGTACGTCTTCATCACAAAACATCCTAAAAATAGCTGAAAAAGAGGTCTCGGCAATGGAACTAATGATGCAGCCTAGAATTTATTGTGAATAACCCATGCACATTGGCACATCACTCATCTTGAGTTGAGTGCTCACCCGAAGCGTGCACAAAGGTACCAGTCCCTCTTTAGAGTTGCTTGTACAAGATGTTAGTGTGATGATGTTAAAGCATATTTAGATCCATAACTAAACATAAATATTCCACCGTGTATAAACCAAATCTAGATCTTAGAGAATCATGAACTAAACAATGACAATAATAAGATTAACCATACAAGAACCAGATTCAGTTATGTCTAACACCATTATCCAGCCAATATACTCCATTACATTAAACATTGTAAAACACAGAATCTTCTTACACTATAAAGTATCTCCATGAGTCATGCAGCATCAAAACCAACAACATAACTCTACAATAATTCACTCCTACTAAACTACACAGTTCAATACATATTTATAGAGGTGGGGACTTGCCCTTCACCACCCATGCACTTCTCAAAATAGGTCGCATACTGATAATAGCCATGTGCCTTTACAATAGCATGCACACATGTAAGTGTTCTAATAATAGATGTCTTATAGTTAACTCTAAGAAGAAATCCTATTATTAGCTTAAACTATGCATGGTGTTTATCAACCACTTGTTCCCAAAATACAATTGTGTGTAGCGTAAGTCTTCATCTCTGTGTGTGCTTTGCTCGCTATCTCCAAAAATAGCCCTTATCCATAGAAACACTAAGTCCTCGAGCCAAAGTGTCTCGGCGCGTGTTTCCTTTCCTATCTTCATGTGCCTTCAAATGCGCCTTGTTCCCGCATGCATCCTTTGTGTGTCTTCTTCTTAGAGAAACATTCATGCGCTCAACAAAATATCAAAGCTATCCATGATTTACATCGTTGGCTCACAATGTTACCCGATATCTATAACACCTTTGTTGAGCATTATCAGTTAGTCTTCCAAGTTCAAGAGGCAGCGAATGAGTGAGTTTCCACCTTGCAACAATGTATCGAGGTGGTTCCAATCAATCTTTCTCTTAAGGAGCATGACCGTTACAATGTTCCTCTTTCTTTGGATGAGCTTTATGTTGCTCTATTATGTCTTTCATATGATAAATATCTATAAATGGAAGGCTTTCCTTATGAATTCTATAAAGCAACATGGTCTTTTGTAGGCCTCAATCTACTTCGGATCTAAAATGAAGCTCTCCAATCTAATTCTCTTGGGAGTTTCATCAATCAAGGAAACATCAAATTCATCCCTAAGGTTGGCAATCCAAAGAAAATTACTAGTTAGAGGCTTATCACCCTGTTAAACATCTCACACAAAATTCTTGTTAAGGATCTAGCTCTTTGCATTGTTGATATTTTACCTAAAATTGTTCGCCTTGAGTAGATGGGTTTTGACAAAGTCCACATTCTAGATAATCTTATAACAGTTTGGAAAGGAATGGAATGGGCCCGATTGTCTTTGTAGTGACATTTGTTCCTCAAAATTAACTTTGAAAATGCTTCTGAGCGTATCGAATGGCCATTTATTTTGGCTATGCTCATAACCTTAGGATTTGGAGAATTTTTCACGTCGGTGGTATAAACTTTGTTCTCCAATATGTTTTCTTTCCTAATCATCAATGGGCATAAGTCTAATGCAATTGGCTTCTACTTTATCAAACAGGTGCCCTCTAGCTCCAAAGCATTTTTTGTTTTATCCGTTGATGCCTTAGGCTATCTTATTACTCGTTGTGTTGATCAAGGTCACATTCAGGAATTTTACTTCCAGATCATGTGACTCAACTTATTAATGGTCAATTTATCGATGACTCCTTTCTTACAATTGTTGAGTTTGAGCAGAATGTGGCTACTTTTTTTATAGCCTTGATACTTTATGTCTTACCTCAACTTCCAGCATTCATATGGCTAAGATGTTGAGCTATCAAAAAAGTTGTTGTCCTATGCCAGACTAGTTGAAAGCTTACCCCTATAAGTGGATTAAAAGAGGTAAACAATTTAAGTTCTTGGGCATTCCTTTTTCCTTTGATAGTGATTCGCCACTCTATGGAAGTATGTGATTGACAGAGTTGAACATAAAGTTTCTCGGTGGTCTTCTAAACCCTTTCCTTGGCCGGTAAATTCCAGGTGTGTACCAATATTATTACAGCCACCCATGTTTATTAATCTACGTGTTGGTTCTCTTCACATGCCTCCTTTGCCAAGCTTGCTAAGTCGCTTGACTACCTTTGGTGTAAAAATTTTGGCTCAGCTGGCTTTCATCGGTGGCCTGGGAAGTATGTTGTCTTCCTCGTGATCAAGGTGGAATGAGAATTATTGATGTTTACAGGAAAAGTGTGGATTTATGTTCTAAATGGATTGTGTGTTGTCTTGCGTGCAATAAAGCCTCGAAAATTCTTTTTTGACATTGCATTGCTTCTGGTGCTCCTTATGGCAAAAAATGTTGGAACAATATTGGGTTGCACACTTTAATTATCACTAGGGTCTCGGTCAATATTTTTGGCACCTTCATTGCCAAAATCATATGGAAAGATTTTGAATCAGTGGAACCCTTGTTGCGTTGGCTTGGCAATGGATTTCACATTGGGCTCTCTTTCAATTCTCAGAAATTTATGGTAGTCTCTCATCATCGTTGGTGATAGTCTTCCACTTGTTGAAACTCCGGGAATAAAAGCTCTTCGGATTTATTGCAAAGGGATTCATACGATATAGGATTTGGTCTCTCGTAGAGACTGGGTTCCCTAAATCGAGCTCAAGACAAAATTTAATCTTTCCAATTCGGACCTCCCATCTATCTGTAGAATTCAAGAATTGATGCCTAATGTTATGCTCCACAAACTTGGGCTTAAACCCTTAGATGCTTGGTGGCATGATTGACAGTGGAATCATGATATTTCCTTTCTCTGCTATAACATCGACACCATTTACCAGCTATTGATCCCCATCTCGCCTACCATTTCCAAACTCAACACCCATTGGGTCCCGCACTTTGCATATTCTACCCAGCTTCGCATGCTTTCCCCGTGCTTGGAACTCCTTTCTTGAGCCTAAAGTTAACCATTTTCTTTGGTGCCTTATATATCAGGGCCTTCACGTCGGCAAATTTCTTAGTCACACTACCATCCCCAATCCTAAATTCCCTTTTCTCTCTAAACTTGAGTCTTTTAAGAATTTTTTTTGGTCTTTCTCCCATGCTTAGGCCATCTGGTCTTGGATTCATTCGCTCTTTCAACTGTACCACCCTAAATTCTTTCAATGGTGTACTTGCTTTGTTTGGTGACGCTCGGTCCAGTAGCCTAATTATATTGATACTCTGTGGCAATTATTTAGAGCTTGTATTCTATTTCATATTTGGAAAGCTTGAAATTCTATGTTATTCCAGAATGATCAATTTATTGCTTTATTTTCCACTAATGACAAAGTGGTTATATTGTCTATTGTGTGCATATAGATTCAATATCAAGTTGAGAAAGTTATTCTAGAGTTCGCTCATTTACAAAAGTTTCTTCAAAACTGGGGGAGTGTGTCATGCACGATGAGTTTGGTCCCTCCTGCACTTTTTCCACTTTGTCATCTCGACCCTCTCCGCCTCGATAGCAGCACCACCGTAACCACATCACAAAAGCCGCTTTCACAGCCACTACTCCGCCTCTCCCCGGGGTCACCCTTTAGCTTTGTCCTCCTCTCGGCCGGGTCGTATCCCTCCTCCGAGGGGAGGGCATGGTTATCTTTCTATTGTGGGCCTCTCCTCCACTTGGCATGCAAACACTTGTTTGCTCTCTACCCCTGGTTGGGGCATAATTTTTCCTCTATAGATGCAGTATGTCCATCAAGATGGTTGTCAGGTGGATCCTCCTTCGTCTAAGCTGTCAAGTGGAGTGTTCATTCCTCCCTTGGATGATCCTTATCCTCCTCCGAAGTGGCAGCATGTGCCTAGTGCTCTCTACTTTTTGTAGTTCTCGTGATTTTTGTTTTCCCTTTGGGCATTTTCTGTCCTACATGGCATTTTGTGGGACCGTGAGTTCTCCGGTCACCCCTACTAATGTAACTCTCTTTTATTTATTAATATAATGGAAGTTCCAATAGTAAAAATAAATATTTTAATTTATTTCATCTCGACAATTAAATTTTTCCCGAAAAATTTATCATGCAAACACTATATATGGGACACTTGTAGCTTCCAGAAAAAAAAAGACAAAATTAAAATCTTTTGTCAAATATATTCAGCGCCTTGTCCTCCTAACACCATATCAAAATTTCAATGTCATTTTGTTTATTTTAGCATATTTAATGTTTGTAATGCTTTTTCAGCCTATTAATAGTATTCCAATACATATCGCTAAGGTATTTCAGATTTGCAATGCTCTTCCTCAACAATTTATGGTATATATTTGAATAAAAACAAAACAATTTCCATCTCTTCAATAGATGGTGCACAGTGCATTAAGATCCTCCTAAATTAATTTTCTATAACCTTCAATTTTTCATTGCCACTTCCAATGAGCACTTTGAAATACACAAATTAGATCAAAAAGGAAATAAACACCACCTAAGTTTATCTTTAAGCGCCCGCAGAGTTTTTAATGCCCCTAGGAAAGAAAATGGCATCCCTTTTGTATCACACTCCGGAAATTTTGTACAAACTAACAAGTGCATATGAGTTGAAACTATCTTTGGAGAGGATAATAAAGTTAAATTTGTTGGGGTTGTAATTTATTGTTATCTTAAATTGCTTTATGGTTGTGTGATGGGGAGGAAAGAACAATAGAGTACAACTACAACATTTGACCAAAAACATTTCTTATTATGCATTGATGGATGTCCATAACCTATTGTAAAGCTCTTATTTTGCCACAACCTATGAGTATGTTGGCCAAGGTGAGATGGTCAATTTGAATATCCGTTTGTTACATTTGGTGAAGGAGTCTCAATAGATCTTGCAGATGACCATGTCTTTTGTAAGTTACAATTATGATATTCCATGAAAAATATCATGTTCCATCATTTGGTCAAACACCTAGAATCCATCTATTAAAGCTCCCATTTTGGCATTTAAATGTTCCCTAGACATTTTGAACAATGTCATATTGTGAATATCCTGAAATCATTACATTCCATGAGATGACATCTCTCTAGGACATTTTCTCAAAAGCTTCAAATGTCTTATGTATGCTTCCACATTTGACATACATATCAAATAAGGTTTTGCAACTGCAACATCCAGCAAAAAAAACACTTTTTATTATGCCTTGATGGATGTTTGTTTGTTGCATTTGGTGAAATAGTTTCAATGGCTCCTACCAGGGATTTAGTCAAATAGTTCACATGACCACAACAAGGCCACCCATGACCTCCAACAATGGTGGCTTGGGTTGGGAATTAGTGTGCCAGTGAGTGGGTACGACTGATTGTCAATACCTTGATTTTTGTAATTTGACACAACAAATGCAACATAAAAATTGCCTATTCTTAATCTCACATTTTGGAAGAGGTTGGGAGGATGCTAACAAAGTTGTGCTTCGGCTTTACACATGTTGATTGTATTTTCCAAAAAGGTTCCAAGACCTTTTCAACAAACCCATGTTGTGCATATGATATGAGTAATGTAGTCCATGAGGCCACATTTCTTTACACGATTTAGTCAAATAGTTTACATGCTTCCATATTTTGCATACATATCTTACATAGAACTTGTAACTATTACATAGAACTTGCAACTAATACATATCGAAAAGTGCCTTCTTCGTAATGCTTTGGAAGATGTCCACACCTTACTTCAAAGCTATTTTTTTGGCATGGATTGGGAATATGCTATAAAAGGTGAATTCGTCACATTTGACACCTATTCTTTTGTAAAGATGCATTTTTTCCACGAAGTGAAACTAAGTTCTTTTAGTAAGATGTAATTAGGATTTTCCACGAAGTTGCAAATGTTGGCTAAACCACCTCTAAAAATGTATTGAAATATTTCAAGGTCTTTTCATATGCATATCTACATTTTTTTTTGAAACATATATGCAAGGCACTTGCATCTAAAAACGTCGCCAAAAGTCCCTAATTCAATTCATAATGCTTATATGTTTGTGCCTTGTTTCAAAGCTCCATTTCTATAACAAACTAGTAGCATGCTACCAAAGGTGAACTAATCGGATTGGACACCTATTGGGCACATTTGGTGAAACAATGTCAATGCTCTGCAATAGTGGGCGACATCTACCAAAATTCCCTTCTCTATAATGTTTCTGGTGGATGTTAGATTAGCTATTTCAAATCTCCGAGTTTTACACTGGTCGGGAACATGCTAGCAAAGGTAACTCGATCACATTGACACATGCTGGTTGCATTTGGCAAAACAATGTCAATGTGTGATCGCAATCTCTTTTGAGGATGATGATAGGCCAGCTCAGCACTTTACATTCGTGGGATTCATTGCATTTTATAAGACCCTCATGTCATCGAGGCATTTTATTGAACATTTCATCTGCCCTGTTTTAAATCTCCCATTTTGGCGAAAAGTGGGAATGTTGGGAAAGGTTGTAGTGTCTTTTTTTAAACTTTGTTGATGGAAAGGTGCCAAAGGTCCTTTCAACAAACATTCCATGAAGCCACGTTTTTTTGGCATTAAGTCAAATAGGCTTGCATGCCAATTGCATGCTTCCACATTTATAAAGCTCCCAATTTGGTGTGGGTTTGATAGCTTACCAAATGCATTTAATATACCAAGAAATAAATGTATTCTCGCAGAGCAACAAAGGCATTTGGATCACCTACTCATATATATTTAGCCTTTCTGTTCCATCCGAGCTATATGGATCAAGCCATTTATGTGTCTCCTTCGTTTCAAAGTACTCATTCTCCTAAGGAAATGAACCAAGGCTGTATGAAGCTACAAATTAGGGAATATGGGACAACTTAAAGACTTGGTCAAAGATAAAGTTGCGAATTCTAGGTGAGGTGACACCAAAAGGAAGCACCACGCTTTACCCAATCGCTTAAAATTGTCACTCCCAATTCTACGTCCTCCATCTAAAAATATTACTCAATAGAAGGTGTGTTTTCCTCTCGAAATTTCCCCTCTTTTAAAAAAGTTTAAAATTGAAAAAAAAATTGAGTTAACACCTTTTTCTGTTGTTCTATTAAAGGGAAAAGTCAAGAATTTTGAAAAATCTGCATTTGTTGGAGTCATTTGTGAGATTTACTGTCTCATCGGATATTTTTTTCCCATGTGTCCCATGTTCATTTGGGCTCTCTGTTCGTCGGTCGGGTGCTTTATCTTAAACTTGTTTTCTTGCAGGCCCGTCGGAACTTTTTGTTCAAACTGTCTCAAGTTAGTTCAGGCTCCCTATTCACCTATCGCCCACGTTGGCCACATCATGCACTTCACGTACTTTGGTCCCTCATGTCCAAAGCATTTGTGCATTCTATCCCCGCATTACCCACATCGGCCGAATCACGCTTTCACGTCCCGCGTGTCCCAAATGAACCAAAGGCCATTCAGGCTAATTTTTCCCGCTCTTCCCGATGCCTACTTTTTGAGTTGGTGGATATGAATTTAATGCACATTTATGACCTTCTCTCTCCTAAAATGGCTATTTAATAAACTTCCCCTACGCATTTTTGCACACTGCTTTCCCATTACCAATTGCTCATACCCTTGCAATTGAAATCTCTGTGTGTGTACCCATTCCCCCTACAATTCCATCAAGAGTTCAAGCTGTAACTTTGTTTTTCAAATTGCTATCAACATGAAGATTAAATTCCAAGGTCAAGAGCAAGTTTCACCACTCGAGTCTTTGTTCCCGATATCGGGGATAGTGAAGTTCATCACCTGGACTTTGGAGATTTCTGGACTAGGTTGACAGACCCGAACCCCTCTCCTATGGCACAAATGATTAACGATAGTGGCTTGGCATTTTCCATTGGTTTCCTGATCTCAGTGCAATGTGTAGACATGGTACTCGCCTGCGGTGCTCACTTCAACCCCGACTCGAGCGAACTAACAAATGTGCATGGGGAGCTCATTGCCAAGCTTGATGCAGCCACCATTAGTGCTACCCTAAGGATTCCCGAAATGGATAATTCTATAGTCATTTCCTAGAACCAAGCATAGGCACTCTTCAACCAGGACAGTGAAAAATACAAGGCAAGGGTGGCGAAGTCATGGCTAAAAAACCCTAAAAAGGGGGCATCCCATCTATCCAAAGCTCTGTTTCATGTCGATTTCAATGAGGAACTATCAGATTTCATAATCTTGTTAGCTCGGGTCATGGGCTTACCCTCTACCAATGAGTTCCATTTCTGGATGTGCCCACTTATCAACATGGTGTGTGAGGGTACTCAGAACATCAACTGGGTAGAAATCATCAGCATGAACTTGGCAGAACAATTGTCCAATGTACAAAGAAACCAAGAAGTTTTACATGACTTCTTATCTGATGTATACCCTAGCAGCATCAAGGCAATGGTTTGGCTTCACATATATTGATGCTCATAAGGGTGATCCTATATATGCTTACTACCCTCAATTCACCCTGGACACTAGTAATCGCAACTTCAGGAGGGTGAATGATGCTTTCACCATGTACATTGCAAGACTTCTAGAGAGTGACACTACAAGAAGGTTCTCTGATGAAGCCATGAGCCTAATAGTGAAGTACGGTGCCTACTTCATCCAGTTCAGAAAATTCTCTTATATCAGGCTAGCAGGCTATGAGAGCACCCCTCTCAAGCTCCCTATGTTCTGTAGTGATAAAATGGCCTTGATCGAGATATGTAGGCAATTGGAAAAGTTACACAGAACCTGCAGGGATAAGAAAATCATTGGTCTGCACTTCCCCATATCTTTGGGAAACTACACCTGCAAGATGGCTCTGGATGCACAAAACATAGAGAGAGCCCTAGCTCCCATCACTGTCCATTTCTTCAGGCCAAGAACTTGTTTTGACTTGAAGAAATTTATTGAGCGAACCTCGTAATCAATTACCATCATAAGGCGGATACAAAAGACTATTGGGTTGATCAGGCATCTTTGATGATTTTGAGGCAAAGAGGAGACATTATGGCAGGTTTTTCTCTTCAACTGATTCAAGAGCTTAACTTGTACCAAGTTCTGAAGGGCTTTAAGATGACAATTCTGACTTGTTATCATATGAATATGATACCTTGATCAAACACACTCCCTTGGAGGATTTGGATTGGTTCAAAAAGAGAAGGATGATCTGGCTAAAATCCTAGCCCCTATCCTAGTAAGAACCAAAATTTGGTTTGACAGAAGAGTTCGCGAGCTTAGAAAGCATTCAGGAGAGTCCTCCTCCAAGGACACCTCAACACCAAGGAAGGAGGCACAGACACCCAGTTCGGAAGTACCTGTATAGACTCCTCCTGCCTCATCAACTAAAGGGCCTACATCCTCCACTCCTTCCTCATCCACTCAAGTGTATCAAAAGAAAATCAAGGAGGTCAAGAGGGAGCCTGTTGAAGAGGATCCCCTGATAAAGCATTCAAAATTACCCTCAGGACCTAGAGAACATTATTGTTCTCAGTGAAAGTAAAGAGAGTGAAGGGCCGCTCTGTAGGCGCTTGAAGCCCCAATGACTATAGAAAAGAGATCCAAAGCACCGAGCCTCCAAGTAAGATTGGCTCCTCTTTACTGAAGCTTCCACCATTTGCCCCCACTCACATCTCAATTAGAGGAAATAGCAGTGCACACTTTGAGTGCCATGAGTACCCTTTCTCTCGGTCCTCTTGCCCCCTCTCTCTCCCTCCTCCTCTTTCACATGGGTGCAGCCTTTTGTTGATAGTAGGAAGAGGAAGTCTTCTTCTCAAATTTCAGGACCCAATTTTGATGTTGTGGTGGCCTTATTGGGCACTACCCCTCCTGCTCCTGCCAAGAAAGCCAAGACCACCTCAATAATAGTATCTGATGCTCAGGGTCAGCAATTCTGGAGATAGCCAAGCCCAAGGTTGACAAGCCAGAGCAGGATTTGCAGGCGTCTGATCTAGAGCTTTCAAGGATCTCCATGGGAGAGTCCACCCCTGAAGGTGAGATTCACAATCTTCAAGAAATAGTCACCAGGGTCATTGGGAGAGTGGAAAAAGGGCAACAAACTATAGAGCAATTTGGAAGACCAGTGCTCGGAGTTCTTGTAAGTTTCATTAAGTCATTGATGTCCAAGGATAAAGTTTTAGACCCCACCCCACTGACTACTCTTCCACCACCTGTAACCCTCGCCCAAGATTAATTTCCTCGAGTATCAAGGATATACACAGGTACTCCATCTATGGAAGGGCTATGGAGGCTATGGTGGATGATATGCTTGTTACAGGGTTGAATTTCATTGGTGAAGCCTTCAAACTCAATGAGAAGGTAAATAATCTGCAATAGAAACTCTCCTCCACCATTGGAAATATAGATAAAGAGCTCAAACTCTGGAGCAGCTGTATAGTAGACCTTCGCCTTATGGGCAGACTGATGAAAATCTTTTAATGGCAAGCAAGGTCTTTGATGATGCAAAAGATAATTTTTCAAAATCATGGGTATACAGTGTGGAATGGAAAATCAAGGTGCTGGAGGAGGCTTTGGGAGAATTGAGAAATAGCTGGCAGAAGGGTGAGGCCTTCAAGACTTTGGTGGTATCTGCTTTTAAGGATATCCATTGCCACCTCCATGATGAGACCTCAGGTGTGCCTCTCTCCTTGCAGGAAATTAAAGCTCAATTCAGAGCTTTTGTCAAAGAAAATCTGTTCAAAGAGGATTCTATCACCAAGGAAAAGATGAAGGAAATCTGCTCTCTCCAGTCTACTATTGAAGAAGCAAGCAAGGATTACCATACACACGTCGAATTTGACAAAGAGATGGAGAAATGTCTCAGATTTTGGACTCATTTGCTGCCAAAACATCAGTTCCACATGGCAGAGACATAGCAGAGGCTTTAAAAAGGTTTAGACAACGAATCCTCAAGTCAGTGGGCCCTTCTCAATCATGAACACTTGTCTTCCTCACAATTCTCTCCCTCTTTCTTTTCTCATCTCAAACTTATTGTAATTAGTTGGGGTTTTGCGTTGAGCATCCCTTTAACTAAAGAACATTAATTAAAGAAGTAGTTACCAAGTGTAACTGATTTGTAAAACTATATAATGGTCTCCCTACGCCATTTTGAGGGGGGAACTTGGCTTATTTTTGAAAGTGTAAGAAATAGTAAAGCAATCAATACAAAAGGATATTCTTTCTTTGTCTATCTGATTCCTTTATTCATGGTTGTCTATTGAGTATCGTTAGATCATTTTTCTGCATTATGTCAAGAAGCTTTGTATTCTTGTAGATGTTATTTATGGAATTGTGTGTCTTTTCAATTACATCTCATTAATTCAAATACAAATGGTCTTATTCCAATTCATTATATTCTGGCACACATAAGGAATTATTTTGTCATCTATAATTCTGGAGAATGTCGTTACGCTCATTTCCATGTCTTCATTCCTTTGTACTTTTGTGTTGATCTATTTTATTTTCAAAACACTTTCATGATATCCAAGTTCCATGATAAAACTATGCTCTGTAACATGTGTAAATAGGTTTTGCTTTTGAATAAGGGAACCTCTCCCATTAAAGAGGAGGGACTCGATCCCTCGATTGCTCTCCTTCCTCAGTCCTTTCGATGACCAACAAGGTGTAAAGTTTTTGAAGAGCGCATCTTGATTTCAAGGACTAAGAAATGACAGAGAGAATAGGTTTTGCTACCATAACAACAAGAGCACACAGAGCTATGTGAGCTTCCAAATTGGCGAATGAATGCAATCTTGTTTCGAGACTATGAAAATTGGCCAACGGAGGGTTTTTAAGGTGGATGAAGATTTCAGTAATGATAAAATCATGTTGGTAGTAGAGGAGCTGATGCACAAGGCGAAGAAGAACATATGGGTGAGCAAAGAAGATAAATACTTGTATGATATCGTAAGAATGATTAATAAACCCAAGTTGGAAACCCCAAGTTATTATAGGAATTTGAATCCTACAGAGCTCAATGATTGGATCATTGAGTTACGAAACTATTTTGAATACGAAGGCATGGAAAACCACAGGAAGCAAGTTTTCTCATAGGTTGAAATCTCACGCATATTTTTAGTGGGATTATATACAAATTGAATGAGTGAGTAAAGATAGAACCAAAAATTGGGATATCTATTAGTTACAAAATCGAAATCCAAATGCATGCTTATAGACTAGTAGTTGAATTTTGTTTAAGTCTTAAAAATTGTGACAAAAGCAATTGAGTGTAAAATATTACACTTAAGAATTATATAGAGTCGTTATCAAAGCAAATCATGTTGAGGATGACACCAAGGTGGTATCACATTATGTGAACAAACTATGCATATACATTTATGATGATTTCATTACGATCCGAATGTAATCTGCAGAGGAAGCCTACCGAGTGTGTACTCAAGGTGGAAGGAAAGTTGTCACATAGACAATGAGTAGCCATGCGAGGTTGAGGAAGGTTAAATACATATACATTCTAGATGTAAAGAGAATGGGCATAGAGAAATTGAGTGTAAGGACACATAGAATGATGGTGGGATGGCGGTAAAAGAAATGATGCAAGTGTGTATGTCGTGCGAGTGGATGAAGAGAGTATTGCTACACAAACTCTCATAATTAAAAGAGTTTTTTTGAAACCAATGGAGGAAAATAGTCCCACACAATGGAAAAAATTGTTCAAAACCTCATATAAGTTGAGAGGAAAATTTATAAGGTGGTTATTTATTGTCATAATACCAATAACTTGGTGTTGTAATATAAGATCAACAAAATGAGTCTAGAGAGATTACGGTATCAAGTCCCCTACAAGGTATTTTGGATGTTAAAGGGACATCAAATCTTGGTGAATGAGCAATGTCTACTAAGTTTCCATATCAAGGCAAAGAAGGATGAGGTAATGTGTGATGTAATGCCTATGGACATTCATCACATTTTGCTTGGTAAACTTTGGCAATGAGATAGAAATGTTCATCATGATCATAGAAATAACTACATGTTGGTGAAGGATGGGATAAGACAAACTTTGATTCCATTAAAAGAAAATAGTGATGATGTGGAGAAGAGTTTTAGATCTTGATGATTTCAAGGAAAAAAATTCTTGAGAGAAGTGAATAAGGACAATGCATGTTTTTCGCTCATAATCGGCCTTATACGTGTCAGTTGTCTGCGCAACATCAAGGGATGAAGCAACACTTCCATGGGAAGTGAAGGATTTTTGAGTGAATTTCTAGAGGCTATTTTAGAAGATTTACTAGACATGTTACCACTGATGAAGAGTATAAGTCATCACATTGACTTGATCCTAGGTTCAGTGTTTTCCAAAGAAAACGACATATAAACCGGCATCAAAAGAGAATACTAAAGTGCAAAAGTAAATTCAAAGGTTGTAATTTAAATTTTTTAATTAGAGAAAGTTTGAGCTCATATGTGGTACCAAAAGTTCTAGCACCAAAGAATAATTTAGAATGGAGAATGTGTAGTGACTTTGCAAAGCAATAAACAAAATCACGATTAATTATAGATTTCTATTGCCACATATTGACTACATAATGGATTGTCTCATTGGAACACAATAATTCACGAAAATAGATTTTATAATAGACATCACCAAATCAACATAAAGAAAAGAGATGAACAAAAGATCACATTTAAAGCATGAGGATTGTATAAGTGGTTGGTTATGCCATCTAGATTGACTAACGCATTAAAAATTTCATGCGACTCGTGAATAGGATCCTCGAACTATTTTTGGGTAAAATTGTCATAGTTTATCTTGATGACATTTGGATATTCAGTAGGATAAAAGAACATTTTATACACTTGCAAAAATTTTGTAGCTATTACGAGAGGAGAATTTGTTACTAATTCGAAAGAAAATTAGTTTTATGAGAGAAGAGCTTACATACTTGTGTTATGTGATTTCATGAAAAAGTTGGAAGATGGGTCTAGAGAAGGTGAAAACTATATTGGATTGGCCAATACCTAGGAGTAATTTTAAAATGTTAAGTTTTCATAGTGTGGCAAGTTTCTACAACAAGTTCATTTTAAATTCCAATGGTACATGTGCACCTATCACAATGGTCATGCGAGTAAATAGAATTGAATTTACTTGGACAAAAATGTAGAAGATTTTTTAGAAGTTGAAAAGGAAAGTGATCAAATAGTTAATGATGGCATTGTCATATTTCTCTAAAGTTTTTTCAAGTCAATTAGATGCTAGTGGGATAGCAATTGGCACAATGTTAATAAGAAATACTAATAACATACTTCAATGATAATTTCAATGATGCCAAACACAAATATTTGGCATATAGTCATGTGTTCTATGTCGAGAATTAATGGTGTCCGATAATCTTGAGTGTCACACAAGCTTTCGAACATGTTTTTTCCTCGCTACCAACCTCTCCTCTGTCACACATTTATTTTAAGTTTTTGGCGTTTCATTTTTGGTGTGCTCGATAAAATTGCGGTATAAAGGAAATGTTTCTATGAAATCATAGAACCCCGAATGGTCTGGTGTTGCAGGGGCATTCGGTGTGATTGCCAAACATGGAGCTATCCTAAGTGTGGGACCTTGCAAAATGGGATAGCTCTCCAAAGAAGGTTGGTTCCTACTCCTAAACTTACCTGCCAAAAACTACTCCTAATGCAAGAGAAACTACTAACTGACCCTAATCTAAAGCTTCCAAGGAGACAGGGAAAGAAGGGTTGCATGAAATAAACCTACACTAAGAGTGGTGATACACCAAGAAAAGGAGTTCTAGCCACTTCTCCCAACCTTACGAAACAATGAAGAAATGAACCTAGGAAGGGTGATCCTACACCACAAACTAGATCACATTCAATACACCATTCCCGAATGAGCACAACACACCAAATTTGTAATGAACAAGATATATACACAACTACATGTTAACAATGAAAGGTAAGAAGAAACAACAACCATAGAAGGCTAAGAAATTAACACAAACATGATTTTATTGCTCCATTAAATTTTACACAATACATCATCTAGTAGGGAAGGCATGAAGCCATTACAGTGTTTGGAGGAAGGCTTAAAGCCCCGAAGAATAGGGGTGTATGGGAGGAGAAATGACCAACCCTTGCACATTGCAACCCCTTTACATTTATAGGAGAAGATTTTAGAAAAGAGAAGAGGAATAAATCCTAAATTGCTTCCAAGCCCACAAAAAGCATCATTGTCTTCCTGCAATAGTGGGCAAACCTACCAAATTCATCTCTTTGTACCCTACCTTATGCTTGAAGGAAAAGCTTCATGATGCACCCGGTATGTCTTTAGTCCTACAACTTCATCAAGATCTTTTTCCCACCAAACCCATTAATTTCTCGCTTTGATCATTCCATGCTATAGAGCTCAAAATTAGCTTTCCATCAACTATAATTTTGTGAAAAATGGTGGTGTGTAAGAAAATTTATCATCATTCTTACACATGTTACTTCTTTGGGCTCAATCTCCACATACCCACATGATCACTAAATTTGGCCATCACCATCAAATTCTTCTCTCGAAAATCCTTTCCATCAAGTATAATTTTGCTAAAAATGGTTTTAAAATGCCAAAGTTATGCTAGATTGAAAATGGGCCACCATTTTTACCTTCCTTCTACCCATCAAGTTCTATTCTTCACCTACCGAGTCATATTCAATACAACTTGGTGGTTCAACATGTTACTGGCTCGATGCATGACTCAAAGATTCAAACTTCCACCTCACCGACCACCTATGCAATGGCTCGGTGATCTATGTAAATGACTTGGCGGGCTTGTTTGAAATTTTCTTGGGTGGGAGTTAATGTTTCGATTTTCGGGCTCCAACGCTTCAAACTTCTCCCTCTCGGCCATTTCAGGCTTGAGCGTTCACCAACTCCAAAATGAAAACCCACCAACCCCTAAATGAAATACCCCCAAAGCCCGAAACCAAATTTTTGAATGCCACATTGCCAAATGATTTTAGGTTTTGGGCTTTGTAAACTTTAGACATTTTGCACCACCAATATCTCGATATGCATGCACTACTAACCCAAAAGTGGACTCATTCCACCTAGGTTGACTCCCGAAAACTCCATTTCGAGTTTGGGTTCTTTTTCTTTCGAGAAAACTCACCTCACCGTTTCGGAATTCTCCTCACCCCAATTTCCGAAAATTTCCTCCCGCGATCTTTGAATGCTCAAACATCTGAAGTCCGAAGTCTTCAAAATTTAGACTCTTCTTTCTTCCTGCTCAGCTTGACTCTTGAGTTTTTCCCCTTATGCATCACCCGATCTCCATTGTGTTGTTATTCGAGCTCGCAACGATAGGCTCATTCTTGGCTAGCTCCCTGTGGCCACACTTTGACTCGTCAAGCTTCATCTGAGCCTGAATCCATTTTACATATGGCTAATCGACATGGCCCTCAACTCATTAACCCCCATTATTTAGCTCGAACCCTATGTCGCAAGCTTGGCTCCGCAGAGTCTTACTTTCATCTTGATGCCTCATGTCGTGGCTTGCCGGGGTGAGTTCTCCATTGAATTAAACTTTGATGCTTTCCCACAAACTCGGTCACATCAAGTTACCTTCTCTATGAAACTAACTTGCTTCTCGGCCTCCAATGTCGAGTTCCTTATGTGATCTCAATGAGCCCTTCAAACACCCTACCGCATATGTCATAAATTGTTTGAGTGCCTCGGCTCAACGAGCTGACCATCCATCTCATTATGGCTTGGCTCACTTAACCATCCTGACTCACCAATGCCGATAAGCTCATCTCCACTCTACGAAATTCATGATGGCTCCTTAGCTCATGAACTGAGATCCTTTCCTTTGCACAACACATGAGCTCTTGATTCACCCGACCAACCTACAACTCACCGAGGTGAGCTCCTTCCATGCCTAAATCGTGGCTTCCATAACCTCGGCTCACCGAGTAGCTTTTTGAGCTACTTGGCGAGCCCTCCTTTAGCTTATCGACCCAATGCATGATTCTAGCTTGATGAGCTACTCGTTGAGCGGCTTGGCAAGCTCTTTTTATCTCGGTGGCCTCTATAAGGCCCAAATATGAATTTTTGACCTCGCTCTATCCCTTGAATTTTTTGAATTTTTGTGAGCCTCGGTAGGAGTGCATGTAAAGGGTCTTTTAGGGTCATCATGTTTTTTCCCCTATTTTTTCCTATTTTGGTGGGTATGGGCCCCAGGGCCCGCATTTCATCATTTATTTTTAGTGATATTAAAGGTCAAAACTAAGAAGAGGAAAAATTCCTCGATTATGATTTTCACTCTAGAATTCCTCAATGTGCTCCTAAAACCCCAAAATCTGTTTGTGACTCATTTTTGACCCTAAGTGCCATGCTTGGTGTTTAGGTTATGTCGGGTCCCTATCATCCAATTTGGCATGAGGGGAGAAATTAGATAACATGAAAGTTGTGCAACAAAGAGGGGATATGAAGAAAAGGCTAAGGAAGAAGCCACGTGATAAAGGAATGTCTCAAATCTGTGAGATAAAGGTAAAGTGTAGAAGTTGCGAGAGGAAGTAACTTGAGTGTTATGCAGTCTAGAATTTCCTGCGAATCTTAAGATTTCTACATAGTCCAAAAGCCACGTTATATATAAGATTATGCACAATATGGAAAAAACCGCAATGTGAATAAAGTCACACATTAAATAAAAGGCCTCATATAAAGAAAAATCTACATAATGAAAGGAGTCAAGTCTACACAGTAGCCGTGGGTAAGTCAAATCTGCGGTACTCACCAAATTGAACATTGGTTTCGGGTTCGTGTCAGAAGTCATCGTGCTTTGAGAAACTCGTGGTTATATATATGTGTGTAGTTTTTGAATCCAAGTGACAATGGAAAATTAGGAAACAAGAAAAGAAGAGAAAGAAGAGAGAAGAGGAAGATAGGGTAGTAGCTCAAGCATATAGAAAATAAAAAACATGTGCGGCACGCACATCAAAAGAAAAAGGTAGAAAGAATATTGCAGAAGAATTTGTAGAGCAGTAGCTCGAGAGAATATTGTAAAAGAGACAAAAGAATATACATAGCCATAGATCTGAGTTTGTAAGAATTTTTTGAATCGAATATAATAGATATATTTTGTGTGTGTTTTCTATTTTGGTTGTGTCTTTCCTTGTGTCAGTTAAAATTGGCACCAAATTTTGCCAGCAATTTGGTATCAGAGCTAAGAGGTTGTGGAAATTTTGAGTTCTTAGCTTTCTGGGTTTGAGTTTTCTAGGTTGAGCACTAATGGCTTCCAACAGTAACTTGTGGCAACAACCCCAATATTTGATGGGAAGAACTATGACATATGGTGTATTAAGATGAAGACATTGTTCTCTTCTCAAGAGCTATGGGAACGAGTTGAAGGAGACTATACATAGGTAGAATATCAGGTTGCATTTAATGCACCGATTAAAGCACATAAGAATGCTTTGAAGGAAAATAAAAGAAAATATGCTGAGGCTTTGAGCTATATACAAAATGTAATCACATATTCAGTATTTCCAAGGATAGAGGTTGTTAAAAACTCCAATCAAGCGTCGAGATACCTTACTGCATTCTTATCAAGGAAGTGAAAAGTGAAGGTAGTTAGACTACAGATGTTGAGGAGATGTTTTGAGACTCTTCTCATGAAAGATTCAGAATTAATAAACAATTTATTTACAATAACAATGACCGTATTCAATCAAATGAGGATTAATGGAGATGTGGTTGAAGAACATAGGATCTTATAGAAGGTATTAAGAATCCTTCCTACCACATTTGATCTAGTTGTGGTTGCAATAGAGGAGTCTAAGGACTTGAATAAAATAACAATCGATGAGTTGATGGGTTTTTTTACAAACCCATGAAGAAAGGATGAGTAGATCAGTCAACTTCTCTAATAAACAAGCCTTCAAAACAAACACAAATGAAAGAGGCGGTGGAAGAGGAGCATACAACAAAGGAAGAGGAATATTTAGCAACCAACAAGAAGGTGAAACACATAACCATCAAAAAGAGCCACAAACTAGAGGCGGAGGTAGAGGAAGGAGCAGCGACTTCCGTGAGGTGGTTCTTCACAAAGGTATGACAAATCCGAGTGTGATATGTTATTACTATAAGAATTTTGGGCATTATGCTAGTGAATGTATAAAAATAGAATATGATTTGAGAACTAAAATTATAATGCAAGCTTCTTTAAAGCAAAAGAAGTTGAACCGAGAAGAATGAAAATAATGAAACTTTCTTTCTAACTTGCATGATATAGTTGAGCAAGGAAATAAACAAGTATGGTATTTGGAAAGTGCTTGTAGTTGATTAACTAAAATAGAAATTATTCTAGTGTAATCTAATGTTATAGGATCAATAAAATGATTGAATAAATGGAGTAATAAAATAATGGAATACACTCAAGCAAACTAAGCTACAAAATATGAAACCCTAATGTGCAAGAGAGGGTCAAGAAAAGCAATAGCTAATTCGCAGATGTCGCGGGGTTGTGTCACAGTGTAGACCAAGTGAACAAGACGAGGAAACAACCACATAGAAGCCTGAGAAATTACATATCTGAGTTATTTAAATGGACTAGGGTGCTTGGAAAGGGATAGGGATGCCCGTGGGTAACTTTCTCTAAGATCACAGGTTCCCAGTGCTCCGAGATATGACAAGGAAACCTCCTTTGGAGTGTCATTGGATGTTTTCCTATGTTCACTTCATGTCACACTAATGTCGTTGAACTTGCACCGGATGTCATTGTGAATAGGAGATGGAAGAATCACTGAAAAACCCCAAACAAAGCATCAAAACCCTAAAAAATAAATATGTATATGAAGGGGTCAGACTATCCTCAACGACCACAATGGTGGACTTATTAACTGAGCATTGCACTACATCTCATACCCAATGTAGTTCTAGGTGTGTGTGTGCAATTGTGAACTAAGTTTTTCTTGTGTCAGTTGCACTTTATGAAGTAGCGAGTAAATAACTAGATGTAGAACGTAGTAAATGTGTGCATGGAAACAATAGACTCCCCTCTTATGAAGTGTAATGCAAATGAACCAGTCGTGTGTGCCTTGTGGTGGAGCTAGATGGATGTAAATGTATCTTTAGATGCCTTTGATGGATACAACTCTAGATGGTGATAGTAGATGCTTAGTGTTTGGTCCCTTAGTATGGTCACATAACTTTATATTTATATGGTTCTCTTGTTTTAATTTCATAATTAACCATGAAAATGTTGACCACCAAAAATATAAAAATCTCAAACACTAGAAATTGCCCAAAAGGTGAGAGTAAATTGCAAAGAGGATCAGGCACCCCGGTCCAGTGGGTGTCCCGGTCAAAAAATAGAAAAAATACAGAATGACAATACAGACTGGGTAATTGCAGGTGTAAGATCAAAAATATGATAGAAAACAATGTAAAAATGGCCAAAGACATGGGTTAATTATTATTCTTTTCACTTAAGAACCATATGAATAGTAGTATGAGACCAAGACTAAATAATGACTCAAAGTGTGTGACTTTGTGTTTACAACGAGCAATCATATGTGTGGAAATAAGGATATGTTTAATCACATAGATGAAGAAATTAGATCTGAAGTGAAGATGGGAACAGACAATAAGGTTCATGTGATGGGTACAGACGTTATATCCATTCTCACCAAGCAAGGAGACAAGAAGCATATTCATAATGTTTCCTTTGTATCAGGATTGAAATATAATCTTCTCAAAGATTAAACAAATTGTCCAAAATGGATATAAGGTGAGGTTTTAAAATGAATAATGCAGTATACATGATAGAAGTGGAAATAACAAAATGATTGTAACAGTGATGATGACACAAAATAGAATGTTTCCTTTGAGTTTGCGAAATGCGGCGCAGCGTGACGTTGAAAACAATAGTCATCTATCAATCTACTTTTTAGCATCTCGTATGGACATCTAAGTTATGGTGGATTAAATGTTCTCTAGAAAATAAAATAGTTAAAGTGTTACAACCTATTGAACATCCATATAAAGTATGTAAAGGTTGCATATGGGAAGTAACATAGAAATTCTTTTCCCTCTGGTAAATCATGGAGAGCAAGCTCACCTCTTGAGTTAATACGTTCAAATTTGTGTGGTCCCATGAATTCCCTCCTTATCAAAAATTTGTATTTCCTTACTTTTATAGATGACTTCAGCAGAAGGACATGGATTTATTTCTTGAAAAATAAATCAAACATTTGAAGTATTCAAACAGTTCAAGGCCATGGTTGAGAAGCACAATGGCCATTATATAAAGACATTGAGAACTGATAGAGGGGGAGAATATATATCAAATGATTTTTTAAACTTTTGTAAGGATAACAGATCAAGAAACAATTCACATTAGGGTATACACCTCAAGTAGAATGGGGTAGGCAGAGAGGGAAAACATTACTTGTTCAAGAAATGGCAAGAAGCAGGATGAAAGCTAGAGGATTGTCCAATAAATTCTTGGTAGAAGCAGTTGGGGAAAAGTCTATTTGTTGAATAGATGTCCTACAAAGAGTGTGAGGAACATGATACCTCAAGAATCATGGAGTGGAATAAAACCAAGTGTTGAACACTTGAGAGTTTTTGGATGTGTGGCATATGCTCATGTGCCAAAGCAAAGAATAAAAAAATGGGATAACAGAGGATAGAAGTGCATTTTTATTGGATATAGTGAGAAATCAAAAGCTTACATATTGTATAATATAGTTACAAAGGAACTGATTATCAATAGAGATGTTCAATTCATTGAGGAAGCATCTTGGGAAGATGCACAAGAAGTGGAGAAACCACAAGGAAAAACAAATGCACCCATTATAGTTGTTGAAGCAACAGAGGGAAAATCAAACAATGTACCTAGTTGGACACCCATTTCACAAAGGGGTGAATCTTCTCATGGAAACAGCCAACAAAGCATGCAAAGACCAAAAATGAAGCATCTTCATCATCATTGAATCATTCTAGCAGCAAGGAAGAATGAGGAGTGTTCAAGAGATCTATGAGCAATCAAGGTATGAAGAAAATGAAGATGAAATGATTAATTTTGCTTTATTTTCATAAGCTGATCCTATTTATTATGAAGAAGCAATTAAGGACCATAAATGGTGTGAAGCAATAGATGAATAAATACATGCAATAGAAAAGAATCAAACATGGGAGCTAGTATATCTTCTTGTAGAAAAATAAGTGATTGAGTCAGTGGATTTATAAAACCAAAACTACTCCTAAAGGCAAAATTGAAAGACACAAGGCAAGATTAGTTGTCAAAGGCTACAAACATAGGCCTGGATGTGATTATAATGAGACATTTTCTCCAGTAACAAGGCTAGAGACTATGAGAAAAATTCCTACCATAATCGCTCATCACAAGTGGAAGGTCCATCAAATATAAGGTAAAAAAGATTTCTTGAATGGCGTATTGGAAAAAGAAGTTTATGTGGGACAGCCACCTTGTTATGAAATCCCCGAGCATAAAAGAAAGGTATATGAGCTCAAGAAAGCTTTGTATGGACTCAAACAAGCATTGAGCGCTTGTTACGATAGGATAGATTCATGTCGATTAGTAATGGCTTTAGCAAAAGCAATCAGAGCCCACACTTTGTACATCAAAGCAAATAATGGTGAGATTTTAATTGTTATTTTGTATGTACATGATTTAATTTTCTTGGAAATTCAAGCAAGAAAATTGATGAATTTAAATCGGCCATGAAGAAAGAGTTTGAGATGATTGATTTGGGATTATTGAAGTATTTCCTTAGCATTGAGGTCAAGCAAACAAAGCGGGGGCATTTTGTGTCTCAAGTGAAATATATAAAATAAATCTTGAAAATATTCAGAATGTTGGATAGTAAACCAACATCTACACCAGTAGAAATAAGTCCAAATTAACAAGAGATGATTACAAGCAGCAATTTGGATCCCACACGTATAAAAGCATGGTGGGAAGTCTAATGTAATTAAGCTGCAACAAGGCCAAATATAATATATGCAGCTAGTTTAATTTTTAGATTCAAGGAGACACCAAAGGAAACACATTGGCAAGAAGGCAAACGTATTTTGTGGTATGTGAATGGCACAAGGAATTTTGGAATTCTCTATGATGTTGATGATGATTTTCAACTACTTTGATACACATATAGTGTAAGCGATGAAAATTATAGTGAATGTAAGATAAACAACTAAATGTGCAAACCTCCCTAAAACCTTCCAATGCAAACCTCGGTAGGTTGTGAGAAGCTTAGAATCTTGTGTAACCTTTTAGAATTGTGGGTGCTCTTGAATGGCCTCCAAATGTGAGTACAAATGCTATGAACATAGATACTTTTGGCTTGGAAATTTAGCAGAGTTATTGTACTTAAATCTAAGAGGATTTGCAAGAGAGTAAGACTGCAATTTATAGAGGTAAAAGTAGTTAGAAATTGGTTGAACACGGTTGAATGCACATGCTAAAAATAGCATGGGAGGAGGTTGCAATAGTTCGGGAATTTAGCGGTAATGATGGAATTAATTGCATAAGTTACATCCGGAAAGGTGGTTGTACATGCAATTCAATTGCCCCCACCTTTATAGGATTCTATAAGTGCGCTTAACTAGGATAAGGATGTGAAATCCAAGTGGATTCTAAGTGGATGTTGACTCGAGTAGCAATTGACTAGGATGTGAACACACTAATTAATTAATTAATCATTTAATTAATAAATGATAATTAACTTAGCTAAAGGGGTAGTATGGGTACATGGGATTAATTTAATTAATCCAAAGGGTGCAATGTATATGATTAATCAATTTAATCAAATGATCACAAATGGGTTCATAACGGGGTATACTAGGATTGCACTAGGAACAAATGAGTAATTTT
The DNA here is from genome assembly GCA_018340775.1 of Taxus wallichiana var. yunnanensis. NCBI lineage: Eukaryota > Viridiplantae > Streptophyta > Pinopsida > Cupressales > Taxaceae > Taxus > Taxus wallichiana. Next base: position 533,594,659 of record CM031239.1, on the reverse strand, counting down.
GGGGTGTCTACATGTTGCCCCTCTTTAAAGTGCTATTGCAAAGTAATATTGCTTTAAAGATAGTAGACGCATGCAAATCAGCGAGTGGAAAATTTTGAAGCATTATGATGCCTCAAAGCAAATAGAATGGTAAAGGAATGCCCCTTTAGCGGGTGGATAAGGTAGCAAGGTGGTGGACAACCGCTTGATAGGAAGGAAAACAAGGGATTGGAACAAAGATGGGAAAGGATTGTGCTCATAGCATGAGCATTCATTTGTAGAATAATTTTAGAGTAACCTTATTTTTGTGTAGACACCAAATTCGTGTCTCACGACCCCTTGTGACCCGCATCCCATTTCGCAACCTAACCTCATTACCTAAACTTTACACAATTATTTATTAATTACCTTGTAATTGATAAATCCACATCACCTTACCCGCCACCTCACTTTGCCACCTCATCATGACCTAGCCCTAACCCTAAACTAACCTAATTAAGACCCATGACTTGGTCTAGACTCACATCCATAACTAATGCCTCCTTACTTGCACCAAAAGCCGACCTTCTAGCCACTTGACCAAGCCCGCAACTGATCTCTCGGGAGAAAAGTAGGGAAGGTGGGCTATTTTACTAAAAATAGCCTACTTTTTCCTTACCGATGCCGGTTCCTACTCGACCGTCAGTTCTGTACGCAACCACCATCGGTTCCACTCGTAAATGGGCTCCCAAACCAAAACAACGGATCGGAATTTCATTTTAGAGATCACCAAAGGATTTCGATCAACAGAGAGCATTGCAGCGAGGAACAGTCCAGATCTTCACTTGACAAAGCGAGAGACGAGTAAAGAAACCGAAGTGTTTGCAACCAAGGAGATCAACTTGCATCTCGGTCCAAAACCAAGAAGTCGGATCTTACATGTCCTTTTGTCATAACATTTCTTATGTTTCTTGAATCTCGATCCTCCTAAATCCTTCGAATCCACTACCCAACGTGCCATTGCATCTAACTCGCTATTCTTTCACTCCTAATCATCCCATTTCCTAATACCATCCAAAAAGCCAGCTATTACAAACACCATATGTACCAAGAAGATCTTATAACCCACCGGTATTGGTTATCAGTAACCGGCATCGGTCATCAATAACCGCCATCGGTTCCTCTGATCAAAATCAGAAAACCAGCCTTTCCCCCTACCCAGTTTAACAAAATAATTTAATTGATATTTTGCAGTCTTTGTGTTAATTCATATTAGCAGGGGAACTGACCACCTTCGAAGGGAAGTTTCATATTTCCTGGGCCCAAGGCAGTTTCCTCATTTATTGTTTAATCAAAATCTTGTGGTCTTGTGTTCTTATTTGCAGGTAGTCCTTCCAAGACAAAAAGGAGTTCTCCATGAATACCTAATTTTTCTCTACGGTACGCGCACACCATCTCGACATTCAACAGGTATTCCTCCTAACCCTAACCTCATCTGTTTCTAAAAGGAATGAAAGGATAGAAGCAACTCTATTCCCAGAAGCCGAAACATTCCGAGCGAAACATTTTGGCACGCCCAGTGGGACCCATTTTGGGTTTCTTTCTCTTGCTTATTTTCATTTTAGGAAGCATATTTGTTGTTGCTGTTTTTTGTTATATATTTAGTAAAGAATTTGTCTTGCTTTCCTGGTTTCGCATTAGTGAAAGTCATCTCTCTTGCTTCATCGAATATAATTTTCGATTTGGGTTTAAAACACGTGCATTGCATTCCTGCTTGTTGTTCTCCAATTCTAGTGAACATAGATTAAGTAATAGGTCGTACACGTGGGGGTGATATCCACGGTATTGACAGGAAATTAACCTTAGTTTCACTGCACAACACATACCGAATCACTTCACAATTAACACAACAGCTCAAACATCCCCCCTTTTCCGTGGTATTCCTTCGCCCGATTGAGGTAGCCTTATAAGCCAAAACAAACTTGACATTTCCCCTAGGTCTTGTTGTTTAGGATTCTGACATCATCTTACGTCTAAAGGCATAAGCCCACGATAACTAAAATTAACCCTAGGGTTAGTCTCTAGATTTGCGTGTGCCTCTTGCTTGTTTTCAAATCCTGTTTTCTCTGTCATACTTTGTCTTCTGTGATCAATAAGTTGATAAACATACTCAACGTTGCTAAAATCAAATTAGCAGCCTTTTATATCTTCTTATCCTAGACTTTTGACACCGTTCGTTAAGGGACCGACGTCGTTTGATCTGTGGACCGACACCGGTTACTTAAACCGATATCGATTCTGTCTTCATCACCGACAAACCAAAGAACTTGCCAAATTCACCATTCGAGGTTGTTTTTGTTCTTGATAGATTGAAACTTTCCCGTGTGTTCTCGGTCTATGGTTGTCATCACTCGGAAGCAAGCCGCCATGGTTTCACATGCCTCGCTCTGTGTCTCTGCCTGAATCACCCCTTCACATTCTATAGGGAACCCTACGGACACCAGTGAGATCCCCCAAATTCCTGTAGGAGACAAGGACTTTGCCAAATTTCTGGATGCTAATCCCAGTATTTACAATACTATTTGTCTCATACCCCTGACCGTACGCCTGATGGTCAGCTCCTTATTGGCATGCCTATTAGTATAGCTGCTCATTTAGCTCCCACTCCTCCTGATAACAATACCTTACTTCCTGCATCACTAGCCCCGTCTCCCAATCCGACAGCTTCAGAGGTTCATACGACCCCGATTAGCTTTCCTTTGGTTAACCTTGGACCTCACGTATCGTTACCACCAACTGCCCCTATCTCATCTCTCTTTCAGACCACTCCATTCATGACTTACTCTCTGCCACCTATTCACACGAGCTTTCTTTCTCAAGCTCCGCCTACCTTTTCATTCCCATACACGTATCCAGTAACCTCAACACCTTATATGGGACATCCCTATTCTGTGGCACCATCACCTCATCCAACCACAGATTTCATCAAACAAATGATGGACAAAATGCAAAACCTGGAGGCTTCCGTTTCAGGAAGTCGTGCGCTTCTTACTGACATACGAGCAAGTTTGTCGAGCCCATTCACCCTTCTGTCCCCCTTCATTCATATCCTCCTCAATGGGAGTTGCCAAAGTTTACTCGTTTTAACAGTAAAGAGGATCCTCAACAACACTTGCGATCATTTAGACATGCTTGTTATTTGATTGCCCATGATGATGCCTTGTTACTCTTCGTTGCACCTTTCCCATGTCCTTATTAGGACTCGCCTTGGAGTGGTACATGTTGCTTTAACCCAAAGACTCAATCTTCTCTTTTAACCAACTATCCCAATCTTTCTTGGATCATTTCTCCATTAACATTGCCAAGAAAGTATCTATCAACCGACCTCTATGCCATCCGACAATTTGAACGAATCTATCGCAGATTTCGTTGGACGATGGCGAGCCTTATCGACCAACTTACGTATGCCTTGCCTCAAACCGAACTCATCGAACTATTTACGCGGGCTCGCGCTAAGCACATCTCCCCTACCCTCCAAATTCAAAATTTCCGCACATTCGACAAGGCCTTTACCATGGCTCGGAAGGTTAGAAATTCGAGCCTTAGAAGAAGAGAAATTGCGGTTGCAGTAACAAAACCCCAATTTCCGAACTCCTAATTCTACCAACAAGCCAAACACCACCACTCCTCACGTGTCCACTTCTTCTAAATCAAAAGGAGATGTCCACGTGGTAATGGTCAAATCTCAAACACCGTCCAATACTCCGAAAACCACTTATAAGTACAAAGCCGAGCCCACCAATTACACTCCTTGGGAGAAACTTATGGCGTCATCCCGAGAAATTGCTCAAAGTCAGGCTATCACCTTGCCCCCTCGTTAAACCTCACTCTGGGTTTGACTCCACCCATGTAATACCTTCACAGTACAAAGAAAATGACTTTTGTAACTTTCACCGCATAAAAGGACATAGTCATGAAAACCTGCAAGATGTTGAAAAACATAGTGCAGGAAATAATTGACGCAGGGGATATAACCCTCGATAATCCTAACGCCACTGCTAACCGAAATCTGAAAATTTTCAACAAGCGATTCCCGAATCACTCGTCCAACAAGAATGAACCAAGATATCTTAGCCGAGGAGAGTGTTCATGAGATCCATGCAGTCTTCGATTCTCAGCCAAAAGCCTCTATTGAAAAAATTTTAAATCAAGCCTCTCCACTAACACAGGAGTTTGAACCTCCTTCACCACCATCAAGCCAAAGTGAAATCATTCCTTTACCCATAGAAGAGTTAACTGCCCGGACTTCTCTTCTCATCAACGAGTCTTCTTACACCACATCCCTACAAGACTGTGAGCGGATGTTATCTAATTTATCTATTTCCCAAACGTCCCCTTCTACCACTCTTGCTACACAAGAGGAAGGCTCACCACTCCTTTTGACATCCTTAGACGAGAAATCTCTTACACTAACATCACCACATTCTTTAAACGTGATGATCCTCGAACACGCCCTCCTACCTATTAGTCCCTCATCGCCTAAATCTTTTCAACGACCGGTTGACCTCTTAACATCTATTGATACAGTGCCTCATCTACCTCCTGTGTCACACCCGCAATGGACTGGAATTACAACCCACCTTTCTTCCGTACCAAAATTACAAATCACACCTGGAGACTGTCATTCCACAGAAGATAGACAGGCCCTATGGGAACGTTTGAGTACCCCTTTTTCTACTCAAATGCAAATGACTGATCCTGATGTCTCCACCATATACCCGAAGTGCTTACAGAAGCTTAAAATGCCCCTGTTCTCGCCTTCACCCCCCTCACCTCTACCAAATGCCCCGTCCACTTCTATCAACTTAGCCAGATCTTCCCATACGCTTGGGACCTCACCAATGCCCAATCTAACGCACCCGCCTAAGCGACTCGATCTATCCAAAAATAAATCCGCTCCACCGCCTAGGAGACAAACTCAATCCCTACCCCTATCACAATCAAAACCATCATCGTCATACCTACCTTCCATATTGGGACCCCATCCCTCTCTTTCATTATCCAATTTTACACACATGGAAAAATTGGAAAACAGGGCCTTATTGCTATCAAATCACGACATTGGTCCCATGGACCCACTTCTAGTCATCGATGTCAAATCGAAAATAAAGAGACGAGTTCATGAGTAGAAATGTAAGTTGGGTTGTCAACTTTGGCTTGTCATAAAAGAGTCTCGATAGGAGCGGATAATGTTTCGATGGTTGGCTCATTGAGGCAGAGAAATGACGAGCTCGAATCGGTTTAATTCAACATGGAGAGATTGATGCTTCCTTGTTGGATTATGAATTCAGTTTTAATGACTCGACAAAGACAATAGCTGCCTCAAGATTTGGTCGAGCTTCTTCCATGGAAGAGAATTTCCAAAATGAAAAGGCGAGACAACTCAATTAAAACCTTATCTCATTCTTCTACTACAGCGGCAAGATTTTACAACAACTGATCACGACTATGGTCGCATGCAACCAGAACATCAGGATCAATGCCAACGGTTCCTTGGGATCACCTGCGGCGGTATCGCGTAATCAACTCTCTCTCGGAGGCCACTCATTTTCGAGATAAGTTTTACTTCTCTACCCAAGCTGCTGCTGCGTATAACCAATTACTTCCTCACGGCACTTTCCTAGGATAATTTCAGTTCTACGCTCAAAGCGGCCGAGCATTCGATGCACAGGGATGTTGCAGTATAGTAGAAGCCCGTTTGAGCAAGTAAGTTGTCCAATGTTGTTATCTCATCATCGATCGTATGCATCCTCAAATTCAGGATTTTCCTTCAAGATATTTTTATGAAAATCAATTAAGTGACAGTAAGAATGTTACCGGGAGACTTGATTAAATTTATTTTACAATGCAACTCATGGAAACGGATCTCATAGAGGTGGAACTGTTTCATATCAGAATATTCATGGAGCATAATTTGCTTTGCAATTATATGAGCATCTTCAGCGAGTCACTAAGTTGGCGGGCACAAAGGATTCTGTCGGGATTATCACACCTTACAAGCTACAGCTGAAATGTTTGCACTGAGAGTTTAATGTTATCCTCAAATCTGTTGAAGGAAAACTCGGCAGGAGAAGATTCATGAAGATCCCGCGCGCTGGTGGGAATAGTGGAGAAATTGGGTCGGATTGCCAAATCTGCGTGGCGAAGTTGAGGCCGGGGCCCGTGAATTAATTTGGCCAAGCCGTTGGACGTGGGAAATAAGGCAAGCAATGCCAAGGGGAAATGACGTGATGTCAAGCCAAAGAAGAAATCCCGGGCGTGGGAGAAGTTTGAGTCTACAGCCAAAAAATGGGAGAAATCCGGTCAAACTGCCAGGCGTGGAAATATAACCGTGGCAAACCATGACCAAACTTCCGTGAAGGGGAGATTCGGGCAAACACTGCCAGGCGTGGAGATTTGACGATGGCAATCCGTCATGAGACTTCCGCATGGCAAGAGAATGAAAATTCCGCGCAGCTTGGAGTGGTCCGAGTCTTTGTGCGAGTCACACGGAGGGTGAGTCGGAGAACGTGGGAATGAGGCAGTGGAGGTGTTTAATAGGATTGACGTGGTTGTCTGGTGCAGTCGTTTTGTAAACAGAGATGGGCGAAGGAGGCTCTACACGTTCTGCCTACCACACTGAGCATTCAGTGGTCGCAAGACAAGCTCCCACGCACAGTTGCAGAAAACAAATATTCACTGCCGTGTACGATGGATTGGAGTCACGCTGTTCAAGGCTTCATAAAATTTGCCCGAACCAGGAGATGAAGGTTTATTATGGTGCAGAATGAAACGATTCGTATTGCTCAGCACTTCTTCTCCTAGAAGCGAATTGAATGTGAAGGTCAACTCTGAAAATACCTGGTCGGCCGTTTTGTATGCCACATCTCTGTCACTCGTAAATGGTCTCTTTGAGAAACTCTGTGTGCAGTAGGCAATATTTATACCCTTCCATTATATACGTCCAATCAGACAATAACAGTTTTCTTTTACCAGGTTCAGAGAAACTGTGTTATTTTTAACGATGGACGATTATACTGTAGTTTCGAGCTGATTGTATCTGCTTATTTCTATTAGCTTTGATTCACGACTAAGGAAGAATTCATATGGTTGTTACCTGTACATTTTTCCAAGGTCCTTTTGGTTGCCCTAGTTTTTCAACGTATTTTTTTTAAAGGGCTTATTTTATGTGTTGCAGATTGTAACATAAAGGATCTTTTAGTTTCTGAAAAATTAGTATATTGTGTAGCTCACAGCTACCTATGCCATACTAAGATCCCAATAGTGGCATAATTGTTGATTGGAGCCGAGATTGCTGAGTGCACTACCCAAATACCGAAGGGCTCTTTGGCCAAAAAATCAATCTAATGCACAAAGTTGATCGGCCAGATGATTCAGTAGCGAAGGAAGCCTGATATGAAATGAGCTATGGCCAATGCAAGGCTCGTGGAAGTCAGATCAACGTGAGCCACATGAGGTTGAACTCGACGACGAGTTGGAATCAATGGATTTATAAAGTTTAAGTTGTTTGAGCTTTATAATAATCACCTATAAAAGCTTGATTATTTTAACATGAAAATGATATTGACTCGGTGTTAGGAAGAGCTCAACGTGCCATTAAGGTACCAAATCAAACCAGATTCGATGAAATGATGTGTGAATTTGGCTCAGAAATGAACTCGTGAAAAGGGCTCGGATGACCAAGTCACGTTTGCCAGGAAATGAGTAAGTGAGTTACCCGAGTTAAATTGAGATGGGGAATGAAGTATCCGGGCAAGTTAGGCCCGTCGGAGGAAATTCACAAGCGAATCAAACGAGTTTTGAGACTTTCAATCAAAGTAATACATGGGAGGCCGAGAAGCTTGAGTCAATCGTGGAGCTCAAAGCAAAAATGAGTTGAGCTCGGTGGAATGTTTGAGCTCGCAGCTGTTGGGAGTCTTTGGGAATGACAAGGTGGTTTCATTCGAGGTAGACCAGCGCAGCACAAGAGAAGTTTAATGTAAGGAAGCTCGGATCGTTGAGTCGAGATGACAAGGAATAAGAGGAGTTTGACTTGATCATGGAGTAAAAGACAAAGCTTATTTTAGAGCTCGATGCATTGGTGGTGAGTTGGCATGCGAGCAAGGAAAGAGTTAGAGTGGGGTTCAAAATCGATTGTGCACACCGAGTTAGAGGATTGAAACTCATCGAATTTGAGTTATGTGCGATTCTATCCACATGGACCCCCCTCCTCTTCAAGTCAAACGGGTCAATCGGGGGGTCCCAACATTATGTTAATTAAATTAATATTTTTATTTAAATATTTTAATAATAATATTTATTATTATTATTTAAATATTTTATTTAAATATTCTTTTAATTAATTGAGAAGACTTGGTCATCAGGCAATTAATGACCCATGATGGAACCTTCTCAGGTAGTTCAACTAACTGTAATAAATACATCATGGGCCTTCATTTTAGGAATGTAATTATGACATTTCCTCTTCTTTCTCACATATTCTTCTATAAATGTAAGTTGGAAGCTCATTTCAAAGGGTTCCAACAGTTCAGACAAGTTGGACAGTTAGATATCTCAGGCAAGAGTGTATACTTTTCAAGGGTCCTCTCTCTTCTGCAAGTTGTTCTTGTGTGTTGAGAGAACTTTCAAGCCTCCTCTTCAAGACTGTAATGGCAACTATTGCCTCTTCTGAATGTATGATGCATTGTGCATGTTATTGAAGCAATAAAAGTGTGTGTTTTGTGACTAATCTCGGTCCTTTCATCCTTCTATGCTTCTTTGTGCCTTTCTCATACTTGCAGGTACACTGTGCAAGTTTAAGTTTCTATTGCAGGTTCTTGGAGTTCTGTGCTTATCGAGTGGTGAAGTATTGCATGCAGTTGAGTTGTGGTGTCTGTTCACCCTTCTTGAGTTCATCCTTCTTCACTGGGAAACTGGTATATTTCTCGGTCTGATAAAGTTTAACAAAAGGAACGCGTGTCTCTTAGTTTGTGGTATCCTGTACCCTCTCTAAGTTGCGGTGAGGTGAAGTTGACTGTGGTGCACACACCCTCTTCAAATTAACCCTTCCTAAATCTGAAGACACCCTTTATTCGGTGCATCACCATCCCTAGTATAGTTTCATTTCTGTAACTCTCTTTCCCTAAAACCCCATGAAAATGTTAGCCTAGGACTAGATAATCATTTTTGTTACACTAGGAGTAGTACAACACTTAGTTTAGGAAGAGGAAGCCGGCCTTCTCCGGAGGTTCACCTCAAGCCCAAGTCCCACAGCTTGAGAGGTGATCCCATGTGTCCCAATCACACCGAACGTCCTATTCACATCCTGGCCATTCGGAGGGTGCAGTGATTTGGCGACAACAGTTTTTGGCACGCCCGGTGGGACATCACAGTTAGAGTTTCATCTTTCAGAGGTGTCTCATTATCAAACAGTAAATCTTAAGCCACCGTGCGACCTACACCAACAGTTTTTGGCACGCCCGGTGGGACATCATAGTTTCATCTTTCAAAGGTGTCTCATTATCAAACAGTAAATCTTAAGCCACCGTGCGACCACACACAACAGTTTTTGGCACGCCCGGTGGGACAGAGTTGGTACTTCTCTTCTCACTTACACGAGTCAAAGTACCTGGCGACTCCATATCTCTGGATTCCAAATCTCAGTGCGATAACTTATGCGAAGAATTCAGACAAGAGCTTCTTCAAAGAAAGGAAATTATCAGCATACCGAACTTTCCTTATCTCCTCCAAAGAGAAGAAGAAGAGGCATTTCCACATCCCCAGTTGCAGATTTACCTAGTAGGGGTCATTCAACTCCTCCTTACGGAAGATTTCCTCCACCCAGGAACAATCAACCTTTCGTTGCTATGGCGAGGAACCAAGTTTTTCCCCCTTTCAATGCAAGCAGTCCTCTTATGTTGGCTCAACGTGATCCGATACCTGTTGCGGCACTCAAAAGTTTACCCTTCTACACGGGGGAAACTCACGTTACTCCAGTGGAGCATATCTTTGATGTAGCCACATCTTCGGTACATAATATCACCAAGACAATGTTGCATAGCTTAGACTTCTTGCTTTACTCTTTCAGGAAAAGCACTTCAATGGTTTCGTGGGTTAGGTGTTGGCACTATAACCACTTGGGACGAGTTGGGAGAAAAGCTATGTAAACAATTTGAAGACAAAAGTGATCACCTATCACTTTTGGAACAACTTACTACCATAAAGAGAGCTTCCCAAGAATACATGAGTGATTTCAACTTCCGATTCCACAGGACTTGGAATAGGATTCGACGCTCGTAAAGCCTTCGCACATAATGCATTCTTGTACTATTTGCGAGCCTTGAATAGCGATGTAGCAATTATGATCCAGTCTATGGGAGGGACTACACTTCCTGATGCTTACGAAGTTGCCATAAGTGCAGAGAATTCTTTGATTCAGCCGGAAAGATAGCTCCACGACCACCAATGCCCTTTTCTCCGAGATCTTACGAATCATCAAATATTATCATTGCTCCTCTTCCAGCCTGGACTCCAAGCAACCATCTCAATCTTCCCTACCTCTTCAAATGACCTATTTGAACTCAAGTCACTCTTTGCAAAATTTTGGAAATGAGCTCGTTGCACTCAAAAGGCAACAATTTCAATACAATCTGATCCGTCAGTATCAGCCACAAAATCAGCGATGATCGGGCTAGCCGTCCTCCCTTTCAAGGAAACAATCAGCCTCAAAATCAAACTACGAGTCAAGTTTGCAAATGTCGAGCCCTTGAACTTCGAACCCTCTTGCGGCTAGCTCATCTAGAGCTATAGTACTGTTCGAGAATAATCTAGTTCAAGACTACGAATGGTGCTATCCTTGCTCTCAACCTCACAATCAAAATCTTTGTCCCAATGGGGTTCTTAGCCGAGCACCTTATGGTTCAAAGTGTATCCGCCTTCGAGTTAACAAACAATTCATCTACACAAGAAGCGGTCGAGATCAACCACATGCACCTGAAGAATCCGCTTTGCTAAACTGGCAAGAAGAAGATTTTTGTGGGTTGAATACCGATTCTTCATCAGTGGCAGCAAACACTCATTCCAAGAAGAGAGCAATGGAGCCTCAAGCTCCCGAATCTGATCTAGCATCCACTTCTCAACATGGGTTACAAATGGCGGTTGATAGAAATGCGGGAAAGAAATCACCAGAAACATCGGCTAGCCACGCCGCAGGGAAAGATGGTTCTCCAGGCATCACGGTACCCAACAAACATTTTCCAAAGGAGGACCCCAATGCCCAAAAAAGTGTCAATAAAGTTGGAGCGATTCCCTTCAGCATAGTAGAACAAATGAAGAAAACCAATCTGAGCGTTACCATGTGGGATGCACTCTCGATTCCTTCTCAAAGAAACCTGTTGCGAGAAGCTCTGAACAGTTTTAGTACAACCAACGGATCACCAAGCCGTGGAGTGACAAATGCTACAAATTTGTGTCAACCTAAGGAAAATCATTCCACTGACAAACAAACCACCGCCATTCTACATTTCCCTGATCATTGGAGACCACTTGGTACATAATTGCATGATCGATTCTGGTGCCAGTAGCTCTGTCATGCCGAAACAAATTGCAGATGTACTAGGCATACAATATGCGCCAGTTGCAAGAGGGGTTGTTCAGCTAGATGGCACAAAATTGTTAAGATCATTGGGGTTATCAAAGGACTTCAACTTACCATTCATGCATGCCCAAGTTTGTCATTCACTCAAGACATATCGGTTATTGACCTCCTACCCTCTTTGCCATCCGCCTATCAAGGGATTTCACTTTTTGCCAAGATGGGCGGTTACCTATCGGCCGATTGGTCACATATGATTCTCGGGACTCGATACGGAACCAAAGTAACTATAAGGGCGTAACCAATCTGCCATAATCATGTAGAACCCTACACTTCTAGTCCCATAAATGGAAATTACACCATTGGCGATCCGAAGAGGAAGGTGCCGATCATGAACCAACCACCCTTGTTGAAGAAGTCCCCGATACTTTGCTTTGGATGAAGTAAGTAGAGATCATCGACGATACCTACGCCGATGTATTGGCGTAAGAAGAAGTTGGTTTGGCTTTGGTCTTGGAGAAAGCAGGATTAGGTACCTCACTGTATCCATGAAGAAGATACAGTCATACCACAACTTGTCAAAACGCCAAGTGATTCTAAAGGACTATGGCAATTATTCTTCGATGGCTCAAGAAGTAAGAATGGATCTGGTGCTGGTGTTATGTTAATTTCTCCAGAGGAGATAAGTACTTCTCATCTTTCCGGTTGCGGTTCGAGTTACACTAACAATGTTTTGAATACGAGGCTCTTGTGCAAGGAATTCAAATGCTAGCCCAAAGGAAGGGAATCAAGGCCCTAATCAAGCTTTTGGAGACAGAGTGAGTTAGTTGTTCATCAAGTTTCAGCATGTAGTGCATCCAAAAATGATCTTTAAGATCATACAAGAACCGAGTCTGGGACTCGATTGAAGATTTGAAGCTTTTGGGATCCATGCAATCCCTAGAGATCAAAATCAAGATGCGATGAGCTTGTTACAATTGGTTCACAATACAACATACTAGTTGATATCATGAAAGAAGGGCAGCAATTTGTTAAAATGGTGGTTCGACCAGCATCCCGATAATGTGAGTAGTTGGCAAGTGTTCGATAGTGACAACCAAATTGTCCTCTTCCTACAAGAAGAGGCGAGTTTGCTGCAAGAAATCAAGATAAGTTACTGAGAGTCATATGGTGAACAAATTATCCAATTGAAAAGCAACAAGTTACCAAAAGGTTTAGTCACTTTGGAATCCATTTTCAATTCGGATGACCAAGCCAAAAGACAAAGCCCTAACATGGTGGTCAAAGAAGAATATTTTGAGGAAGTCAAGTATCAAATGAAAAATTTCTTAAGATCGGAAAAGTGTGTACTTCGAGAAGAAAGAAGCTTTCATCAAACTTTGTCAAGAGTATCATGACATCTTTGCATGGAGCTATAAAGATCTGCGTGGTTTGATCCGGTCTGCCAAAGACAACATACCATCGAACCGGATCCTAATGCTACTTAGCGATTAAATGGAAAGCAGAGAGACAATTAATCCCAAAATTGAGCCACTAATGAGAAAGGAGCTAAGCAAGCTCATCGAGGCTGTATAATTTTTCCCATCAAGCATTCCTCATGGGTAGCCAATTTGGTACCGTGAGGAAGAAAAAAACGGAGAGATCCGGTTATGCGTAGATTTCGGGGATTTGAATCGTGAATCATCATTGAAAGACCATTATCCTCTTCCATCGATGGAAGCGAGATCCTTCAAACAAGGTGGCGAGAGCTCAAAGATTTTCTTTGCTCGATGGATATTCAGAGTTACAATCAAATCCTAGTCCAAGAATCAGACCAATTCAAAACGGCTTTCACTACCAAGTGGGGCACGTATGCTACAATAAATGCCATTCGGATTGTCCAATGCCGGGCTACTTTCCAAAGAGCCATGGACATGGCATTTAAGGGACTAATCAACGATATTATTTTTGGTTTACCTTGATGATATAATCGTATACTCTAAGCATGCGAAGATCACATCACGCATCTAAGGAAAGTTTTCCAAAGGTGTAGGGAATTTGGGGTTTCACTTAACCCCAAGAAATGTATTTTCGCGATGCCTGCACGAGGAAAATTGTTGGGGCATGTTGTTTCAAGTGGAAGGGATTATCAATCGATCCAGCCAGGATTCATTCAATTATGTCCTTATCTCTCCCGAGTCACAAGAAGGGCCTCCAGAGCTTCCCCGGGAACCATAAATTTCGTGCGGAGATTCATCCCCCAATTGTGACATTGGCTAAACCACTGATGTACCATGCTAAGGAAAAACATGCCATTCTCATGGACAAAGGAAGGACGAGAAAGCTTGAAGCCATCAAATAGCCATTTCCCAAGCTCCCACGCTTGTGAACCCCAGGTTTGACAAATATTTTATCCTTTATGCTTTTGCAGGTCAAGAGAGCATTTCAGGGATCCTCACCCAACAAAACGATAACCTGATGGAGCAACCAATCGCTTTCTTCAGTCAATCCCTCAAAGACTACAAGTTCAAATACTCATTCATTGAAAAGCAAGTCTTTGCGGTTATTCGAGCTTTGAAGAAATTCAAGCACATGTTGTCCAACAACAAGATTCATCTCGATGGTGTCTCATCCAGGGTGTCGAGGGAGTTTTTCTTTGAACAAATAAATGAACAAAAGCGTCTTGGGATGGATCACGAAGGTAATGGAGTATGACGTGCATATCAAAGTCACTAAACTTGTCGAGGTAAGGGTTTATGTGAGCAACTTGCTGCAAACATGGAATCAAAAGGTAATGAGGACATGACACTCCTAAATACGATGAGGATGTTGTTCCATGTTTGGCCAGTTATCAAAATGAAGAATTTCATCTTCTCGGGAGCATACCAGTGAAACATGGATAAAAACCAAAGACGAAGACTTTCCGTCTTCAATCTATCCCATATGTTTTGGTAGATAGCATTCTCTTTCCAGAAAAGATTTGAAACGGCGTTCTCCTTCGGTGCATAGGACCGAAGCAGGTAAGTAAGATACTAGAAGAATTTCATAATGGCCTATCTGGAGGACATTATTCCGCCTGAACAATAGCTACCAAGATCATGCGGCGCCGGCTACTATTGGCCCGGATTATTCAAGGATGCCCATCTCTGGGTAAGGAAATGTAAAGAATGTGCCTTTTTCACGGAGTAAGGTAATGGCGGCTCTTCCGCCGCATCGATTCAAGTGGAGCAACCTTTTGTTCAATGGGGTTGGACTTCGCCGAATGATTAATCCTCCCATCTAGTAGCCGGACATAAGTGGGTCCTTACTTGCGCGAACTATTTTTACTCGATGGACACGAGGCGGTAGCATTAAAAGAGAGCTGATGAAAAGGCAGTTCTAGATTTTTTTGAGGGTATAATGACGAGGTTTGGTGTTCCGTTTACAATCATTTCGAGGCAATACGGCGGCTTTTCTTGGTATGAAACGAGTTAATGGGCTATTAAAATGGGGTATACCTCAAAACTTCATCCAATTACTATCCATGAGAAACGGATTGGCTGAGTCTGTGCAACAAAAACCTCATAAGGATTATTAAGCGCACAATGGAGACTAACAAGAGGACTTGGCATACACAAACTTAAAACTGACCTTATGGCGGATCGAATCACACCTAAAAGGGCCATTGGAAATTCTCCTTTCGTTCTTGTATATGGAAGAGAGAGGCAAAACTCCCTCTCATTGGAGTTACCTTCTTTGGAGTTAGCTCATCAACTTGAAGTTATAGAGAGTGATCCTCACGACAGCAGTGGTTTGCTTGAACTCATGGAGTTAGAGGAAGTACGAGATAAGGCTATGAAAACTTTGGAGCAGCATCGAGGCTCAGTTAAGAAATCTTTTGACAAGAAGGCGTCCACGTGCAGACATTTTCAAGAGGGAGATTTAGTTCTCAAATGGGATGAAGACGAGGCCAACCAAACTAGGCAAGCATGCCAAGTTTGGCGCTCTCTGAGTGGACCATACATCATCACAAGTTGCGAGAGGCAAATTCATTTCGTCTATCTAGGCTCGATGGAGAAGAAGCGCCCATTCATGTGAATGGGATACATCTCAAAGCTTGTTTTGAGAGGCGTTCCACCCCATGCAGTTAAATTAGGTGTTTTCCTCCAAGTGCTTATGCACATTGTTGCGTGTTGTTATTTTACTTTCCTTGTTGTTTTGTTTTGTGTTGTGCACATTGTTTCATCA